>OX101753.1:106006809-106527454 GCA_944452675.1 Tachina lurida | reverse complement strand
AAAACTTGGAAAAATATGACTTAGGGAAAAATATTATTTTTTGAGTTCTGAGAGGGAAATGGCCACTGGGGCCAAACCCTTCTTCCTAAGCGAATCGAACCTAGTGGAAAATAAAGACAACAAATCATACTTTTAAACTGATTTTACAGTATATCTGCACTGTATTTGTGAATTTTTTTAGAAAACTTGGAAAAAATATGATTTAGTGAAAAATATTATTTTTTGAATTCTAGGAGGGAAATGGCCACTGTGACCAAACCCTTCTTCCTCAGCGAATCAAGCCTGGTGGAAAATGAAGACAACAAATCACACTTTTAAACTGATTTTACAGTATATCTGAATTGTATCTGTGAAGTTTTTAGAAAACTTGAAAAAAATATGACTTAGTGAAAAATATTATTTTTTGAGTTCTGAGAGGGAAAGGGCCACTCTGGTCAAACCCTTCTTCCTCAGCGAATCGAACCTAGTGGAAAATGAAGGCAACAATTCATACTTTTAAACTGTTTTTACAGTATATCTGCATTGTATTTGTCAAATTTTTTAGAAAACTTGGAAAAAATATGACTTAGGGAAAAATATTATTTTTTGAGTTCTGAGAGGGAAATGACGACTGGGGCCAAACCCTTCTTCCTCAGCGAATCGAACCTAGTGGAAAATGAAGACAACAAATCACACTTTTAAACTGATTTTACAGTATATCTGCATTGTATTTGTGAAATTTTTTAGAAAACTTGGAAAAAATATGATTTAGTGAAAAATATTATTTTTTGAATTCTAGGAGGGAAATGGCCACTGTGACGAAACCCTTCTTCCTCAGCAAATCAGTCCTAGTGAAAATTGAAGACAACAAATCATACTATTAACCTGCATTTGCAGTATATCATAATTGTATTTATGAAATTTTTTAGAAAACTTGGAAAAAATATGACTTAGGGAAAAATATTATTTTTTGAGTTCTAGGAGGGAAATGGCCACTGTGGCCAAACCCTTCTTCCTCAGCGAATCAAGCCTGGTGGAAAATGAAGACAACAAATCATACTTTTAAACTGTTTTTACAGTATATCTGAATTGTATCTGTGAAGTTTTTTAGAAAACTTGAAAAAAATATGACTTAGTGAAAAATATTATTTTTTGAGTTCTGAGAGGGAAATGGCTACTGTGGCCAAACTCTTCTTCCTCAGCAAATCAAACCTAAAGAAAAATGAAGGCAACAATTCATACTTTTAAACTGTTTTTACAGTATATCTGCATTGTATTTGTCAAATTTTTTAGAAAACTTGGAAAAAATATGACTTAGGGAAAAATATTATTTTTTGAGTTCTGAGAGGGAAATGACGACTGGGGCCAAACCCCTCTTCCTCAGCGAATCGAACCTAGTGGAAAATGAAGACAACAAATCACACTTTTAAACTAATTTTACAGTATATCTGCATTGTATTTGTGAAATTTTTTAGAAAACTTGGAAAAAATATGATTTAGTGAAAAATATTATTTTTTGAATTCTAGGAGGGAAATGGCCACTGTGGCCAAACCCTTCTTCCTCAGCAAATTAATCCTAGTGGAAAATGAAGACAACAAATCACACTTTTAAACTGATTTTACAGTATATCTGCATTGTATTTGTGAAATTTTTTAGAAAACTTGGAAAAAATATGATTTAGTGAAAAATATTATTTTTTTAATTCTAGGAGGGAAATGGCCACTCTGGCGAAACCCTTCTTCCTCAGCAAATCAGTCCTAGTGAAAATTGAAGACAACAAATCATACTATTAACCTGCATTTGCAGTATATCATAATTGTATTTATGAAATTTTTTAGAAAACTTGGAAAAAATATGACTTAGGGAAAAATATTATTTTTTGAGTTCTAGGAGGGAAATGGCCACTGTGGCCAAACCCTTCTTCCTCAGCGAATCAAGCCTGGTGGAAAATGAAGACAACAAATCATACTTTTAAACTGTTTTTACAGTATATCTGAATTGTATCTGTGAAGTATTTTAGAAAACTTGAAAAAAATATGACTTAGTGAAAAATATTATTTTTTGAGTTCTGAGAGGGAAATGGCCACTCTGGCCAAACCCTTCTTCCTCAGCGAATCAAACCTAGTGGAAAATGAAGACAACAAATTATACTTTTAAACTGATTTTACAGTATATCAGAATTGTATTTGTGAAATTTTTAAAAAAACTTGGAAAAAATATGACTTAGTGAAAAATTTTGTTTTTTGAATTCTAGGAGGGAAATGGCCACTGTGGCCAAACCCTTCTTCCTCAGCGAATCAAACCTGGTGAAAAATGAAGACAACAAATCGTACTTTAAAACTGATTTTACAGTATATCTGAATTGTATTTGTGAAATTTTTAAGAAAACTTGGAAAAAATATGACTTAGTGAAAAATATTGTTTTTTGAATTCTAGGAGGGAAATGGCCACTGTGGCCAAACCCTTCTTCCTCAGCGAATCAAACCTGGTGAAAAATGAAGACAACAAATCATACTTTAAAACTGATTTTACAGTATATCTGCATTGTATTTGTGAAATTTTTAAGAAAACTTGGAAAAAATATGACTTAGTGAAAAATATTGTTTTTTGAATTCTAGGAGGGAAATGGCCACTGTGGCCAAACCCTTCTTCCTCAGCGAATCAAACCTGGTGAAAAATGAAGACAACAAATCATACTTTAAAACTGATTTTACAGTATATCTGCATTGTATTTGTGAAATTTTTTAGAAAACTTGGAAAAAATATGATTTAGTGAAAAATATTATTTTTTTGAATTCTAGGAGGGAAATGGCCACTGTGGCCAAACCCTTCTTTCTCAGCGAATCAAACCTAGTGGAAAATGAAGACAACAAATCAAACTATTAAACTGCTCTTACATTATATCTGAATTGTATTTCTGAAATTTTTTAGAAAACTTGGAAAAAATATGACTTAGTGAAAAATATTATTTTTTTAATTCTAGGGGGGAAATGGCCACTGGGGCCAAACCCTTCTTCCTCAGCAAATCAAACCTAGTGCAAATTGAAGACAACAAATCATACTATTAAACTGCATTTGCAGTATAACATAATTGGATTTGCGAAATTTTTTAGAAAATTTGGAAAGATATGACTTAGTGAAAAATACTATTTTTTGAGTTCTAGGAGGGAAATGGCCACTGTGGCCAAACCCTTCTTTCTCAGCGAATCAAACCTAGTGGAAAATGAAGACAACAAATCATACTTTTAAACTGATTTTACAGTATATCTGCATTAAATTTGTGAAATTTTTTAGAAAACTTGGAAAGATATAACTTAGTGAAAAATATTATTTTTTGAATTCTAGGAGGGAAATAGCCACTGTGGCCAAACCATTCTTCCTCAGCGAATCAAACCTAAGGGAAAATGAAGACAACAATTCATACTTTTAAACTGTTTTAACAGTATATCTGAATTGTATTTGTCAAATTTTTTAGAAAACTTGAAAAAAATATGACTTAGGGAAAAATATTATTTTTTGAGTTCTGAGAGGGAAATGGCCACTGTGGGCAAACCCTTCTTCCTCAGCGAATCAAACCTGGTGAAAAATGAAGACAACAAATCATACTTTAAAACTGATTTTACAGTATATCTGCATTGTATTTGTGAAATTTTTTAGAAAACTTGGAAAAAATATGATTTAGTGAAAAATATTATTTTTTTGAATTCTAGGAGGGAAATGGCCACTGTGGCCAAACCCTTCTTTCTCAGCGAATCAAACCTAGTGGAAAATGAAGACAACAAATCATACTTTTAAACTGATTTTACAGTATATCTGCATTAAATTTGTGAAATTTTTTAGAAAACTTGGAAAGATATAACTTAGTGAAAAATATTATTTTTTGAATTCTAGGAGGGAAATAGCCACTGTGGCCAAACCATTCTTCCTCAGCGAATCAAACCTAAGGGAAAATGAAGACAACAATTCATACTTTTAAACTGTTTTAACAGTATATCTGAATTGTATTTGTCAAATTTTTTAGAAAACTTGAAAAAAATATGACTTAGGGAAAAATATTATTTTTTGAGTTCTGAGAGGGAAATGGCCACTGTGGCCAAACCCTTCTTCCTCAGCGAATCAAGCCTGGTGGAAAATGAAGACAACAAATCATACTTTTAAACTGTTTTTACATTATATATGAATTGTGTTTGCGAAATTTTTTAGAAAACTTGGAAAGATATGACTTAGTGAAAAATATTATTTTTTGAATTCTAGGAAGGAAATGGCCACTGTGGCCAAACCCTTCTTCCTCAGCGAATCAAACCTAGTGGAAAATGAAAACAACAATTCATACTTTTAAACTGTTTTTACAGTATATCTGAGTTGTATTTGTCAAATTTTTTAGAAAACTTGGAAAAAATATGACTTAGGGAAAAATATTATTTTTTGAGTTCTGAGAGGGAAATAGCCACTGGGGCCAAACCCTTCTTCTTCAGCGAATCAAACCTAGTGGAAAATGAAGACAACAAATCATACTTTTAAACTGTTTTTACAGTATATCTGAATTGTATTTGTGAAGTTTTTTAGAAAACTTGAAAAAAATATGACTTAGTGAAAAATATTATTTTTTGAGCTCTGAGAGGGAAATGGCCACTGTGGCCAAACTCTTCTTCCTCAGCGAATCAAGCCTAAAGAAAAATAAAAACAACAAATCATACTATTAAACTGCTTTTACATTATATATGAATTGTATTTGCGAAATTTTTTAGAAAACTTGGAAAGATATGACTTAGTGAAAAATATTATTTTTTGAGTTCTAGGAGGGAAATGGCCACTGTGGGCAAATTCTTCTGCCTAAGCGAATCAAACCTAGTGGAAAATGAAGATAACAAATCATAATATTAAACTGCACTTACATTATATCTGAATTGTATTTGTGAAATTTTTAAGAAAACTTGGAAAAAATATGACTTAGTGAAAAATATTGTTTTTTGAATTCTAGGAGGGAAATGGCCACTGTGACCAAACCCTTCTTCCTCAGCGAATCAAACCTAGTGGAAAATGAAGACAACAAATCATACTTTTAAACTGATTTTACAGTATATCTGAATTGTATTTGTGAAATTTTTAAGAAAACATGGAAAAATATGACTCAGTGAAAAATATTGTTTTTTGAATTCTAGGAGGGAAATGGCCACTGTGGCCAAACCCTTCTTTCTCAGCGAATCAAACCTAGTGAAAAATGAAGACAACAAATCATACTATTAAACTGCATTTACATTATATCTGAATTGTATTTCTGAAATTTTTTAGAAAACTTGGAAAAAATATGATTTAGTGAATAATATTATTTTTTGAATTCTAGGAGGGAAATGGCCACTGTGGCCAAACCCTTCTTTCTCAGCGAATCAAACCTAGTGGAAAATGAAGATAACAAATCATACTATTAAACTGCACTTACATTATATCTGAATTGTATTTGTGAAATTTTTAAGAAAACTTGGAAAAAATATGACTTTGTGAAAAATATTGTTTTTTGAATTTTAGGAGCGAAATGGCCACTGTGGCCAAACCCTTCTTCCTCAGCGAATCAAACCTGGTGGAAAATTAAGACAACAAATCATACTATTAAACTGCTTTTGCAGTATATCATAATTGTATTTGTGAAATTTTTTAGAAAATTTGGAAAGATATGACTTAGTGAAAAATACTATTTTTTGAGTTCCAGGAGGGAAATGGCCATTGTGGCCAAACTCTTCTTCCTCAGCGAATGAATCCTAGTGAAAAGTGAAGACAACAAATCATACTATTAAACTGCTTTTGCAGTATATCTGAATTGCATTTGCCAAATTTTTTAGAAAACTTGGAAAAAATATAACTTAGGGAAAAATATTATTTTTTGAGTTCTGAGAGGGAAATGGCCACTGGGGCCAAACCCTTCTTCCTCAGCGAATCGAACCTAGTGGAAAATGAAGACAACAATTCATACTTTTAAACTGATTTTATAGTACATCTGAATTGTATTTGCGAAGTTTTTTAGAAAACTTGAAAAAAATATGACTTAGTGAAAAATATTATTTTTTGAGTTCTGAGAGGGAAATGGCCACTGTGGCCAAACTCTTCTTCCTCAGCGAATCAAACCTAAAGAAAAATGAAGACAACAAATCATACTATTAAACTGCTTTTACATTATATATGAATTGTATTTGCGAAATTTTTTAGAAAACTTGGAAAGATATGACTTAGTGAAAAATATTATTTTTTGAGTTCTAGGAGGGAAATGGCCACTGTGGGCAAACCCTTCTTCCTCAGCGAATCAAACCTAGTGGAAAATGAAGATAACAAATCATAACATTAAACTGCACTTACATTATATCTGCATTGTATTTGTGAAATTTTTTAGAAAACTTGGAAAAAATATGATTTAGTGAAAAATATTATTTTTTGAATTCTAGGAGGGAAATGGCCACTGTGGCCAAACCCTTCTTCCTTACTGAATCAAACCTAGTGGAAAATGAAGACAACAAATCATACTTTTAAACTGATTTTACAGTATATCTGAATTGTATTTGTGAAATTTTTAAGAAAACATGGAAAAATATGACTTAGTGAAAAATATTGTTTTTTGATTTCTAGGAGAATGGCCACTGTGGCCAAACCCTTCTTCCTGAGCGAATCAAACCTAGTGGAAAATGAAGACAACAAATCATACAATTAAACTGCATTTGCAGTATATCATAATTGTATTTGCGAAATTTTTTAGAAAATTTGGAAAGATATGACTTAGTGAAAAATATTATTTTTTGAGTTCTAGGAGGGAAATGGCCACTGTGGCCAAACTCTTCTTCCTCAGCGAATCAAGCCTAAAGAAAAATGAAGACAACAAATCAAGCTATTAAACTGCTTTTACATTATATATGAATTGTATTTGCGAAATTTTTTAGAAAACTTGGAAAGATATGACTTAGTGAAAAATATTATTTTTTGAGTTCTAGGAGGGAAATGGCCACTGTGGGCAAACCCTTCTTCTTAAGCGAATCAAACCTAGTGGAAAATGAAGATAACAAATCATACTATTAAACTGCACTTACATTATATCTAAATTGTATTTGTGAAATTTTTAAGAAAACTTGGACAAAAATATGACTTAGTGAAAAATATTGTTTTTTGAATTCTAGGAGCGAAATGGCCACTGGGGCCAAACCCTTCTTCCTCAGCGAATCAAACCTGGTGGAAAATGAAGACAACAAATCATACTATTAGACTGCATTTGCAGTATATCTGCATTGTATTTGTGAAATTTTTTAGAAAACTTGGAAAAAATATGATTTAGTGAAAAATATTATTTTTTGAATTCTAGGAGGGAAATGGCCACTGTGGCCAAACCCTTCTTCCTCAGCGAATAAAACCTTGTGGAAAATGAAGACAACAAATCGTACTTTTAAACTGTTTTTACAGTATATCTGAATTGTATTTGTGAAGTTTTTTAGAAAACTTGAAAAAAATATGACTTAGTGAAAAATATTATTTTTTGAGCTCTGAGAGGGAAATGGCCACTGTGGCCAAACTCTTCTTCCTCAGCGAATCAAGCCTAAAGAAAAATGAAGACAACAAATCATACTATTAAACTGCTTTTACATTATATATGAATTGTATTTGCGAAATTTTTTAGAAAACTTGGAAAGATATGACTTAGTGAAAAATATTATTTTTTGAGTTCTAGGATGGAAATGGCCACTGTGGGCAAACCCTTCTTCCTAAGCGAATCAAACCTAGTGGAAAATGAAGATAACAAATCATACTATTAAACTGCACTTACATTATATCTGAATTGTATTTGTGAAATTTTTAAGAAAACTTGGAAAAAAAATATGACTTAGTGAAAAATATTGTTTTTTGAATTCTAGGAGCGAAATGGCCACTGTGGCCAAACCCTTCTTCCTCAGCGAATCAAACCTGGTGGAAAATGAAGACAACAAATCATACTTTTAAACTGATTTTACAGTATATCTGCATTGTATTTGTGAAATTTTTTAGAAAACTTGAAAAAAATATGACTTAGTGAAAAATATTATTTTTTGAGTTCTGAGAGGGAAATGGCCACTGTGGCCAAACTCTTCTTCCTCAGCGAATCAAACCTAAAGAAAAATGAAGACAACAAATCATACTTTTAAACTGTTTTTACAGTATATCTGAATTGTATTTGTGAAGTTTTTTAGAAAACTTGAAAAAAATATGACTTAGTAAAAAATATTATTTTTTGAAATCTGAGAGGGAAATGGCCACTGTGGCCAAACACTTCTTCCTCAGCGAATCAAACCTGGTGGAAAATGAAGACAACAAATCGTACTTTTAAACTGTTTTTACAGTATATCTGAATTGTATTTGTGAAATTTTTTAGAAAACTTGGAAAGATATGACTTAGTGAAAAATATTATTTTTTGAGTTCTAGGAGGGAAATGCCCACTGTGGCCAAACTCTTCTTCCTCAGCGAATCAAACCTAGTGGAAAATGAAGAGAACAAATCATACTTTTAAACTGATTGTACAGTATATCTGCATTATATTTGTCAAATTTTTTAGAAAACTTGGAAAGATATGACTTAGTGAAAAATATTATTTTTTGAATTCTAGGAGGGAAATAGCCACTGTGGCCAAACCCTTCTTCCTCAGCGAATCAAACCTAGTGGAAAATGAAGACAACAAATCATACTTTTAAACTGATTTTACAGTATATCTGAATTGTATTTGTGAAATTTTTAAGAAAACTTGGAAAAATATGACTTAGTGAAAAATATTGTTTTTTGAATTCTAGGAGGGAAATGGCCACTGTGGCCAAACCCTTCTTCCTCAGCGAATCAAACCAGGTGAAAAATGAAGACAACAATTCATACTTTTAAACTGTTTTTACAGTATATCTGCATTGTATTTGTGAAATTTTTTAGAAAACTTGGAAAAAATATGATTTAGTGAAAAATATTATTTTTTGAATTCTAGGAGGGAAATGGCCACTGTGGCCAAACCCTTCTTCCTCAGCGAATAAAACCTTGTGGAAAATGAAGACAACAAATCGTACTTTTAAACTGTTTTTACAGTATATCTGAATTGTATTTGTGAAATTTTTTAGAAAACTTGGAAAGATATGACTTAGTGAAAAATATTATTTTTTGAGTTCTAGGAGGGAAATGCCCACTGTGGCCAAACCCTTCTTCCTCAGCGAATCAAACCTAGTGGAAAATGAAGAGAACAAATCATACTTTTAAACTGATTTTACAGTATATCTGCATTATATTTGTCAAATTTTTTAGAAAACTTGGAAAGATATGACTTAGTGAAAAATATTATTTTTTGAATTCTAGGAGGGAAATAGCCACTGTGGCCAAACCCTTCTTCCTCAGCGAATCAAACCTAGTGGAAAATGAAGACAACAAATCATACCTTTTAACTGATTTTACAGTATATCTGAATTGTATTTGTGAAATTTTTAAGAAAACTTGGAAAAAATATGACTTAGTGAAAAATATTGTTTTTTGAATTCTAGGAGGGAAATGGCCACTGTGGCCAAACCCTTCTTCCTCAGCGAATCAAACCAGGTGAAAAATGAAGACAACAAATCATACTATTAAACTGACCTTACAGTATATCTGCATTGTATTTGTGAAATTTTTTAGAAAACTTGGAAAAAATATGATTTAGTGAAAAATATTATTTTTTTAAATTCTAGGAGGGAAATGGCCACTGTGGCCAAACCCTTCTTCCTCAGCGAATCAAACCTAGTGGAAAATGAAGACAACAAATCATACTTTTAAACTGATTTTACAGTATATCTGAATTGTATTTGTGAAATTTTTAAGAAAACTTGGAAAAAATATGACTTAGTGAAAAATATTGTTTTTTGAATTCTAGGAGGGAAATGGCCACTGTGGCCAAACCCTTCTTCCTCAGCGAATCAAACCAGGTGAAAAATGAAGACAACAATTCATACTATTAAACTGACCTTACAGTATATCTGCATTGTATTTGTGAAATTTTTTAGAAAACTTGGAAAAAATATGATTTAGTGAAAAATATTATTTTTTTAAATTCTAGGAGGGAAATGGCCACTGTGGCCAAACCCTTCTTCCTCAGCGAATCAAACCTAGTGGAAAATGAAGACAACAAATCATACTATTAAACTGCTCTTACATTATATCTGAATTGTATTTGTGAAATTTTTTAAAAAACTTGGAAAAAATATGATTTAGTGAAAAATATTATTTTTTGAATTCTAGGAGGGAAATGGCCACTGTGGCCAAACCCTTCTTCCTCAGCGAATCAAGCCTCTTATAAATAAAGACAACAAATTATACTAATAAACTGCACTTACATTATATCTGCATTGTATTTGTGAAATTTTTTAGAAAACTTGGAAAATATATGATTTAGTAAAAAATATTGTTTTTTGAATTCTAGGAGGGAAATGGCCACTGTGGCCAAACCCTTCTTCCTCAGCGAATCAAACCTGGTGGAAAATAAAGACAACAAATCATACTTTTAAACTGATTTTACAGTATATCTGCATTGTATTTGTGAAATTTTTTAGAAAACTTGGAAAAAATATGATTTAGTGAAAAATATTATTTTTTGAATTCTAGGAGGGAAATGGCCACTGTGGCCAAACCCTTCTTCCTCAGCAAATCAAACCTAGTGGAAAATGCAGACAACAAACCATACTATTAAACTGCCCCTACATTATATCTGATATGTATTTCTGAAATTTTTTAGAAAACTTGGAAAAAATATGATTTAGTGAAAAATATTATTTTTTGAATTCTAGGAGGGAAATGGCCACTGTGGCCAAACCCTTCTTCCTCAGCAAATCAAACCTAGTGCAAATTGAAGACAACAAATTATACTATTAAACTGCAATTGCAGTATATCATAATTGTATTTGTGAAATTTTTTAGAAAACTTGGAAAAAATATGACTTAAGCAAAAATATTATTTTTTGAGTTCTGAGAGGGAAATGGCCACCGGGGCCAAACCCTTCTTCCTCAGCGAATCAAACCTAGTGGAAAACGAAGACAACAACTGATACTTTTAAACTGTTTTTACAGTATATCTGAATTGTATTTGTCAAATTTTTTACAAAACTTGGAAAAAATATGACTTAGGGAAAAATATTATTTTTTTGAGTTCTGAGAGGGAACAACAATTCATACTTTTAAACTGTTTTTACATTATATATGAATTGTGTTTGCGAAATTTTTTAGAAAACTTGGAAAGATATGACTTAGTGAAAAATATTGTTTTTTGAATTCTAGGAGGGAAATGGCCACTGTGACCAAACCCTTCTTCCTCAGCGAATCAAACCTAATGGAAAATTAAGACAACAAATCATACTTTTAAACTGATTTTACAGTATATCTGAATTGTATTTGTGAAATTTTTAAGAAAACATGGAAAAATATGACTTAGTGAAAAATATTGTTTTTTGAATTCTAGGAGGGAAATGGCCACTGTGGCCAAACCCTTCTTCCTCAGCGAATCAAACCTAGTGGAAAATGAAGACAACAAATCATACTATTAAACTGCATTTACATTATATCTGAATTGTATTTCTGAAATTTTTTAGAAAACTTGGAAAAAATATGACTTAGTGAAAAATATTATTTTTTGAATTCTAGGAGGGAAATGGCCACTGTGGCCAAACCCTTCTTCCTCAGCGAATAAAACCTTGTGGAAAATGAAGACAACAAATCGTACTTTTAAACTGTTTTTACAGTATATCTGAATTGTATTTGTGAAATTTTTTAGAAAACTTGGAAAGATATGACTTAGTGAAAAATATTATTTTTTGAGTTCTAGGAGGGAAATGCCCACTGTGGCCAAACCCTTCTTCCTCAGCGAATAAAACCTTGTGGAAAATGAAGACAACAAATCGTACTTTTAAACTGTTTTTACAGTATATCTGAATTGTATTTGTGAAATTTTTTAGAAAACTTGGAAAGATATGACTTAGTGAAAAATATTATTTTTTGAGTTCTAGGAGGGAAATGCCCACTGTGGCCAAACCCTTCTTCCTCAGCGAATCAAACCTAGTGGAAAATGAAGAGAACAAATCATACTTTTAAACTGATTTTACAGTATATCTGCATTATATTTGTCAAATTTTTTAGAAAACTTGGAAAGATATGACTTAGTGAAAAATATTATTTTTTGAATTCTAGGAGGGAAATAGCCACTGTGGCCAAACCCTTCTTCCTCAGCGAATCAAACCTAGTGGAAAATGAAGACAACAAATCATACTTTTAAACTGATTTTACAGTATATCTGAATTGTATTTGTGAAATTTTTAAGAAAACTTGGAAAAAATATGACTTAGTGAAAAATATTGTTTTTTGAATTCTAGGAGGGAAATGGCCACTGTGGCCAAACCCTTCTTCCTCAGCGAATCAAACCAGGTGAAAAATGAAGACAACAATTCATACTATTAAACTGACCTTACAGTATATCTGCATTGTATTTGTGAAATTTTTTAGAAAACTTGGAAAAAATATGATTTAGTGAAAAATATTATTTTTTTAAATTCTAGGAGGGAAATGGCCACTGTGCCAAACCCTTCTTCCTCAGCGAATCAAACCTAGTGGAAAATGAAGACAACAAATCATACTATTAAACTGCTCTTACATTATATCTGAATTGTATTTGTGAAATTTTTTAAAAAACTTGGAAAAAATATGATTTAGTGAAAAATATTATTTTTTGAATTCTAGGAGGGAAATGGCCACTGTGGCCAAACCCTTCTTCCTCAGCGAATCAAGCCTCTTATAAATAAAGACAACAAATTATACTAATAAACTGCACTTACATTATATCTGCATTGTATTTGTGAAATTTTTTAGAAAACTTGGAAAATATATGATTTAGTAAAAAATATTGTTTTTTGAATTCTAGGAGGGAAATGGCCACTGTGGCCAAACCCTTCTTCCTCAGCGAATCAAACCTGGTGGAAAATAAAGACAACAAATCATACTTTTAAACTGATTTTACAGTATATCTGCATTGTATTTGTGAAATTTTTTAGAAAACTTGGAAAAAATATGATTTAGTGAAAAATATTATTTTTTGAATTCTAGGAGGGAAATGGCCACTGTGGCCAAACCCTTCTTCCTCAGCAAATCAAACCTAGTGGAAAATGCAGACAACAAACCATACTATTAAACTGCCCCTACATTATATCTGATATGTATTTCTGAAATTTTTTAGAAAACTTGGAAAAAATATGATTTAGTGAAAATTATTATTTTTTGAATTCTAGGAGGGAAATGGCCACTGTGGCCAAACCCTTCTTCCTCAGCGAATCAAACCTCTTGGTAAATAAAGACAGCAAATCATACTAATAAACTGGACTTACATTATACCTGAATTGTATTTCTGAAATTTTATAGAAAACTTGGAAAAAGTATGACTTAGTGAAAAATAATATTTTTTGAATTCTAGGAGGGAAATGGCCACTGTGGCCAAACCCTTCTTCCCCAGCAAATCAAACCTAGTGCAAATTGAAGACAACAAATTATACTATTAAACTGCATTTGCAGTATATCATAATTGTATTTGTGAAATTTTTTAGAAAACTTGGAAAAAATATGACTTAAGCAAAAATATTATTTTTTGAGTTCTGAGAGGGAAATGGCCACCGGGGCCAAACCCTTCTTCCTCAGCGAATCAAACCTAGTGGAAAACGAAGACAACAACTGATACTTTTAAACTGTTTTTACAGTATATCTGAATTGTATTTGTCAAATTTTTTACAAAACTTGGAAAAAATATGACTTAGGGAAAAATATTATTTTTTTGAGTTCTGAGAGGGAACAACAATTCATACTTTTAAACTGTTTTTACATTATATATGAATTGTGTTTGCGAAATTTTTTAGAAAACTTGGAAAGATATGACTTAGTGAAAAATATTGTTTTTTGAATTCTAGGAGGGAAATGGCCACTGTGACCAAACCCTTCTTCCTCAGCGAATCAAACCTAATGGAAAATTAAGACAACAAATCATACTTTTAAACTGATTTTACAGTATATCTGAATTGTATTTGTGAAATTTTTAAGAAAACATGGAAAAATATGACTTAGTGAAAAATATTGTTTTTTGAATTCTAGGAGGGAAATGGCCACTGTGGCCAAACCCTTCTTCCTCAGCGAATCAAACCTAGTGGAAAATGAAGACAACAAATCATACTATTAAACTGCATTTACATTATATCTGAATTGTATTTCTGAAATTTTTTAGAAAACTTGGAAAAAATATGACTTAGTGAAAAATATTATTTTTTGAATTCTAGGAGGGAAATGGCCACTGTGGCCAAACCCTTCTTCCTCAGCAAATCGATCCTAGTGAAAGTGAAGACAACAAATCATACTATTAAACTGCGCTTGCAGTATATAATAACTGGATTTGTGAAATTTTTTAGAAAATTTGGAAAGATATGACTTAGTGAAAAATACTATTTTTTGAGTTCTAGGAGGGAAATGGCCACTGTGGCCAAACCCTTCTTTCTCAGCGAATCAAACATAGTGGAAAATGAAGACAACAAATCATACTTTTAAACTGATTTTACAGTATATCTGCATTAAATTTGTGAAATTTTTTAGAAAACTTGGAAAGATATAACTTAGTGAAAAATATTATTTTTTGAATTCTAGGAGGGAAATAGCCACTGTGGCCAAACCCTTCTTCTTCAGCGAATCAAACCTAGTGGAAAATGAAGACAACAATTCATACTTTTAAACTGTTTTTACAGTATATCCGAATTGTATTTGTCAAACTTTTTAGAAAACTTGGAAAAAATATGATTTAGTGAAAAATATTATTTTTTGAATTCTAGGAGGGAAATGGCCACTGTGGCCAAACCCTTCTTCCTCAGCGAATTAAACCTAAAGGAAAATGAAGACAACAATTCATACTTTTAAACTGTTTTTACAGTATATCTGAATTGTATTTGTCAAATTTTTTAGAAAACTTGGAAAAAATATGACTTAGGGAAAAATATTGTTTTTTGAATTCTAGGAGGGAAATGGCCACTGTGACCAAACCCTTCTTCCTCAGCGAATCAAACCTGGTGGAAAATTAAGACAACAAATCATACTTTTAAACTAATTTTACAGTATATCTGAATTGTATTTGTGAAATTTTTAAGAAAACATGGAAAAATATGACTTAGTGAAAAATATTGTTTTTTGAGTTCTGAGAGGGAAATGGCCACTGTGGCCAAACCCTTCTTCCTCAGCGAATCAAACCTAGTGGAAAATGAAGATAACAAATCATACTATTAAACTGCATTTACATTATATCTGAATTGTATTTTTGAAATTTTTTAGAAAACTTGGAAAAAATATAACTTAGTGAAAAATATTATTTTTTGAGTTCTGAGAGGGAAATGGCCACTGGGGCCAAACCCTTCTTCCTCAGCAAATCAATCCTAGTGAAAATTGAAGACAACAAATCATACTATTAAACTGCATTTGCAGTATATCATAATTAGATTTGTGAAATTTTTTAGAAAATTTAGAAAGATATGACTTAGTGAAAAATACTATTTTTTGAGTTCTAGGAGGGAAATGGCCATTGTGGCCAAACTCTTCTTCTTCAGCGAATGAATCCTAGTGAAAAGTGAAGACAACAAATCATACTATTAAACTGCATTTGCAATATATCATAATTGTATTTGCGAAATTTTTTAGAAAACTTGGAAAAAATATGACTTAAAGAAAAATATTATTTTTTGAGTTCTGAGAGGGAAATGGCCACTGGGGCCAAACCCTTCTTCCTCAGCGAATCAAACCTAGTGGAAAATGAAGACAACAATTCATACTTTTAAACTGTTTTTACAGTATATCTGAATTGTATTTGTCAAATTTTTTAGAAAACTTGAAAAAATATGACTTAGGGAAAAATATTATTTTTTGAGTTCTGAGAGGGAAATGGCCACTGGGGCCAAACCCTTCTTCCTCAGCGAATCGAACCTAGTGGAAAATGAAGACAACAAATCATACTTTTAAACTGATTTTACAGTATATCTGCACTGTATTTGTGAAATTTTTTAGAAAACTTGGAAAAAATATGATTTAGTGAAAAATATTATTTTTTGAATTCTAGGAGGGAAATGGCCACTGTGGCCAAACCCTTCTTCCTCAGCGAATCGAACCTAGTGGAAAATGAAGACAACAAATCCTACTTTTAAACTGTTATTACAGTATATCTGAATTGTATTTGTGAAGTTTTTTAGAAATCTTGAAAAAAATATGACTTAGTGAAAAATATTATTTTTTGAGCTCTGAGAGGGAAATGGCCACTATGGCCAAACTCTTCTTCCTCAGCGAATCAAGCCTAAAGAAAAATGAAGACAACAAATCATACTATTAAACTGCTTTTACATTATATATGAATTGTATTTGCGAAATTTTTTAGAAAACTTGGAAAGATATGACTTAGTGAAAAATATTATTTTTTGAGTTCTAGGAGGGAAATGGCCACTGTGGGCAAACCCTTCTTTCTAAGCGAATCAAACCTGAGGGAAAATGAAGACAACAAATCATACTTTTAAACTGCACTTTCATTATATCTGAATTGTATTTGTGAAATTTTTAAGAAAACTTGGAAAAAATATGACTTAGTGAAAAATATTGTTTTTTGAATTCTAGGAGCGAAATGGCCACTGTGGCCAAACCCTTCTTCCTCAGCGAATCAAACCTGAGGGAAAATGAAGACAACAAATCATACTTTTAAACTAATTTTACAGTATATCTGCACTGTATTTGTGAAATTTTTTAGAAAACTTGGAAAAAATATGATTTAGTGAAAAATATTATTTTTTGAATTCTAGGAGGAAAATGGCCACTGTGGCCAAACCCTTCTTCCTCAGCGAATCAACCCTAGTGGAAAATGAAGACAACAAATCATACTTTGAAACTGTTTTTACATTATATATGAATTGTGTTTGCGAAATTTTTTAGAAAACTTGGAAAGATATGACTTAGTGAAAAATATTATTTTTTGAGTTCTAGGAGGGAAATGGCCACTGTTGGCAAACCCTTCTTCCTAAGCGAATCAAACCTAGTGGAAAATGAAGATAACAAATCATAATATTAAACTGCACTTTCATTATATCTGAATTGTATTTGTGAAATTTTTAAGAAAACTTGGAAAAAATATGACTTAGTGAAAAATATTGTTTTTTGAATTCTAGGAGGGAAATGGCCACTGTGACCAAACCCTTCTTCCTCAGCGAATCAAACTGGTGGAAAATTAAGACAACAAATCATACTTTTAAACTAATTTTACAGTATATATGAATTGTATTTGTGAAATTTTTAAGAAAACATGGAAAAATATGACTTAGTGAAAAATATTGTTTTTTGAGTTCTGAGAGGGAAATGGCCACTGTGGCCAAACCCTTCTTCCTCAGCGAATCAAACCTAGTGGAAAATGAAGACAACAAATCATACTTTTAAACTGTTTTTACATTATATTTGAATTGTATTTCTGAAATTTTTTAGAAAACTTGGAAAAAATATGACTTAGTGAAAAATATTATTTTTTGAATTCTAGGAGGGAAATGGCCACTGTGGCCAAACCCTTCTTCCTCAGCAAATCAATCATAGTGAAAATTGAAGACAACAAATCATACTATTAAACTGCATTGGCAGTATATCATAATTAGATTTGTGAAATTTTTTAGAAAATTTGGAAAGATATGACTTAAGGTACGGTCACACTTGACAAACATTTGCGCAAAAAAGCGTAACCAGCAAATACTAATGAAAAATCTTTTGCTGCAAACACGTGTTTATGAAGTTAATTAGTTTCGTATTTAACAAATACGCAAAGTTAAAGAATATAATATTATTGGAAACTATTGAACTTAATAAACACGCGTCTGAATCAAAAGATTTCTCATTAGTATTTGCTGGTTACGCTTTTTTGGGCAAATGTTTGTCAAGTGTGACCATACCTTTAGTGAAAAATACTATTTTTTGAGTTCTAGGAGGGAAATGGCCATTGTGGCCAAACTCTTCTTCTTCAGCGAATGAATCCTAGTGAAAAGTGAAGACAACAAATCATACTATTAAACTGCATTTGCAGTATATCATAATTGTATTTGTGAAATTTTTTATAAAACTTGGAAAAAATATGACTTAAAGAAAAATATTATTTTTTGAGTTCTGAGAGGGAAATGGCCACTGGGGCCAAACCCTTCTTCCTCAGCGAATCAAACCTAGTGCAAAATGAAGACAACAATTCATACTTTTAAACTGTTTTTACAGTAAATCTGAATTGTATTTGTCAAATTTTTTAGAAAACTTGGAAAAAATATGACTTAGGGAAAAATATTATTTTTTGAGTTCTGAGAGGGAAATGGCCACTGGGGCCAAACCCTTCTTCCTCAGCGAATCGAACCTAGTGGAAAATGAAGACAACAAATCATACTTTTAAACTGATTTTACAGTATATCTGCACTGTATTTGTGAAATTTTTTAGAAAACTTGGAAAAAATATGATTTAGTGAAAAATATTATTTTTTGAATTCTAGGAGGAAAATGGCCACTGTGGCCAAACCCTTCTTCCTCAGCGAATCAAACCTAGTGGAAAATGAAGACAACAAATCGTACTTTTAAACTGTTTTTACAGTATATCTGAATTGTATTTGTGAAGTTTTTTAGAAAACTTGAAATAAATATGACTTAGTGAAAAATATTATTTTTTGAGCTCTGAGAGGGAAATGGCCACTGTGGCCGAACTCTTCTTCCTCAGCGAATCAAGCCTAAAGAAAAATGAAGACAACAAATCATACTATTAAACTGCTTTTACATTATATATGAATTGTATTTGCGAAATTTTTTAGAAAACTTGGAAAGATATGACTTAGTGAAAAATATTATTTTTTGAGTTCTAGGAGGGAAATGGTCACTGTGGGCGAACCCTTCTTCCTTAGCGAATTAAACCTAGTGGAAAATGAAGATAACAAATCATACTATTAAACTGCACTTACATTATATCTGAATTGTATTTGTGAAATTTTTAAGAAAACTTGGAAAAAATATGACTTTGCGAAAAATATTGTTTTTTGAATTCTAGGAGCGAAATGGCCACTGTGGCCAAACCCTTCTTCCTCAGCGAATCAAACCTGGTGGAAAATGAAGACAACAAATAATACTTTTAAACTGATTTTACAGTATATCTGCATTGTGTTTGTGAAATTTTTTAGAAAACTTGGAAAAAATATGATTTAGTGAAAAATATTATTTTTTGAATTCTAGGAGGGAAATGGCCACTGTGGCCAAACCCTTCTTCCTCAGCGAATCAAACCTAGTGGAAAATGAAAACAACAATTCATACTTTTAAACTGTTTTTACAGTATATCTGAGTTGTTTTTGTCAAATTTTTTAGAAAACTTGGAAAAAATATGACTTAGGGAAAAATATTATTTTTTGAGTTCTGAGAGGGAAATGGCCACTGGGGCCAAACCCTTCTTCCTCAGCGAATCGAACCTAGTGGAAAATGAAGACAACAATTCATACTTTTAAACTGTTTTTACAGGATATCTGAATTGTATTTGCGAAGTTTTTTAGAAAACTTGAAAAAAATATGACTTAGTGAAAAATATTATTTTTTGAGTTCTGAGAGGGAAATGGCCACTGTGGCCAAACTCTTCTTCCTAAGCGAATCAAACCTAGTGGAAAATGAAGATAACAAATCATAATATTAAACTGCACCTACATTATAACTGAATTGTATTTGTGAAATTTTTAAGAAAACTTGGAAAAAATATGACTTAGTGAAAAATATTGTTTTTTGAATTCTAGGAGGGAAATGGCCACTGTGACCAAACCCTTCTTCCTCAGCGAATCAAACCTGGTGGAAAATTAAGACAACAAATCATACTTTTAAACTGATTTTACAGTATATCTGCATTGTATTTGTGAAATTTTCTAGAAAATTTGAAAAAAATATGATTTAGTGAAAAATATTATTTTTTGAATTCTAGGAGGGAAATGGCCACTGTGGCCAAACCCTTCTTCCTCAGCGAATCAAACCTAGTGGAAAGTGAAGACAACAATTTATACTTTTAAACTGTTTTTACAGTATATCTGAATTGTATTTGTGAAATTTTTAAGAAAACATGGAAAAATATGACTTAGTGAAAAATATTGTTTTTTGAATTCTAGGAGGGAAATGGCCACTGTGGCCAAACCCTTCTTCCTCACCGAATCATACCTAGTGGAAAATTAAGACAACAAATCATACTATTAAACTGCATTTACATTATATCTGAATTGTATTTCTGAAATTTGTTAGAAAACTTGGAAAAAATATGACTTAGTGGAAAATATTATTTTTTGAATTCTAGGAGGGAAATGGCCACTGTGGCCAAACCTTTCTTCCTCAGCAAATCAAGCCTAGTGGAAAATGAAGACAACAAATTATACTATTAAACTGCATTTGCAGTATATCATAATTGTATTTGTGAAATTTTTTAGAAAATTTGGAAAGATATGACTTAGTGAAAAATACTATTTTTTGAGTTCTAGGAGGGAAATGGCCACTGTGGCCAAACCCTTCTTCCTCAGCGAATCAAACCTAGTGGAAAGTGAAGACAACAATTTATACTTTTAAACTGTTATTACAGTATATCTGAATTGTATTTGTCAAATTTTTTAGAAAACTTGGAAAAAATATGACTTAGGGAAAAATATTATTTTTTGAGTTCTGAGAGGGAAATGGCCACTGGGGCCAAACCCTTCTTCCTCTGCGAATCGAACCTAGTGGAAAATGAAGACAACAAACCATACTTTTAAACTGCTTTTACACTATATATGAATTGTATTTGCGAAATTTTTTAGAAAACTTGGAAAGATATGACTTAGTGAAAAATATTATTTTTTTGAGTTCTGAGAGGGAAATGGCCACTGTTGGCAAACCCTTCTTCCTCAGCGAATCAAACCTAGTAGAAAATGAAGATAACAAATCATAATATTAAACTGCACTTTCATTATATCTGAATTGTATTTGTGAAATTTTTAAGAAAACTTGGAAAAAAATATGACTTAGTGAAAAATATTGTTTTTTGAATTCTAGGAGGGAAATGGCCACTGTGACCAAGTTCGTCTTCCTCAGCGAATCAAACCTGGTGGAGAATTAAGACAACAAATCATACTTTTAAACTGATTTTACAGTATATCTGCATTGTATTTGTGAAATTTTTTAGAAAACTTGGAAAAAATATGATTTAGTGAAAAATATTATTTTTTGAATTCTAGGAGGGAAATTGCCACTGTGGCCAAACCCTTCTTCCTCACCGAATCAAACCTAGTGGAAAATGAAGACAACAAATCGTACTTTTAAACTGATTTTACAGTATATCTGAATTGTATTTGTGAAATTTTTAAGAAAACATGGAAAAATATGACTTAGTGAAAAATATTGTTTTTTGAATTCTAGGACGGAAATGGCCACTGTGGCCAAACCCTTCTTCCTCAGCGAATCAAACCTAGTGGAAAATGAAAACAACAAATTATACTATTAAACTGCATTTACATTATATCTGAATTGTATTTCTGAAATTTGTTAGAAAACTTGGAAAAAATATGACTTAGTGAAAAATATTATTTTTTGAATTCTAGGAGGGAAATGGCCACTGTGGCCAAACCTTTCTTCCTCAGCAAATCAAGCCTAGTGGAAAATGAAGACAACAAATTATACTAATTAACTGCATTTGCAGTATATCATAATTGTATTTGTGAAATTTTTTAGAAAACTTGGAAAGATATGACTTAGTGAAAAATACTATTTTTTGAGTTCTAGGAGGGAAATGGCCACTGTGGCCAAACCCTTCTTCCTCAGCGAATCAAACCTAGTGGAAAGTGAAGACAACAATGTATACTTTTAAACTGCTTTTACACTATATATGAATTGTATTTGCGAAATTTTTTAGAAAACTTGGAAAGATATGACTTAGTGAAAAATATTATTTTTTGAGTTCTGAGAGGGAAATGGCCACTGTGGGCAAACCCTTCTTCCTCAGCGAATCAAACCTAGTGGAAAAGGAAGATAACAAATCATAATATTAAACTGCTTTTTCATTATATCTGAATTGTATTTGTGAAATTTTTAAGAAAACTTGGAAAAAAATATGACTTAGTGAAAAATATTGTTTTTTGAATTCTAGGAGGGAAATGGCCACTGTGACCAAGCCCGTCTTCCTCAGCAAATCAAACCTGGTGGAGAATTAAGACAACAAATCATACTTTTAAACTGATTTTACAGTATATCTGCATTGTATTTGTGAAATTTTTTAGAAAACTTGGAAAAAATATGATTTTTCACTTCTAGGACGGAAATGGCCACTGTGGCCAAACCCTTCTTCCTCAGCGAATCAAACCTAGTGGAAAATGAAAACAACAAATTATACTATTAAACTGCATTTACATTATATCTGAATTGTATTTCTGAAATTTGTTAGAAAACTTGGAAAAAATATGACTTAGTGAAAAATATTATTTTTTGAATTCTAGGAGGGAAATGGCCACTGTGGCCAAACCTTTCTTCCTCAGCAAATCAAGCCTAGTGGAAAATGAAGACAACAAATTATACTATTAAACTGCATTTGCAGTATATCATAATTGTATTTGTGAAATTTTTTAGAAAACTTGGAAATATATGACTTAGTGAAAAATACTATTTTTTGAGTTCTAGGAGGGAAATGGCCATTGTGGCCAAACTCTTCTTCCTCAGCGAATCAAACCTAGTGGAAAATGAAGACAACAAATCATACTATTAAACTGCTTTTGCAGTATATCTAAATTGTATTTGTCAAATTTTTTAGAAAACTTGGAAAAAATATGATTTAGGGAAAAATATTATTTTTTGAGTTCTGAGAGGGAAATGGCCACTGGGGCCAAACCCTTCTTCCTCAGCGAATCAAGTCTAAAGAAAAATGAAGACAACAAATCATACTATTAAACAGCTTTTACATTATTTATGAATTGTATTTGCGAAATTTTTTAGAAAACTTGGAAAGATATGACTTAGTGAAAAATATTATTTTTTGAGTTCTAGGAGGGAAATGGCCACTGTGGCCAAACTCTTCTTCCTCAGCGAATCAAACCTAGTGGAAAATGAAGACAACAATTCATACTTTCAAACTGTTTTTACAGTATATCTGAATTGTATTTGTCAAATTTTTTAGAAAACTTGGAAAAAATATGACTTAGGGAAAAATATTATTTTTTGACTTCTGAGAGGGAAATGGCCACTGGGGCCAAACCCTTCTTCCTCTGCGAATCGAACGTAGTGGAAAATGAAGACAACAAACCATACTTTTAAACTGCTTTTACATTATATATGAATTGTATTTGCGAAATTTTTTAGAAAACTTGGAAAGATATGACTTAGTGAAAAATATTATTTTTTGAGTTCTAGCACATTGAGTGCCATGGCTACACGTTTTCGTGCGACACCTAATACTTCCTGGGATGCCACGTCGCACGTTTTCCTACGACAGGCATTGTCTGGCCTTAGATATTGTCGTGCGTTTCTGTGTGACTCTACAGGGGTTTTTTAATGTGTTTCTAGTACCCTAATGTTTGCCCTAAATTTTGGTTCAAGTTTCATAGAGATATCTTCATTTTTTGCGGTTTTATCATAAAAACTCGGAGGTTCTTTTTAATTTTGAAAATTTATTAAAAAATGTGCTTGGCACCCGGGGAAGGTTTTCGTCAAAACCCCTTGGCACTCAATGTGCTAGGAGGGAAATGGCCACTGTGGGCAAACCCTTCTTCCTAAGCGAATCAAACCTAGTGGAAAATGAAGATAACAAATCATACTATTAAACTGCACTTACATTATATCTAAATTGTATTTGTGAAATTTTTAAGAAAACTTGGAAAAATTATGATTTAGTGACAAATATTATTTTTTGAATTCTAGGAGGGAAATGGCCACTGTGGCCAAACCCTTCTTCCTCAGCGAATCAAACCTGGTGGAAAATTAAGACAACAAATCATACTTTTAAACTGATTTTACAGTATATCTGCATTGTATTT
The DNA here is from genome assembly GCA_944452675.1 of Tachina lurida. NCBI lineage: Eukaryota > Metazoa > Arthropoda > Insecta > Diptera > Tachinidae > Tachina > Tachina lurida. Next base: position 106,503,404 of record OX101753.1, on the reverse strand, counting down.
GTGAAATTTTTTAGAAAACTTGAAAAAAATATGACTTAGTGAAAAATATTATTTTTTGAGTTCTGAGAGGGAAATGGCCACTGTGGCCAAACTCTTCTTCCTCAGCGAATCAAACCTAAAGAAAAATGAAGACAACAAATCATACTATTAAACTGCTTTTACATTATATATGAATTGTATTTGCGAAATTTTTTAGAAAACTTGGAAAGATATGACTTAGTGAAAAATATTATTTTTTGAGTTCTAGGAGGGAAATGGCCACTGTGGGCAAACCCTTCTTCCTAAGCGAATCAAACCTAGTGGAAAATGAAGATAACAAATCATACTTTTAAACTGTTTTTACAGTATATCTGAATTGTATTTGTCAAATTTTTTAGAAAACTTGGAAAAAATATGACTTAGGGAAAAATATTATTTTTTGAGTTCTGAGAGGGAAATGGCCACTGGGGCCAAACCCTTCTTCCTCAGCGAATTAAACCTAGTGGAAAATGAAGACAACAATTCATACTTTTAAACTGTTTTTACAGTATATCTGAATTGTATTTGTCAAATTTTTTAGAAAACTTGGAAAAAATATGACTTAGGGAAAAATATTATTTTTTGAGTTCTGAGAGGGAAATGGCCACTGGGGCCAAACCCTTCTTCCTCAGCGAATCGAACCTAGTGGAAAATAAAGACAACAATTCATACTTTTAAACTATTTTTACACGATATCTGCACTGTATTTGTGAAATTTTTTAGAAAACTTGGAAAAAATATGATTTAGTGAAAAATATTATTTTTTGAATTCTAGGAGGGAAATGGCCACTGTGGCCAAACCCTTCTTCCTCAGCGAATCAAACCTGGTGGAAAATTAAGACAACAAATCATACTTTTAAACTGATTTTACAGTATATCTGCATTGTATTTGTGAAATTTTTTAGAAAACTTGAAAAAAATATGACTTAGTGAAAAATATTATTTTTTGAGTTCTGAGAGGGAAATGGCCACTGTGGCCAAACTCTTCTTCCTCAGCGAATCAAACCTAAAGAAAAATGAAGACAACAAATCATACTATTAAACTGCTTTTACATTATATATGAATTGTATTTGCGAAATTTTTTAGAAAACTTGGAAAGATATGACTTAGTGAAAAATATTATTTTTTGAGTTCTAGGAGGGAAATGGCCACTGTGGGCAAACCCTTCTTCCTAAGCGAATCAAACCTAGTGGAAAACGAAGATAACAAATCATACTATTAAACTGCACTTACATTATATCTGAATTGTATTTGTGAAATTTTTAAGAAAACTTGGAAAAAATATGACTTAGTGAAAAATATTGTTTTTTGAATTCTAGGAGGGAAATGGCCACTGTGACCAAATTCTTCTTCGTCAGCGATTTAAACCTGGTGGAAAATGAAGACAACAAATCGTACTTTTAAACTGTTTTTACAGTATATCTGAATTGTATTTGTGAAGTTTTTTAGAAAACTTGAAAAAAATATGACTTAGTGAAAAATATTATTTTTTGAGCTCTGAGAGGGAAATGGCCACTGTGGGCAAACCCTTCTTCCTAAGCGAATCAAACCTAGTGGAAAATGAAGATAACAAATCATACTATTAAACTGCACTTACATTATATCTGAATTGTATTTGTGAAATTTTTAAGAAAACTTGGAAAAAACATGACTTAGTGAAAAATATTGTTTTTTGAATTCTAGGAGGGAAATGGCCACTGTGACCAAATTCTTCTTCGTCAGCGATTTAAACCTGGTGGAAAATGAAGACAACAAATCGTACTTTTAAACTGCTTTTACATTATATATGAATTGTATTTGCGAAATTTTTCAGAAAACTTGGAAAAAATATGACTTAGTGAAAAATATTATTTTTTGAGTTCTAGGAGGGAAATGGCCACTGTGGGCAAACCCTTCTTTCTAAGCGAATCAAACCTAGTGGAAAATGAAGACAACAAATCATACTATTAAACTGCTTTTACATTATATATGAATTGTTTTTGCGAAATTTTTTAGAAAACTTGGAAAGATATGACTTAGTGAAAAATATTATTTTTTGAGTTCTAGGAGGGAAATGGCCACTGTGGGCAAACCCTTCTTCCTAAGCGAATCAAACCTAGTGGAAAATGAAGATAACAAATCATACTATTAAACTGCACTTACATTATATCTGAATTGTATTTGTGAAATTTTTAAGAAAACTTGGAAAAAAATATGACTTAGTTAAAAATATTGTTTTTTGAATTCTAGGAGCGAAATGGCCACTGTGGCCAAACTCTTCTCCCTCAGCGAATCAAACCTGGTGGAAAATGAAGACAACAAATCATACTTTTAAACTGATTTTACAGTATATCTGCATTGTATTTGTGAAATTTTTTAGAAAACTTGGAAAAAATATGATTTAGTGAAAAATATTATTTTTTGAATTCTAGGAGGGAAATGGCCACTGTGGCCAAACCCTTCTTCCACAGCGAATCAAACCTAGTGGAAAATAAAGACAACAATTCATACTTTTAAACTGTTTTTACAGTATATCTGAATTGTGTTTTTCAAATTTTTTAGAAAACTTGGAAAAAATATGACTTAGTGAAAAATATTGTTTTTTGAATTCTAGGAGGGAAATGGCCACTGTGACCAAACCCTTCTTCGTCAGCGATTTAAACCTGGTGGAAAATTAAGACAACAAATCATACTTTTAAACTGATTTTACAGTATATCTGCATTGTATTTGTGAAATTTTTTAGAAAACTTGGAAAAAATATGATTTAGTGAAAAATATTATTTTTTGAATTCTAGGAGGGAAATGGCCACTGTGGCCAAACCCTTCTTCCTCAGCGAATCAAACCTAGTGAAAAATGAAGACAACAAATCATACTATTAAACTGCACTTACAATCTATCTAAATTATATTTCTGAAATTTTTTAGAAAACTTGGAAAAAATATGACTTAGTGAAAAATATAATTTTTTGAATTCTAGGAGGGAAATGGCCACTGTGGCCAAACCTTTCTTCCTCAGCAAATCAATCCTAGTGAAAATTGAAGACAACAAATCATACTATAAAACTGCATTTGCAGTATATCATAATTGTATTTGTGAAATTTTTTAGAAAATTTGGAAAGATATGACTTAGTGAAAAATACTATTTTTTGAGTTCTAAGAGGGAAATGGCCATTGTGGCCAAACTCTTCTTCTTCAGCGAATGAATCCTAGTGAAAAGTGAAGACAACAAATCATAATATTAAACTGCATTTGCAGTATATCATAATTGTATTTGCGAAATTTTTTAGAAAACTTGGAAAAAATATGACTTAGTGAAAAATATTGTTTTTTGAATTCTAGGAGGGAAATGGCCACTGTGACCAAACCCTTCTTCGTCAGCGATTTAAACCTGGTGGAAAATTAAGACAACAAATCATACTTTTAAACTGATTTTACAGTATATCTGCATTGTATTTGTGAAATTTTTTAGAAAACTTGGAAAAAATATGATTTAGTGAAAAATATTATTTTTTGAATTCTAGGAGGGAAATGGCCACTGTGGCCAAACCCTTCTTCCTCAGCGAATCAAACCTAGTGAAAAATGAAGACAACAAATCATACTATTAAACTGCACTTACAATCTATCTAAATTATATTTCTGAAATTTTTTAGAAAACTTGGAAAAAATATGACTTAGTGAAAAATATAATTTTTTGAATTCTAGGAGGGAAATGGCCACTGTGGCCAAACCTTTCTTCCTCAGCAAATCAATCCTAGTGAAAATTGAAGACAACAAATCATACTATAAAACTGCATTTGCAGTATATCATAATTGTATTTGTGAAATTTTTTAGAAAATTTGGAAAGATATGACTTAGTGAAAAATACTATTTTTTGAGTTCTAAGAGGGAAATGGCCATTGTGGCCAAACTCTTCTTCTTCAGCGAATGAATCCTAGTGAAAAGTGAAGACAACAAATCATACTATTAAACTGCATTTGCAGTATATCATAATTGTATTTGCGAAATTTTTTAGAAAACTTGGAAAAAATATGACTTAGGGAAAAATATTATTTTTTGAGTTCTGAGAGGGAAATGGCCACTGGGGCCAAACCCTTCTTCCTCAGCGAATCAAACCTAGTGGAAAATGAAGACAACAAATCATACTTTTAAACTGATTTTACAGTATATCTGCACTGTATTTGTGAAATTTTTTAGAAAACTTGGAAAAAATATGATTTAGTGAAAAATATTATTTTTTGAATTCTAGGAAGGAAATGGCCACTGTGGCCAAACCCTTCTTCCTCAGCGAATCAAACATAGTGGAAAATGAAGACAACAAATCCTACTTTTAAACTGTTTTTACAGTATATCTGAATTGTGTTTTTCAAATTTTTTAGAAAACTTGGAAAAAATATGACTTAGTGAAAAATATTGTTTTTTGAATTCTAGGAGGGAAATGGCCACTGTGACCAAACCCTTCTTCGTCAGCGATTTAAACCTGGTGGAAAATTAAGACAACAAATCATACTTTTAAACTGATTTTACAGTATATCTGCATTGTATTTGTGAAATTTTTTAGAAAACTTGGAAAAAATATGATTTAGTGAAAAATATTATTTTTTGAATTCTAGGAGGGAAATGGCCACTGTGGCCAAACCCTTCTTCCTCAGCGAATCAAACCTAGTGAAAAATGAAGACAACAAATCATACTATTAAACTGCACTTACAATCTATCTAAATTATATTTCTGAAATTTTTTAGAAAACTTGGAAAAAATATGACTTAGTGAAAAATATAATTTTTTGAATTCTAGGAGGGAAATGGCCACTGTGGCCAAACCTTTCTTCCTCAGCAAATCAATCCTAGTGAAAATTGAAGACAACAAATCATACTATAAAACTGCATTTGCAGTATATCATAATTGTATTTGTGAAATTTTTTAGAAAATTTGGAAAGATATGACTTAGTGAAAAATACTATTTTTTGAGTTCTAAGAGGGAAATGGCCATTGTGGCCAAACTCTTCTTCTTCAGCGAATGAATCCTAGTGAAAAGTGAAGACAACAAATCATACTATGAAACTGCATTTGCAGTATATCATAATTGTATTTGCGAAATTTTTTAGAAAACTTGGAAAAAATATGACTTAGGGAAAAATATTATTTTTTGAGTTCTGAGAGGGAAATGGCCACTGGGGCCAAACCCTTCTTCCTCAGCGAATCAAACCTAGTGGAAAATGAAGACAAGAAATCATACTTTTAAACTGATTTTACAGTATATCTGCACTGTATTTGTGAAATTTTTTAGAAAACTTGGAAAAAATATGATTTAGTGAAAAATATTATTTTTTGAATTCTAGGAAGGAAATGGCCAGTGTGGCCAAACCCTTCTTCCTCAGCGAATCAAACATAGTGGAAAATGAAGACAACAAATCCTACTTTTAAACTGTTTTTACAGTATATCTGAATTGTATTTGTGAAGTTTTTTAGAAAACTTGAAAAAAATATGACTTAGTGAAAAATATTATTTTTTGAGCTCTGAGAGGGAAATGGCCACTGTGGCCAAACTCTTCTTCCTCAGCGAATCAAGCCTAAAGAAAAATGAAGACAACAAATCATACTATTAAACTGCTTTTACATTATATATGAATTGTTTTTGCGAAATTTTTTATAAAACTTGGAAAGATATGACTTAGTGAAAAATATTATTTTTTGAGTTCTAGGAGGGAAATGGCCACTGTGGGCAAACCCTTCTTCCTAAGCGAATCAAACCTAGTGGAAAATGAAGATAACAAATCATACTATTAAACTGCACTTACATTATATCTGAATTGTATTTGTGAAATTTTTAAGAAAACTTGGAAAAAAATATGACTTAGTTAAAAATATTGTTTTTTGAATTCTAGGAGCGAAATGGCCACTGTGGCCAAACTCTTCTCCCTCAGCGAATCAAACCTGGTGGAAAATGAAGACAACAAATCATACTTTTAAACTGATTTTACAGTATATCTGCATTGTATTTGTGAAATTTTTTAGAAAACTTGGAAAAAATATGATTTAGTGAAAAATATAATTTTTTGAATTCTAGGAGGGAAATAGCCACTGTGGCCAAACCCTTCTTCCTCAGCGAATCAAACCTAGTGGAAAATGAAGACAACAAATCATACTTTTAAACTGATTTTACAGTATATCTGAATTGTGTTTGTCAAATTTTTTAGAAAACTTGGAAAAAATATGACTTAGGGTAAAATATTATTTTTTGAGTTCTGAGAGGGAAATGGCCACTGGGGCCAAACCCTTCTTCCTCAGCGAATGGAACCTAGTGGAAAATGAAGACAACAATTCATACTTTTAAACTGTTTTTACAGTATATCTGAATTGTATTTGTGAAGTTTTTTAGAAAACTTGAAAAAAATATGACTTAGTGAAAAATATTATTTTTTGAGCTCTGAGAGGGAAATGGCCACTGTGGCCAAACTCTTCTTCCTCAGCGAATCAAACCTAGTGGAAAATGAAGACAACAAATCATACTATTAAACTGCTTTTACATTATATATGAATTGTATTTGCGAAATTTTTTAGAAAACTTGGAAAGATATGACTTAGTGAAAAATATTATTTTTTGAGTTCTAGGAGGGAAATGGCCACTGTGGGCAAACCCTTCTTCCTAAGCGAATCAAACCTAGTGGAAAATGAAGATAACAAATCATAATATTAAACTGCACTTACATTATATCTGAATTGTATTTGTGAAATTTTTAAGAAAACTTGGAAAAAATATGACTTAGTGAAAAATATTGTTTTTTGAATTCTAGGAGGGAAATGGCCACTGTGACCAAACCCTTCTTCGTCAGCGATTTAAACCTGGTGGAAGATTAAGACAACAAATCATACTTTTAAACTGATTTTACAGTATATCTGCATTGTATTTGTGAAATTTTTTAGAAAACTTGGAAAAAATATGATTTAGTGAAAAATATTATTTTTTGAATTCTAGGAGGGAAATGGCCACTGTGGCCAAACTCTTCTTCCTCAGCGAATCAAACCTAGTGAAAAATGAAGACAACAAATCATACTATTAAACTGCACTTACAATCTATCTAAATTATATTTCTGAAATTTTTTAGAAAACTTGGAAAAAATATGACTTAGAGAAAAATATTATTTTTTGAATTCTAGGAGGGAAATGGCCACTGTGGGCAAACCTTTCTTCCTCAGCAAATCAATCCTAGTGAAAATTGAAGACAACAAATCATACTATTAAACTGCATTTGCAGTATATCATAATTGTATTTGTGAAATTTTTTAGAAAATTTGGAAAGATATGACTTAGTGAAAAATACTATTTTTTGAGTTCTAGGTGGGAAATGGCCATTGTGGCCAAACTCTTCTTCTTCAGCGAATGAATCCTAGTGAAAAGTGAAGACAACAAATCATACTATTAAAGTGCATTTGCAGTATATCATAATTGTATTTGCGAAATTTTTTAGAAAACTTGGAAAAAATATGACTTAGGGAAAAATATTATTTTTTGAGTTCTGAGAGGGAAATGGCCACTGGGGCCAAACCCTTCTTCCTCAGCGAATCAAACCTAGTGGAAAATGAAGACAACAAATTATACTTTTAAACTGATTTTACAGTATATCTGCACTGTATTTGTGAAATTTTTTAGAAAACTTGGAAAAAATATGATTTAGTGAAAAATATTATTTTTTGAATTCTAGGAGGGAAATGGCCACTGTGGCCAAACCCTTCTTCCTCAGCGAATCAAACATAGTGGAAAATGAAGACAACAAATCCTACTTTTAAACTGTTTTTATAGTATATCTGAATTGTATTTGTGAAGTTTTTTAGAAAACTTGAAAAAAATATGACTTAGTGAAAAATATTATTTTTTGAGCTCTGAGAGGGAAATGGACACTGTGGCCAAACTCTTCTTCCTCAGCGAATCAAGCCTAAAGAAAAATGAAGACAACAAATCGAACTATTAAACTGCTTTTACATTATATATGAATTGTTTTTGCGAAATTTTTTAGAAAACTTGGAAAGATATGACTTAGTGAAAAATATTATTTTTTGAGTTCTAGGAGGGAAATGGCCACTGTGGGCAAACCCTTCTTCCTAAGCGAATCAAACCTAGTGGAAAATGAAGATAACAAATCATACTATTAAACTGCACTTACATTATATCTGAATTGTATTTGTGAAATTTTTAAGAAAACTTGGAAAAAAATATGACTTAGTTAAAAATATTGTTTTTTGAATTCTAGGAGCGAAATGGCCACTGTGGCCAAACTCTTCTTCCTCAGCGAATCAAACCTGGTGGAAAATGAAGACAACAAATCATAATTTTAAACTAATTTTACAGTATATCTGCATTGTATTTGTGAAATTTTTTTGAAAACTTGGAAAAAATATGATTTAGTGAAAAATAATATTTTTTGAATTTTAGGAGGGAAATGGCCACTGTGGCCAAACCCTTCTTCCTCAGTGAATCAAACCTAGTGGAAAATGAAGACAACAACTCATACTTTTAAACTGTTTTTACAGTATATCTGAATTGTGTTTGTCAAATTTTTTAGAAAACTTGGAAAAAATATGACTTAGGGAAAAATATTATTTTTTGAGTTCTGAGAGGGAAATGGCCACTGGGGCCAAACCCTTCTTCCTCAGCGAATCGAACCTAGTGGAAAATGAGGACAACAATTCATACTTTTAAACTGTTTTTACAGGATATCTGAATTGTATTTGTGAAGTTGTTTAGAAAACTTGAAAAAAATATGACTTAGTGAAAAATATTTTTTTTTGAGTTCTGAGAGGGAAATGGCCACTGTGGCCAAACTCTTCTTCCTCAGCGAATCAAACCTAAAGAAAAATGAAGACAACAAATCATACAATTAAACTGCACTTACAATCTATCTAAATTATATTTCTGAAATTTTTTAGAAAACTTGGAAAAAATATGACTTAGTGAAAAATATTATTTTTTGAATTCTAGGAGGGAAATGGCCACTGTGGCCAAACTCTTCTTCTTCAGCGAATGAATCCTAGTGAAAAGTGAAGACAACAAATCATACTATTAAACTGCATTTGCAGTATATCATAATTGTATTTGTGAAATTTTTAAGAAAACTTGGAAAAAATATGACTTAGTGAAAAATATTGTTTTTTGAATTCTAGGAGGGAAATGGCCACTGTGGCCAAACCCTTCTTCCTCAGCGAATCAAACCTAGTGGAAAATGAAGACAACAAATCATACTTTTAAACTAATTTTACAGTATATCTGAATTGTATTTGTGAAATTTTTTAGAAAACATGGAAAAATATGACTTAGTGAAAAATATTGTTTTTTGAATTCTAGGAGGGAAATGGCCACTGTGGCCAAATTCTTCTTCCTCAGCGAATCAAACCTAGTGAAAAATGAAGACAACAAATCATACTATTAAACTGCACTTACAATCTATCTAAATTATATTTCTGAAATTTTTTAGAAAACTTGGAAAAAATATGACTTAGTGAAAAATATTATTTTTTGAATTCTAGGAGGGAAATGGCCACTGTGGCCAAACCTTTCTTCCTCAGCAAATCAATCCTAGTGAAAATTGAAGACAACAAATCATACTATTAAACTGCATTTGCAGTATATCATAATTGTATTTGTGAAATTTTTTAGAAAATTTGGAAAGATATGACTTAGTGAAAAATACTATTGTTTGAGTTCTAGGAGGGAAATGGCCATTGTGGCCAAACTCTTCTTCTTCAGCGAATGAATCCTAGTGAAAACTGAAGACAACAAATCATACTATTAAACTGCAGTTGCAGTATATCATAATTGTATTTGTGAAATTTTTAAGAAAACTTGGAAAAAATATGACTTAGTGAAAAATATTGTTTTTTGAATTCTAGGAGGGAAATGGCCACTGTGACCAAACCCTTCTTCGTCAGCGATTTAAACCTGGTGGAAAATTAAGACAACAAATCATACTTTTAACCTAATTTTACAGTATATCTGAATTGTATTTGTGAAATTTTTTAGAAAACATGGAAAAATATGACTTAGTGAAAAATATTGTTTTTTGAATTCTAGGAGGGAAATGGCCACTGTGGCCAAATTCTTCTTCCTCAGCGAATCAAACCTAAAGAAAAATGAAGACAACAAATCATACTATTAAACTGCACTTACAATCTATCTAAATTATATTTCTGAAATTTTTTAGAAAACTTGGAAAAAATATGACTTAGTGAAAAATATTATTTTTTGAATTCTAGGAGGGAAATGGCCACTGTGGCCAAACCTTTCTTCCTCAGCAAATCAATCCTAGTGAAAATTGAAGACAACAAATCATACTATTAAACTGCATTTGCAGTATATCATAATTGTATTTGTGAAATTTTTTAGAAAATTTGGAAAGATATGACTTAGTGAAAAATACTATTTTTTGAGTTCTAGGAGGGAAATGGCCATTGTGGCCAAACTCTTCTTCTTCAGCGAATGAATCCTAGTGAAAAGTGAAGACAACAAATCATACTATTAAACTGCATTTGCAGTATATCATAATTGTATTTGTGAAATTTTTAAGAAAACTTGGAAAAAATATGACTTAGTGAAAAATATTGTTTTTTGAATTCTAGGAGGGAAATGGCCACTGTGACCAAACCCTTCTTCGTAAGCGATTTAAACCTGGTGGAAAATTAAGACAACAAATCATACTTTTAAACTGATTTTACAGTATATCTGCACTGTATTTGTGAAATTTTTTAGAAAACTTGGAAAAAATATGATTTAGTGAAAAATATTATTTTTTGAATTCTAGGAAGGAAATGGCCACTGTGGCCAAACCCTTCTTCCTCAGCGAATCAAACATAGTGGAAAATGAAGACAACAAATCCTACTTTTAAACTGTTTTTACAGTATATCTGAATTGTATTTGTGAAGTTTTTTAGAAAACTTGAAAAAAATATGACTTAGTGAAAAATATTATTTTTTGAGCTCTGAGAGGGAAATGGCCACTGTGGCCAAACTCTTCTTCCTCAGCGAATCAAGCCTAAAGAAAAATGAAGACAACAAATCATACTATTAAACTGCTTTTACATTATATATGAATTGTTTTTGCGAAATTTTTTAGAAAACTTGGAAAGATATGACTTAGTGAAAAATATTATTTTTTGAGTTCTAGGAGGGAAATGGCCACTGTGGGCAAACCCTTCTTCCTAAGCGAATCAAACCTAGTGGAAAATGAAGATAACAAATCATACTATTAAACTGCACTTACATTATATCTGAATTGTATTTGTGAAATTTTTAAGAAAACTTAGAAAAAAATATGACTTAGTTAAAAATATTGTTTTTTGAATTCTAGGAGCGAAATGGCCACTGTGGCCAAACTCTTCTTCCTCAGCGAATCAAACCTGGTGAAGAATGAAGACAACAAATCATACTTTTAAACTAATTTTACAGTATATCTGCATTGTGTTTGTCAAATTTTTTAGAAAACTTGGAAAAAATATGACTTAGGGAAAAATATTATTTTTTGAGTTCTGAGAGGGAAATGGCCACTGGGGCCAAACCCTTCTTCCTCAGCGAATCGAACCTAGTGGAAAATGAAGACAACAATTCATACTTTTAAACTGTTTTTACAGGATATCTGAATTGTATTTGTGAAGTTGTTTAGAAAACTTGAAAAAAATATGACTTAGTGAAAAATATTATTTTTTGAGTTCTGAGAGGGAAATGGCCACTGTGGCCAAACTCTTCTTCCTCAGCGAATCAAACCTAAAGAAAAATGAAGACAACAAATCATACTATTAAACTGCTTTTACATTATATATGAATTGTATTTGCGAAATTGGAAAGATATGACTTAGTGAAAAATATTATTTTTAGAGTTCTAGGAGGGAAATGGCCACTGTGGGCAAACCCTTCTACATAAGCGAATCAAACCTAGTGGAAAATGAAGATAAGAAATCATTATAATAAACTGCACTTACATTATATCTGAATTGTATTTGTGAAATTTTTAAGAAAACTTGGAAAAAATATGACTTAGTGAAAAATATTGTTTTTTGAATTCTAGGAGGGAAATGGCCACTGTGACCAAACCCTTCTTCCTCAGCGAATCAAACCTGGTGGAAAATTAAGACAACAAATCATACTTTTAAACTGATTTTACAGTATATCTGCATTGTATTTGTGAAATTTTTTAGAAAACTTGGAAAAAATATGATTTAGTGAAAAATATTATTTTTTGAATTCTAGGAGGGAAATGGCCACTGTGGCCAAACCCTTCTTTCTCAGCAAATCAATCCTAGTGAAAATTGAAGACAACAAATCATACTATTAAACTGCATTTGCAGTATATCATAATTGTATTTGTGAAATTTTTTAGAAAATTTGGAAAGATATGACTTAGTGAAAAATATTGTTTTTTGAGTTCTAGGAGGGAAATGGCCATTGTGGCCAAACTCTTCTTCCTCAGCGAATGAATCCTAGTGAAAAGTGAAGACAACAAATCATACTATTAAAGTGCTTTTGCAGTATATCTGAATTGTATTTGTCAAATTTTTTAGAAAACTTGGAAAAAATATGACTTAGGGAAAAATATTATTTTTTGAGTTCTGAGAGGGAAACGGCCACTGGGGCCAAACCCTTCTTCCTCAGCGAATCGAACCTAGTGAGAAATGAAGACAACAATTCCTACTTTTAAACTGTTTTTACAGTATATCTGAATTGTATTTGTGAAGATTTTTAGAAAACTTGAAAAAAATATGACTTAGTGAAAAATATTATTTTTTGAGCTCTGAGAGGGAAATGGCCATTGTGGCCAAACTCTTCTTCCTCAGCGAATGAATCCTAGTGAAAAGTGAAGACAACAAATCATACTTTTAAACTAATTTTACAGTATATCTGCATTGTGTTTGTCAAATTTTTTAGAAAACTTGGAAAGATATGACTTAGTGAAAAATATTATTTTTTGAGTTCTAGGAGGGAAATGGCCACTGTGGCCAAACTCTTATTCCTCAGCGAATCAAAGCTAAAGAAAAATGAAGACAACAAATCATACTATTAAACTGCTTTTACATTATTTATGAATTGTATTTGCGAAATTTTTTAGAAAACTTGGAAAGATATGACTTAGTGAAAAATATTATTTTTTGAGTTCTAGGAGGGAAATGGCCACTGTGGCCAAACCCTTCTTCCTCAGCGAATCAAGCCCAGTGGAAAATGAAGACAACAAATCATACTATTAAACTGTTTTTACATTATATATGAATTGTATTTGCAAAATTTTTTAGAAAACTTGGAAAGATATGACTTAGTGAAAAATATTATTTTTTGAGTTCTAGGAAGGAAATGGCCACTGTGAGCAAACCCTTCTTCCTAAGCGAATAAATCCTAGTGAAAAGTGAAGACAACATTTCATACTATTAAAGTGCTTTTGCAGTATATCTGAATTGTATTTGTCAAATTTTTTAGAAAACTTGGAAAATATATGACTTAGTGAAAAATATTATTTTTTGAGTTCTAGGAGGGAAATGGCCACTGTGGCCAAACCCTTCTTCCTCAGCGAATCAAACCTAGTGGAAAATGAAGACAACAAATCATACTATTAAACTGTTTTTACATTATATATGAATTGTATTTGCAAAATTTTTTAGAAAACTTGGAAAGATATGACTTAGTGAAAAATATTGTTTTTTGAATTCTAGGAGGGAAATGGCCACTGTGGCCAAACCCTTCTTCCTCAGCGAATCAAACCTAGTGAAAAATGAAGACAACAAATCATACTATTAAACTGCATTTATATTATATCTGAATTGTATTTCTGAAATTTTTAAGAAAACTTGGAAAAGATATGATTTAGTGAAAAATATAATTTTTTGAATTCTAGGAGGGAAATGGCCACTGTGGCCAAACTCTTCTTCCTCAGCGAATGAATCCTAGTGAAAAGTGAAGACAACATTTCATACTATTAAAGTGCTTTTGCAGTATATCTGAATTGTATTTGTCAAATTTTTTAGAAAACTTGGAAAAAATATGACTTAGGGAAAAATATTATTTTTTGAGTTCTGAGAGGGAAATGGCCACTGGGGCCAAACCCTTCTTCGTCAGCGAATCGAACCTAGTGGAAAATGAAGACAACAAATCATACTATTAAACTGTTTAACATTATATATGAATTGTATTTGCAAAATTTTTTAGAAAATTGGAAAGATATGACTTAGTGAAAAATATTATTTTTTGAGTTCTAGGAGGGAAATGGCCACTGTGAGCAAACCCTTCTTCCTCAGCGAATCAAACCTAGTGGAAAATGAAGACAACAAATCATACTATTAAACTGCAATTACATTATATCTGAATTATATTTGTGAAATTTTTAAGAAAACTTGGAAAAAATATGACTTAGTGAAAAATATTGTTTTTTGAATTCTAGGAGGGAAATGGCCACTGTGGCCAAACCCTTCTTCCTCAGCGAATTAAACCTAGTGGAAAATGAAGACAACAAATCATTCTTTTAAACTGATTTTACAGTATATCTGCATTGTATTTGTGAAATTTTTTAGAAAACTTGGAAAAAATATGATTTAGTGAAAAATATTATTTTTTGAATTCTAGGAGGGAAATGGCCACTGTGGCCAAACCCTTCTTCCTCAGCGAGTTAAACCTCTTGGTGAATGAAGACAACATATCATACTATGAAACTGCAGTTACATTATATCTGAATTGTATTTGTAAAATTTTTTAGAAAACTTGGAAAAAATATGATTTAGTGAAAAATATTATTATTTGAATTCTAGGAGGGAAATGGCCACTGGGGCCAAACCCTTCTTCCTCAGCGAATCGAACCTAGTGGAAAATAAAGACAATAAGTTTTCAAAAAAACTTCATAAATACAATTCAGATATACTGCAAGTGCAGTTTAATGATTTGTTGTCTTCATTTTCCACTAGGATTGATTCGCTGATGATGAAGAGTTTGGCCACAGTGGCCATTTCCCTCTTAGAACTCAAAAAATTTTATTTTTCACTAAGTCATATCTTTCCAAGTTTTATAAAAATTTCACAAACACAATTCAGATATACTGCAAATGCAGTTTAATGATTTGTTGTCTTCATTTTCCGCTAGGTTTGATTCGCTGAGGAAGAAGGGTTTGGCCACAGTGGCCATTTCCCTCTCAGAACTCAAAAAATAATATTTTTCCCTAAGTCATATTTTTTCCAAGTTTTCTAAAAAATTTCACAAATACAATTCAGATATACTGTAAAGCCGTTTAATAATATGATTTGTTGTCTTCATTTTCCTCTAGGTTTGATTTGCTGAGGAAGAAGGGTTTGGCCACAGTGGCAATTTCCCTCTCAGAACTCAAAAAATAATATTTTCCCTAAGTCATATTTTTTCCAAGTTTTCTAAAAAATTTCACAAATACAATTCAGATATACTGCAAATGCAGTTTAATAGTATGATTTGTTGTCTTCATTTTCCACTAGGTTTGATTCGCTTAGGAAGAAGAGTTTGGCCACAGTGGCCATTTCCCTCTCAGAACTCAAAAAATAATATTTTCCCTAAGTCATATTTTTTCCAAGTTTTCTAAAAAATTTCACGAATACAATTCAGATATACTGCAAATGCAGTTTAATAGTATGATTTGTTGTCTTCATTATACCCTTTACCAACAAAAATGGTAAAAGGGTATATATAGGTTTGTCATTCCGTTTGTAATTTCTATAATATCAATAAGCGACCCATAAAATATATATATTCTGGATCCTTATACATAGGGAAGATGAATAAGCGATGTCCGTCTGTCCGTCTGTCTGTAGGTGAAATCGGTTTTCCGAAGCTCCCAGAAAAGCTAGAGACTTCGTTCTTGGACTGGTGGGTCAGAAATTTTCCAAAATAGATTGGTATTGAAATTCAGCAAAATCGAGCAGACGATTGCAGAGCTGGAAAACTTAAACTTTATTTTGCCATATAAAAGTAACTACCGAAAACAAATTTTTATTTTTTTTAATAAATGAACTTATTTTACACTTCAGTACGACTAAAATTGGAATTTTAAATTAAAAAAATATAAAAAAATTAAAGAGACTTTTCCAGGGTTGGAAAACTTTAACTTTTTGTGTTATGTAAAATTAACTATGTCTAAAATTATGCAGGGTATTTTCTCGAGAACCGTAAGAGCTAGAGACCTGAAATATGGACACAGTGTGTAGACCTTAGGCCGCTACAACAGCAAATGCATGAGAATTGGAAATTAAAGGGTGTTCCAAAACTAGCAACGAAAAATGTTAAAATCCCATGCAATATACATACAATTGTATGTATGTATGTATGTATGTATGTATGTATGTATATACACTTGAAATTTGTAAGGTTAGTGTATTTTTATACAGACTACAAAAATTAACACTAAAATTTAAAAAAATTTAACTTAAAGGGTGTACCATCAGTTAATGCAATTTTGACAACTTGCTGTATCTTGGAAACCGTAAAAGCAAAACTCTTGAAATTTTCAAAATCGGTAAAACTAAAAAATCAAAAACTTATAAAATCGCCAAACTGAAAAAAAATCGCCAAAAGCAAAATAAAATCGCCAAAACGAAAAAAGCACCAAATTACAAAAAAAATGTCTAAGACTAAAATAAATCGCGAATAACTGGAAAAATTGCTAAAATGAAAAAAAATCGCCAAAATGAAAGAAAATCACCAAAGTGAAAAAAACCAAAATGGAAAAAAAATCGCCAATATGAAAAAAATCGCCAAAATTAAAAAAAGATCGCAAAATTAAAAAAATCTCCAAAATAAAATAAGCCCTAAAAAGAGAAAAAAAAATCGCCAAAATGAAAAAAAATTGCCAAAATGAAAAATATCTCCTATATTAAAAAAATCTCCAAAATGAAAAAAAGCCCCAAAAACAGAAAAAAATCGCCAAAATGAAAAAAACCCCAAAACAGGCAAAAATCGCCAAAATGAAAAAAGCCCCAAAAACAGAAAAAAATCGCCAAAATGAAAAAAATCGCCAAAACGATAAAAAAAACCCCAAAAAAACAGAAAAAACTCTCCAAAATAAAAAAAAGCCCCAAAACAGAAAAAATCACCAAAATTAAAAAAAAAATCGCCAAAATAAAAAAAAAATCGCCAAAACGAAAAAAACCCTAAAAACAGAAAAAAATCGCCAAAATGAAAAAATCGCCAATATGAAAAAAATCGCCAATATGAAAAAAATCGCCAAAATGAAAAAAATCTCCAAAATAAAAAAAGCCCTAAAAACAGAAAAAAAACCGCCAAAATGAAAAAAATTGCCAAAATGAAAAAAATCTCCAAAATGAAAAAAAGCCCCAAGAACAGAAAAAATCGCCAAAATGAAAAAACCCCAAAACAGGCAAAAATCGCCAAAATGAAAAAAATCGCCAAAATGAAGAAAATCTCCAAAATGAAAAAAAGCCCCAAAAACAGAAAAAATCACCAAAATGAAAAAAAAATCGCCAAAACGAAAAAACCCCAAAAAAAAAAAACATAAAAAAATCGCCAAAATTAAAAAAAGCCCAAAAACAGGAAAAAATTGCCAAAATGAAAAAAAATCGCCAAAATGAAAAAAAAAACGCCAAAACGAAAAAAACCCCAAAAACAAAAAAATCTCCAAAATGAAAAAAAAGCCCAAAAACAGAAAAAAATCGCCAAAATGAAAAAAATCGCTGAAATGAAAAAAAATCGCCAAAACGAAAAAAACCCTAAAAAACAGAAAAAAATCGCCAAAATGAAAAAAATCCCAAAAACAGGAAAAAATCGCCAAAATGAAAAAAACCCCAAAATACGAAAAAATCGCCAAAATGGAAAAAGAATCGCCAAAATGAAAAAAATCTTCAAAATGAAAATAAGCCCCAAAAACAGAAAAAAATCGCCTAAATGAAAAAACCGAGAAAAAAAATCGTTTAAACTGAAAATAAAACTTCAAAAAAGCAAAAAAGCCACATTAAAAAGTGCTCAGAACCGAATGTACGGAACCGTTCATGCGCGAGTCAAAGTCGCACTTTACTGACTGCCTGGCTCACGATGTCGACAAAAAATTGTCGTTCGCTTATTTATATTGAAAACAAAAACAAGTTTTCTTATTTTGTTTTTGTTTTCAATATAAATAAGCGAAGGTAAATTTCTTGTCTACATCGTGAGCCAGGCAGTGAATTTTTTAATATTAAAGGAATTAAATGAAACTAAGTTTTTTCTTATTTAGTTTTTGCTTCGTTCACTTAACATATTTTATGTATTTTTTAAAGAACTAGATTAGTATAAGGAATTAGAAAAATCCTAAATTATGATTCCAGGGTTGGAAAACTTATACTTTTTGTGTTATGTAAAATTAAATAGTTCTAAAAATGTTTTTCTTTTCCTTTATAAATTGAATATATTTTATGCTTCTGAAAGAAAAGTTTGGCGTATAAAATTTGAAAAATGAAAATTACAGCTCCAAAGATGGAAACTTTGATTTTTTTTTAATATTAAAGTATAAAATTAATTTTTTTTATTTCTTTGTTCACTTAACACACTTTATTAATTTTTTAAATCAGAAAAATCTAGAAGGTTGATTCCAGGGTTGCTAAATTTATTGTTTTTTTACAAAAGTAACTAGGTCAATTTAGTTTTTTCTTTTTGTTTACAAGTTTTATATACTTTATGACTTAGAATGAAATAGTTTGGCGTAGAAATTAGAAAAATAAAAGACATAGCTCCAGAGCTGGAAAACTTAAATTTTGTCTGGTATATAAAATGAATTATTACTTTGGTAACTACATATATTCTATATTTTATAAAGAAACTCAGAAAAATGGTTCCAGGGTTGGAGCTTAAAAAAAGTTTCGGTAAAAAAATAACAAAAATTTTTTTTTTAGTTAAACAGATTTCATGTTTTAGGAAAATCATTACTCAAGATTTTTTATACATGGTTAATTTTTTTATGGATATCTAAACTAATTGAAGTATAAACGAAGGTTTGTGCTGATTGTGCTCTCATTTTCCTGATACCTTTCCTTTCTGCTGAACAAATTTCAAACAAATCCTGCAGGAATAAAACGTTTACATAATACCACGATGTATACCATTTGCAATGGGAAATTCAAATCAAGACACTAAGCAGTTTTGCAACATCAATGATTCCCAGTAAAAAAAGACACTCCAAAAAAGTCATGAAAATGTAGAGTTTCCGATCTGGAAGTAGTGCAAATTTCGATCCGTTCTAATGATTTTTACATAGGGTTGTCATTGTAAGAAGTTCTCTTTTTCGCCGCCTGGTCACCGAATTGGAAGCGATTTTAAGAAAAATTTCCTTTTTTGTGTTCTATGATAATATTTTCATCTAGGAAAAATGGCTAATAGTTACCTATTTTAACAATTAGTTTCTTTTTATAGGAATTTAAACGCGAAACAGTAATTTAATGTAAATTTAAGCAAATAACTTTAAAATTTTAGTTTTAGTTTTTTCTTATTTAGTTTTTGCTTCGTTCACTTAACATATTTTATGTATTTTTTAAAGAACTAGATTGGTATAAGGAATTAGAAAAATCCTAAATTATGATTCCAGGGTTGGAAAACTTATACTTTTTGTGTTATGTAAAATTAAATAGTTCTAAAAATGTTTTTCTTTTCCTTTATAAATTGAATATATTTTATGCTTCTGAAAGAAAAGTTTGGCGTATAAAATTTGAAAAATGAAAATTACAGCTCCAAAGATGGAAACTTTGATTTTTTTTTAATATTAAAGTATAAAATTAATTTTTTTTATTTCTTTGTTCACTTAACACACTTTATTAATTTATACCCTTTACCAACAAAAATGGTAAAAGGGTATATATAGGTTTGTCATTCCGTTTGTAATTTCTATAATATCAATAAGCGACCCATATAATATATATATTCTGGATCCTTATGCATAGGGAAGACGAATAAGCGATGTCCGTCTGTCCGTCTGTCTGTACGTGAAATCGGTTTTCCAAAGCTCCCAGAAAAGCTAGAGACTTCGTTCTTGGACTGGTGTGTCAGAAATTTTCCAAAATAGATTGGTATTGAAATTCAGCAAAATCGGGCAGACGATTGCAGAGCTGGAAAACGTAAACTTCATTTTGCCATATAAAAGTAAATACCGAAAACAAATTTTTATTTTTTTTTTAACAAATGAACTTATTTTACACTTCAGTACGACTAAAGTTGGTATTTTAAATTAAAAAAATATAAAAAAATTAAAAAGACGTTTCCAGGGTTGGAAAACTTTAACTTTTTGTGTTATGTAAAATTAACTATGTCTAAAATTATGCAAAGTATTTTCTCGAGAACCGTAAGAGCTAGAGACCTGAAATTTGGACACTGTGTGTAGACCTTTGGCCGCTACAACAACAAATACATGCGAGTTGGAAAGTAAAGGGTGTTCCAAAACGAGCAATGAAAAATGTTAAAATCCCATGTAATATACATACAATTGTATGTATGTATGTATGTATATACACTTGAAATTTGTGAGGTTAGTGTATTTTTATACAGACTACAAAAATTAACACTAAAATTTCAAAAAATTTAAAATAAAGGGTGTTGCAACAGTTAATGCAATTTGGACTATGCAATTTTGACAACTTGCTGTATCTTGGAAACCGTGAGAGCAAAACTCTTGAAATTTTCAAAAACGGTAAAACTAAAAAAACAAAAAATTATAAAATCGCCAAACCGAAAAAAATCGCCAAAACAAAATAAATCGCCAAAACGAAAAAAATCACCAAATTACAAAAAAAATTTCTAAGACTAAAATAAATCGCGAATAACCGGAAAAATTGCTAAAAAAAATCGCTAAAATGAAAGAAAATCACCAAAATGAAAAAAACCCCAAAATGAAAAAAAATCGCCAAAATGAAAAAAATGGCCAAAACGAAATAAAACCCCAAAAAACAGGAAAAAATCGCCAAAATGAAAAAAGTCGCCAAAAAGATAAAAAAATCGACAAAAATAAAAAAAAACCCAAAAACAGGAAAAAAATCGCCAAAATAAAAAAAAAATCGCCAAAATTAAAAAAAATCGCCAAAACTAAAAAAACCCCAAAAAAACAGAAAAAAATCGCCAAAATTAAAAAAAAACCCAAAACTTTACTGTCGCCAAAATGAAAAAAATCGCCAAAATGAAAAAAATTTTCAAAATGAAAAAAACCCCAAAATAAAAAAAAATCGCCAAAACGAAAAAAATCTCCAAAATGAAAATAAACCCCCAAAAAGAGAAAAAAATCGCCAAAATGAAAAAAAATTGCTAAAATGAAAAAAAAATCGCCAAAAATAAAAAAAAACCCCAAAAAACAGAAAAAAATCGCCAAAATGAAAAAAACCCCAAAAACAGGAAAAAATCCCCCCAATGAAAAAAAAATCGCTGAAATGAAAAAAATCTCCAAAATAAAAAAAAGCCCCATAAACAGAAAAAAAATCTCCAAAATGAAAAAAAATCGCCAAAATGAAAAAAACTCCCAAAATAGGAAAAAATCGCTAAAATGGAAAAAATCGAACAAAATGAAAAAACATCGCCAAAATGAAAAAAACCCCAAAATAAAAAAAATTCGCAAAAATTAAAAAAAATCGCCAAAAGGAAAAAATCTCCAAAATGAAAATAAACCCCCAAAAACAGAAAAAAAATCGCCAAAATGAGTAAAAAGCGACAAAACTGAAAAAATCGCTTAAACTGAAAAAAAACTGCGCGAGTCAAAGTCGCACTTTACTTAATTTCTTAATATTAAAGAAATTAAATGAAACCAAGTTTTTTCTTATTTCGTTTTTGTTTCGTTCACTTAACAAATTTTATGTATTTTTTAAAAAACTAGATTGGTATCAATAATCAGAAAAATCCAAAATTATGACTCCAGGTTTGGAAAACTTACACTTTTTGTATTATGTAAAATTAAATAAGTCTAAAATTTTTTTCTTTTTCCTTATAAATTGAATATATTTTATGCTTCTGAAAGAAATGTTTGGCGTATGAAATTTGAAAAATGAAAATTACAGCTCCAAAGATGGAAACTTTAAAAAAATGATAAATTTTTTCACAAAACAAATATGTATGTATGTGTCTGTATACTATATATATGTACATATGTTGGTAAAGGGTATATAAGATTCGGCACAGACGAATATAGCACTTTTACTTGTTTTTTAAATCAGAAAAATCTAGAAGGTTGATTCCAGGGTTGCTAAATTTATTGTTTTTTTACAAAAGTAACTAGGTCAATTTAGTTTTTTCTTTTTGTTTACAAGTTTTATATACTTTATGACTTAGAATGAAATAGTTTGGCGTAGAAATTAGAAAAATAAAAGACATAGCTCCAGAGCTGGAAAACTTAAATTTTGTCTGGTATATAAAATGAATTATTACTTTGGTAACTACATATATTCTATATTTTATAAAGAAACTCAGAAAAATGGTTCCAGGGTTGGAGCTTAAAAAAAGTTTCGGTAAAAAAATAACAAAAATTTTTTTTTTAGTTAAACAGATTTCATGTTTTAGGAAAATCATTACTCAAGATTTTTTATACATGGTTAATTTTTTTATGGATATCTAAACTAATTGAAGTATAAACGAAGGTTTGTGCTGATTGTGCTCTCATTTTCCTGATACCTTTCCTTTCTGCTGAACAAATTTCAAACAAATCCTGCAGGAATAAAACGTTTACATAATACCACGATGTATACCATTTGCAATGGGAAATTCAAATCAAGACACTAAGCAGTTTTGCAACATCAATGATTCCCAGTAAAAAAAGACACTCCAAAAAAGTCATGAAAATGTAGAGTTTCCGATCTGGAAGTAGTGCAAATTTCGATCCGTTCTAATGATTTTTACATAGGGTTGTCATTGTAAGAAGTTCTCTTTTTCGCCGCCTGGTCACCGAATTGGAAGCGATTTTAAGAAAAATTTCCTTTTTTGTGTTCTATGATAATATTTTCATCTAGGAAAAATGGCTAATAGTTACCTATTTTAACAATTAGTTTCTTTTTATAGGAATTTAAACGCGAAACAGTAATTTAATGTAAATTTAAGCAAATAACTTTAAAATTTTAGACCAAAATTAGTTCATAAGTTTCTTCAAAAAAATCGATTTTTTAAAAATTCTGGTGAGTAATTTCTAAAACTAGAGAGGAATTACAAGGTTTTGTATGACTAAAATAAACTTCTACTTGGTTTTCTGCTAACTATTGGCAAATTAAAAATATCGATTTTTTGCAAGCAATGAAAATGTACTTCCTTTAGAATGACTTCCAATTTTTTTTACTGGGTTATTAAATACGGGAAAATATAAAACAAATTAGTTTACTTGGTATGGAGGTGCAATACTAAGAATATTTTAGAGTTATTAAATAGCATCACGGTTTTTGAACATCTCGAGAGCGAGTAAACAAGTCCCAATATTTTGGTAATGTATTGACGTGACGTCGATGTTGACTGAAATAAGAGTGAATGTAAAATATATCTTAACCACAGAGTGTAGAGTAAAATATTCAACTATTGCTAATATCGAAAATAAAATAATTGAATCAAATTCTTTAATCGAAAAATACTGAAAGGTCACTTACTATTAATTGCTTTAGAGAAAAAAATGATAAATTTTTGCACAAAACAAATATCTTTGTATGTGTCTGTATACTATATATATGTACGCACGTTGGTAAAGGGTATATAAGATTCGGCACAGTCGAATATAGCACTCTTACTTGTTTTTCACTAGGAATGATTTGCTGAGGAAGAAGAGTTTGGCCACATGGCCATTTCGCTCTCAGAACTCAAAAAATAATATTTTTCCCTAAGTCATATTTTTTCCAAGTTTTCTAAAAAATTTCACAAATACAATTCAGATATACTGCAAATGCAGTTTAAAAGTATGATTTGTTGTCTGCATTATACCCTTTACCAACAAAAATGGTAAAAGGGTATATATAGGTTTGTCATTCCGTTTGTAATTTCTATAATATCAATAAGCGACCCATAAAATATATATATTCTGGATCATTATACATAGGGAAGATGAATAAGCGATGTCCGTCTGTCCGTCTGTCTGTACGTGAAATCGGTTTTCCGAAGCTCCCAGAAAAGCTAGAGACTTCGTTCTTGGACTGGTGTGTTAGAAATTTTCCAAAATATATTGGTATTGAAATTCAGCAAAATCGAGCAGACGATTGCAGAGCTGGAAAACTTAAACTTTATTTTGCCATATAAAAGTAACTACCGAAAACAAATTTTTATTTTTTTTAATAAATGAACTTATTTTACACTTCAGTACGACTAAAATTGGAATTTTAAATTAAAAAAATATAAAAAAATTAAAAAGACGTTTCCAGGGTTGGAAAACTTTAACTTTTTGTGTTATGTAAAATTAACTATGTCTAAAATTATGCAGGGTATTTTCTCGAGAACCGTAAGAGCTAGAGACCTGAAATATGGACACAGTGTGTAGACTAGAGATGCTAAACGGGGAATCCCAAGCCCGGAAATCCCGGGATTTTCGGGACTATGCAAATCCCGGAGCCCGGGATTTTTTAATTTTAAAGCCCGGGATTTTCGGGATTATCTGAATCCCGTTTTTTTTGCATAAATTATGTTTTTGACTGTCATATTCTACATTAAAAATTATTAGAAACTCCCTTTTTTTTATAAAAAGTTAAAATAAAAAATCTGCTTTGAATAAATATTTTAGTAGATAATATTATATCGTATATGAGGGCAATTATGAATAAAATTCCGTGAGAAATTTTTCCCGGGGAATAATTCCAACTAATGGCAAGTGATAGGGAAAACAAAAAATTCTAATTAGAAAAGGGAGAAATTTCCCTCGGAATTTTATTCATAATTGCCCTGTATATGTACATAATATATCTTATGGCGTTTTCTTTTTTGGGAAACAATTTTACATAAATTGCACTTTTCAATGAAAATTTGCAATTAAATGTCCGTATGTACCTTTTAAATATGAACAAAAATAAATTGTAAAATTGTAAAATTATTTTTAATATACATAAATACGCACTTTTGTGCACAATGTTTTCGGGATTTTGTAAGTCCCGAAAATCCCGTGGTCCCGGTTCGGGATTTCGAGACTCCATCACTAAATCCCGAAGCCCGGGATTTCAAAAAACCTGTCCCGATTAGCATCTCTAGTGTAGACCTTAGGCCGCTACAACAGCAAATGCATGAGAATTGGAAATTAAAGGGTGTTCCAAAACTAGCAACGAAAAATTTTAAAATCACATGCAATATACATACAATTGTATGTATGTATATACACTTGAAATTTGTAAGGTTAGTGTATTTTTATACAGACTACAAAAATTAACACTAAAATTTAAAAAAATTTAACTTAAAGGGTGTACCATCAGTTAATGCAATTTTGACAACTTGCTGTATCTTGGAAGAGCAAAACTCTTGAAATTTTCAAAATCGGTAAAACTAAAAAATTATAAAATCGCCAAACCGAAAAAAAATCGCCAAAAGCAAAAAAAAATCGCCAAAACAAAAAAAGCACCAAATTACAAAAAAAAAATGTCTAAGACTAAAATAAATCGCGAATAACCGGAAAAATTGCTAAAATGAAAAAAAATCGCCAAAATAAAAAAAACCCCAAAACAGGCAAAAATCGCCAAAATGAAAAAAAATCGCCAAAATGAAAAAAAATCGCCAAAATGAAAAAAAAACTCCAAAATGAAAAAAAGCCCCAAACACAGAAAAAAATCGCCAAAATGAAAAAAAATCGCAAAAATGAAAAAAAATCTCCAAAATGAAAAAAAAGCCCCAAAAACAGAAAAAAATCGCCAAAATGAAAAAAAATCGCCAAAACGATAAAAAACCACAAAAAAACAGAAAAAACTCGTTAAAATAAAAAAAAGCCCCAAAACAGAAAAAATCACCAAAATGAAAAAAAAATCGCCAAAATGAAAAAAAAAATTGCCAAAACCAAAAAAACCCCAAAACAGGCAAAAATCTCCAAAATGAAAAAAAATCGCCAAAATGAAAAAAAATCGCCAAAATAAAAAAAATCTCCAAAATAAAAAAGCCCTAAAAACAGAAAAAATCGCCAAATGAAAAAAACCCCAAAACAGGCAAAAATCGCCAAAATGAAAAAAATCGCCAAAAAGAAAAATAATCGCCAAAACGAAAAAAACCCTAAAAACAGGAAAAAATCGCCAAAATGAAAAAAAATCGCCAAATGAAAAAATCTCCAAAATATAATAAGCCCTAAAAACAGAAAAAAATCGCCAAAATGAAAAAAAATTGCCAAAATGAAAAATATCTCCTAAATGAAAAAAATCTCCAAAATGAAAAAAAGCCCCAAAAACAGAAAAAAATCGCCAAAATGAAAAAAACCCCAAAACAGGCAAAAATCGCCAAAATGAAAAAAAATCGCCAAAATGAAAAAAATTTCCAAAATGAAAAAAAAATCACCAAAACGAAAAAACCCCAAAAAAACAGAAAAAAATCGCCAAAATAAAAAAAATCACCAAAAAGAAAAATAATCGCCAAAACGAAAAAAAACCCTAAAAACAGGAAAAAATCGCCAAAATGAAAAAAAATCGCCAAATGAAAAAAATCTCCAGAATATAATAAGCCCTAAAAACAGAAAAAAATCGCCAAAATGAAAAAAAATTGCCAAAATGAAAAATATCTCCAAAATGAAAAAAATCTCCAAAATGAAAAAAAAGCCCCAAAAACAGAAAAAAATCGCCAAAATAAAAAAAGCCCCAAAACAGAAAAAATCGTCAAAATGAAAAAAAAAATCGCCAAAACGAAAAAAACCCTAAAAACAGAAAAAAATCGCCAAAATGAAAAAAATTGCCAAAATGAAAAAAATCTCCAAAACGAAAAAAGCCCCAAAACCAGAAAAAATCGCCAAAATGTAAAAACCCCAAAACAGGCAAAAATCGCCAAAATGAAAAAAATCGTCAAAATGAAAAAAATCGCCAAAATGAAAAAAAAATCACCAAAACGAAAAAACCCCAAAAAACAGAAAAAAATTGCCAAAATGAAAAAAACCCCAAAAAAACAGAAAAAAATTGCCAAAATGAAAAAAACCGCAAAACAGGCAAAAATCGCCAAAATGAAAAAAATCGCCAAAATGAAGAAAATCTCCAAAATGAAAAAAATCGCCAAAATAAAAAAAAAAACGCCAAAACGAAAAAAAACCCAAAAAAAAGAAAAAAATCGCCAAAATGAAAAAAATTGCCAAAATGTAAAAAATCTCCAAAATGAAAAAAAAGCCCAAAAACAGAAAAAATCGCCAAAATGAAAAAAAACCCTAAAATACGAAAAAAATGAAAAAAATCTTCAAAATGAAAATAAGCCCCAAAAACAAAAAAAAATCGCCAAAATGAAAAAACCGAGAAAAAAAATCGTTTAAACTGAAAATAAAACTTCAAAAAAGCAAAAAAGCCACATTAAAAAGTGCTCAGAACCGAATGTACGGAACCCTTCGTGCCCGAGTCAAAGTCGCACTTTACTGACTGCCTGGCTCACGATGTCGACAAGAAATTTTCGTTCGCTTATTTATATTGAAAACAAAAACAAATTTTCTTATTTTGTTTTTGTTTTCAATATAAATAAGCGAACGAAAATTTCTTGTCTACATCGTGAGCCAGGCAGTTGATATCATCCTGTCCTATTCCACTTAAAGTTTTTGTTTTATTAGTGTTTATTTGGTATAATTTAAAGAATTTTGATTTAATTAATGAAATGTCTGCGCCAGTTTCTACCAAGAGTGTGAGTGTAGTGTTAGTATTTCCTAATTTAATATTTATAAAGAAGCTCAAGTTTAGATTTAGATGGTAAATTTTTAGTGATTTAATCCTAGTGGAAGTTCGGAGTTTTCCGAACCATTATCATTTGATTCTGTTGCTCTTACGTAGCTATTGTTCCTACGATTATTATTATTAAACCTCTGCCGGTTTCTGTAATAATAATTATTATTATTGTTATTATTATAATTGTTATTATTTCTACGTGGGTAACTATTTCTTCCACGTGATCTTGTGTTATTACCACGGTAACTGTTTCAAGATTTGTATTTTTGTCCATAGTACATCGTTCATTCTATCGTTCATGCTATTAAATTGACTTGCCTCCATGATAAGCTTGACTTTATCAATGGTGCACTTTTTAGTTAATGCCTTTACGGCAGTTTGTGTGGAATATTTTGTAGCTAAGTCGCATGACAACCCATCTGAGATGTATGCGTTTTCTAAATTTTCTATTTCGGTACAACACATGTTAGCCGTTTTACTATTTTGTTTTGTATTCATTATTTTTGAAGTCAGTACCTCAACTGAATCTCCCTTAACAGAACTATTTAATTTGGTTATTATATTAGTTATTGATGATTCATTTCATATTAGATTTCTAACAGTTCCTTTTAGTTTTGTCTTTATTAGTGTAACTGCTATGGAATAGTGTGTACCTTTTATTGAATCAACCAGATGCAATGAGTCTATAAAGGAACGTAAGTTTTCAGATTTACCATCAAAATCTGGTATAAGCTTTGAAGCTATGTTTAATAATTCAATTGCTGTTTGAGTCATGGTATATGTAGTTTCTTCTGCCAATTGCTGAAATGGTATATTCATTTTTTCGTGCAGTGTTTCGGGCAGTTTTATATCTATTCCTTTCTTTGTAGTTATATTGATTAATTTAATTTTAGATCAAAGAATAATGCTTCTGCAGCGCTTTTATGTGCTTGAGTCAGACGTGCAAAATTTACATTCAATATTATTCTAATTTCTTCTAAAATTATAAGGAGTTTATTAATATGTTTATTAATTGTTTCTTCTTTAATCTGTCTATCTAGGTTTATACATTTGTATGTTTTGTCAAATTCTTCTTTTAGTTTTCTGCAATTAGATATTATAGTTTACCAATCCATATAGAATTTAAAAAATTTTTAATTAACGCCTGTTAAACTTTGCCTAAGTCATTTGCTCTATTTCTTTCTTAAAGCCCTTTTATGAAATATATACATTTTAATAATAACCCTGCAGAAAATTTGGTGACAATTGATCCAAATGTACTCGTTCTATAACTGGAGATAATGTGGGTGTTATCAAAAGTACGTAGTAGTGTATGGTGAAAAAAGTCATATCGTTTAAATGGTGGCATATTGACCATTTTCATGGTGTATCGTCTTGATCTTGAGCCAATTTAATTCGGACTCGGTCTAGTATTGTAGTAAACTGCACTGAACATGTTCGATGTGGTCGAACACAGGACCTATCAAATATAATGTTAATTGCTCCCTTCAATGTGACTCTGGGATCAGTCCCGTAACTATACTTAGATATTAACCTAAGATTAAATGGTATTTATACTTTTGAAATACGAGTGGCCCTGTGGTCGAGTGGGTAGTGTGCCCGCCTGTCATGCACGAGGTTATCGGTTCGAATCTCAAAAAATTTTCAGATTAAAAATAAAATTAAAAAAAAACGTCATTGCATTTGTAACAATGAAAAAAATATATAATCGTTAATTGTTACAGTTAAATGTCGAAATTTTATTTATAAATAATTTATATTATTATACATCGAATAGGTCCCTATGCGATAGTTCAGTGACAAGTCACAAGGTGCATACAAAGTATCAATTAACCCCATCCTAGGCCATCCCCATGTAAAAGTGACTGGTCCGCTTCATAGGAAGTGTTAGAACTCGGACTGGTCCCTATCACTTGGGGACCGGTCACGTGACTAGTCTTGTGTCAGTTCCATTTCCTGCAGGGAATATTTTTTGCAGATAGTATCAGAGTAAGTAAATACGCGGAGCAGCTCTGCTCTTTTCAGCTCTTTTGGCACTTTAACGCAAAGAGCGGAGCGGCAATATAATTGCTCTTGCTCTGCGTCATTATGTCGACGCTGCTCATTACAAAATCAGAGCAAGAAAAGGAGTACCATGGTTGGCTCTTTGCTTGCTCCGCTCCTTTTGTTTACGCAATGTGTAAAAGAGCTGCAAGAGAAAAAAATGCGCATTGCTCATTTACTGCGGTACAAAATACATATTTTCTTTTAAAATATTCTGTTTCGTTGTAATGATTATTATGATAAAATAAGAAAATGTAAATGGATGACATTTTGTAAAAACCTTAATAATTTTTAGTTTTAATTGATGTAGTAGTAATGTAGTATTTATTTTATTAGGGTTTTTAAATTATCTCTGATTTAAATTATCGACTGATTTCAAGTTCTTTAATTGGACCTTTTTATACCCTTTATCAAAAAAATGGTATAAGGGTATATATAGGTTTGTCATTCTGTGTGTAATTTCCATAATATTAATATGCGACCCATAAAATATATATATATTCTGGATCCTTATGCATAGGAAAGATGAATAAGCGATGTCAGTAAAGCTAGAGACTTCGTTCTTTGACTGGTGAGTCAGAAATTTTCCAAAATATATTGGTATTGAAATTCAGCACAATCGAGCAGGCGATTGCAGAGCTGGAAAACTTAAACTTTATTTTGCCATATAAAAGTAACTACCGAAAACTAATTTTTATTTATTTTTTTTAATATTTATTTTATTTTACACTTCAGTACGACTAAAATTTTTATTTTAAATTAAAAAAATATAAAAAAATAAAAAGACGTTTCCAGGGTTGGAAAACTTTAACTTTTTGTGTTATGTAGAGGTGTGTATATTATTGCTCACAGGCATATCACAAGTATATATTAAATACAAGACTGGCCCCAGAATACTACCCTGTTGTACACCGGAAGATATAAATGCAGGCACACTCATGAAGTCTCCTTCCACAACAGTGAACTTCCTATCAACAATATAACTTTCAAAAAGTTTTTCTATATTTATTGGGAAATATGTCTTCAATTTTAAAAAAAGGCCTTCGTGCCATACTTTGTCAAATGCCTGAGAAACATCAATGAAAAGGGCAGAACAATACTCTTTTCTTCAAATGTCCTCCTTATAACTTGAACCAATCTATGCGTTTGCTCAATTGTGCTATGCTGACTTCTAAAGCCAAATTAATGGTCCGGGATGCACCCATTATCAGCTAAGATTTTGGACAATTTAGTCATGAGCAGCTTTTCGAAAAGCTTTGAGATTATTGATAGTAAGCTTAAGGGCCTATATGACTCAGCCTCGATAAGATCTTTGCCCGGCAACAAAATCATTTTGACCTTGACAAGTTTCCAGTTATGTAGAAAATACTGCATTCGTGAAATGGTATTAAAAATAAATATTAGAACTCTTATTGCAATATGAGACAACTTCATCAGCATCTTGTTACTAATTCCATCAATACCTGGAGCTTTTTTCGGGTTGAGTTCAGTAATTAGTTTCTGTACGTCACGCATCTTAAACTTTAATGATCGAGGGGGGCAACTACACTCGGCAAATCAACAACACCAGAACATGCGTTTGGGATAAATACGGTCTTTAAATGCTCAGCAAATATTTTACCTTTTTCAGTATCAACGGGTGTTTTAATCTTTCTAGTAGCGCGCCACAAAAAGTAATTAGATGCTGGTGTGACATCAAGACCTTCCAGATAATTTTTAAGAGATGCAGTTTTATTAAATGCACGCAACTCTTGGAGTCGTTTAGTGCACTCTTTAAATCTGATTATAAGTTGGGGTGATCTGTGCTGTTGCCATTCCCTTCTAGCTCTTCTTTTTTCACACATTAGACGTTCAATATCTGTAGAATAAATTCTATTAAACCCATTCTGCGGATGGGAGGTAGTAGCATGTTCAGCAGCCTGTGTAATTATTTCGTTAAGGGTGGCTATATTAGTTTCAATATCTTCGGTTGTTCTTAGCGTAATGTTTTTCGTGCAATGAGTACTAAGATAAGGTGAGGTAAGTCACTTCTCAGTGGGATACAGATTGTAACGATCGTGGGAAAGCGATCAGACGAGAGATCTAGAGAAGCTTCAACGTGAATTAATTCCATAGAAATATTTTTCTTGACGCCAAAATCTATAACATTCGTTATTTAACGTATGTCAGTCGGCCAGTATGTGGGCTCCCCACTCGAAATGACGTCCAGCCCATTTTTAAAATTGTATTGAACAATGCTCGACCTCTGGGTGTTATAAGACGCTAGCCCCAGAACGTATGTTTAGCATTATAGTCGCCAGCTGCTACGAAACAAGGGCCATGAGATTTGTAGAAATCCTCGTATTGATCTTCAGTAACTGCGAATCTGGGAGGTGAGTAAATTGATGATATCACAAAACTTGTACAAACAATTTCAATATTAATATTCGTTGCTTGTAGATGTTCTTCACAAATGTTGTCAATAATATAATGCTTGAGTCTTGACTTTTTTAAAATTGCTGATCCCCCGCAAGCTCTTCCTCTTGGGTCCTTTGAATCATATAAAGTGTAGCCATTAATTCTGAATAGACTTCTTGAAGTCAAATGAGTCTCAGAAACCAACATTATATCAAAATTTTTTTCCGTGAGGAAGTGCTCAAGCTCATTTTTATGTTGGCGAATGCCGTTTGAGTTCCAGAAACATATTTTTAACGTGTTCATGGTTTGTTAACTAAAGCTCAAAGCAATGTATTCTGCATTCTAAGCATTTCTTGCATCATGCTAGTCATATTTGTTGTAAAATTATTTATAGTTAGCACCAGATTCTCAATAGTAGCTTCAAGGCGACTAAAGTTAATGCTAGAGTTTGGATTCGGTGAATTATTTGGCGGTGGAACATTTTGTGTGGGAATAGAACTAGTCTTAGCAGCATCGGCATACGATACACGTGAAGTAACTGGTTGGGTTGTTTGAGGAATAGTGGCGGAGTAAGCGTTTGCTGATTGAGCTGGAGCTAGTTTATGGTTTTGACCCATACCCTGTTTAACGAAATTATATACTGGGCATCCTCTGTAGTTAGCGGTGTGATTACCTCCACAATTACTGCACTTTTTTCTGTTTGATTTTTTGGATTAGTACAGCTAGCAGTACCATGCAATTCACAGCAGATAACACAAACTGTAGATAAATTGCAGTAAGTTTTTGTATGGCCATATTCTTGGCAATTGTGGCACTGTACGGGACCTGAGCGCTTATGTGGCTCTTTAACTGGAATTTTCGGTATAAAATTTATTTTAGGCTATAAAGTAGATGTGTCTCGATTTTTTTCAACTGTATATCATTTGGCTCCAGTTCAACACGAAAGAGGCTGGGGGATGTTCTCTCTATAGATTATATTAGTTACACTTTTGACTTTAAATCCTTGTATGATGAGTGTATCTTTTATTTCTTCGGGATTAACATAAGCATCAATGCCTTTCAACACGATCTGCATACCCTTAACACTTTTAAGCTGATAAGTATAAAAATTTGTTTTATTTTTTTCGAATTCAGTAATAATTTTGCGGAAATCTTTTTCTTCGTATATTTGAATTTTCGTTTCATCAATTTTACCACGTTTTATTGGAATAACGTGAAATGCGTTCTCACCAACGGCCGAGACTAATTTTTTAATAAGGGCATTAGAATTTTTTCTTCTCAGATATGTATATTGGTGGTATTTGAAAGTTTTTTTGGATGATACAGCGACTTGATCGTTATTAGCTTGCAATATTGAAAAACGATTTTGACGGTTAACTGCTGCGACGTCGTTATCCCTGGATATATTGGGAACCGATGAAACTTTTGATGAATTTGGGCTTCGCCCATTGTTATCATTATGAGCATCAGAGCTCACAGTAAATTAGGCATTTCTGTCGTTATAACTCACTTCACATTTTTTTTCCTTTGAGGTACTTATATAGAGTATTCCTCAAGGGCACTTTATGTATTACGAATATTTTTTTTTATGATTTTGTTTGTTTAGTATGTATGTAAAAAAACTCCGTTGAGACGTCTGTTCACTATGAAGGTACAACGAGAACTCCAGTTAATAAATGAAATTAAATATTTTCTCTTGATTATTTTAGAGCAGCGTTGTCCACAAAGAGAAACAGCTTAAAAATGTGTGTGTAGTGGTGAGTGCACTGCGAGAAATTTGCTGGTAAATATATTGAATAATGTTATTGTATACAACATTTTTTATGTTTAATTAATAACATGAACTGAAGTATGAATGAAGCATTAAAAAAATTAAATAGTATATCCATGAAAAAGATTAAGTGGAAATAAAAATAAGTTCAATTACGAATGATTGTTTTACGCCGCCCCTTTTTTGCTAAACCTAAGGCAATTAGGTATGTAGCCTTTAGTTGGCTGCATGTTGCGGTATTTGTATTGATTTTACAATCACGCAAAGCTTTATTATTTTTCAATTCCAAATTCTTTTATAATTTTGTTATAAGCCTATCTCTGTCCTCCCCTGACAAACTACACAGTACTAAATGGCGACTTTCATAATGACGCTTAAAACTGTATGCACTTATTTTTTTAATTTTTGATTGCATACAAGGCACTCAGCTTAGTGAAAATAAAAATTTTTTCTCATAATATACCTTCCACATTTCAAAATAATAAAAAATGGTTAATATGTAAACATACAATTATTCCAAGTGTATTGAAATGCTAGAAAAAAAATCATAAAAATACTCAGTTGTTCTTCTCTTTTTCTCTAACTTGTAATCTCAACTGTGTATTTTGTTGTTGCATCATAACAAATCAAGCGACATCAACCTTCTTGCTTAAAATTTGGCATACAACTGAATAAAATTATAACTTTTGTACTCTTTGTAGTGCGCTTCGTCAACATTCCTGTTGTGTATGTGTAAATCGCGAAAAGTGTTCGGCCCCCGGGGGCATTGTGTGCGCATCATTGTTTTAGAGTCTAAGCACAATGTTTGCGGTGCGGTGCGATTTCTCGTTGCGGGAGAAAACAATAAACATAATACAACGGAAGACGGCTACGGCAATACTTGTCAGTGTTTGTTTAAATTTTTATTAATTTTTTTGTGGATACATTTTTATAAAATTTTCTAAAAAATTTACTCTTTGTTTAATATTTTGTAATGGAGGCCCTATGTTCCTTATAGGAACGACGGGAACATATATACATATGTATATATATACATACATATATAATATTTTATAATATCAGTAACTAAAAACAAGAAATTATTAACATTTTATACATTGGCAGATATATTTGAAAAATTTTTAAAATTTTATATTTAATGACAAAAGTTTTTAACCCTTAAATGCATGAGGTCAGAACCTTTGACTTATATCAAGTAATTCTAATGCAAATTTGGTCCCTAAACACGAATATAGGCTTTATTTTCAAGAAAAATTAACTGTTTTCGTGAAAAATTGGAAAAACAACTCTTTTTGAAAAATTAAAAACGAGAGAAAAAACTATTTAAAAAATTTAACTTGATCCAAATTTATTAAAATTCGTTAAAATAGTGTCCCATATACAATATGATAATAGTCTGCACAAAAATGGCACACATACTAATTATTTATTTACTTTTGAAATTTGGTTCACAAACTATATTTGTTCAAAAATTTCATACGACAACTTTGTTAGCTTGCTGATGATATAAACAAATTAAAAACAAACTTAAACGGCGTTTCAAAGAACACTTATACAGTATTATTTATTTTAAAGGGTCCTTTATTGAGTTTCGGTTACATTTACTATACTATTTTTATCAAATAAGTAATGTACCATTTATGGTACGGTATGCATTTAAGGGTTAAACCTCAAAATCATTTTTTTGTTCACAATAATGTTGTGAACACCGCCAATCATTCAAAAACTATGGCAACATCATAAAGAGAAAGAGAGTCAAAAATTGAGAGAATAAGAAAGTCCGCAGAGAAAATAAAATAGATTTTAATTTTATACCGTTCCGCACTGCGGTTTTTTACTTCAAAATCGTATGAAAAACCGCACCGCAATAAAATTTATAAAATGTTCTTTTAGTTTGTCAGAACATACCTGATAGTATTACTAATGCACTCTTACACACACAAAAATATAAGAGGTAATATTAACTAAGCTTGCATAGGTAACTTTTTGTTTACATGAAATTAAAAAACTTGGGTTTTATTAACTATGCAGTTAGGTAATTTGTACAATACTCATTACCTAATATCCATGTTAATATAACTATTAGACTAAGGTATATTCTTCGAAATAATTTTTATTTTATTATCAGAAAAAAGTTTTTAAGTTACAAGGTAAGTATACATAAAATTAAAATTTTTTTTAAATATGTGTATGTAAATAATTTTATTATTATTTTTTATTTAGGTGGAGATGGTGGCATCCATTCGCGAGCATATTATGTGTTATGTTCATATCTGGCACGTTTAAAGGATTCCAGCGCTGTATTGGACGTAGGAATCAATCAGGCAGGTTTTCCTCGTTAACGGCCCGTGTATCTCCCTCCATTGACCGATTTTGCATGTGACATGTGTACACAAGCAATGAACGATCAAATTGAGTGATGTATTTTTTTCCGAATTTGCCTTAATTTTCCAGTAAAAAAGACACTCCAAAAAAGTCATGAAAATGTAGAGTTTGCTACCTGGAAGTAGTGCAAATTTCGATCCGATCTAATGAATTTTACATAGGGTTGTCATTGCAATAAGTTCTCTTTTTCGATGCCTGGTCACCGAATTGGAAGCGATTTTAAGAAAAATTTTTTTTTGTGTTCTATGATAATATTTTCATCTAGGAAAAATAGTAAATAGTTACCTATTTTAACAATTCGTTTCTTTTTATACGAATTTAAGCCCGAAACAATGTTTACATGCAAATTTAAGGTATAACTTTTTAAATTTTAGGCTAAAATTAGTTCATAAATTTCGTTAAAAATATCGATTTTCTTAAAATGCTGGTGAGTATTTTCTAAAGCTATGAAGGAATTACAAGGTTTTGTATGGCTAAAATAATCTTCCACTTTGTTTTCTGCTAACTATCGGCAAATTAAAAATATTGAATTTTTGGAAGCAATGAAAATGTAGGTCCTTTAGAATGACATCCAATTTTTTTTACTGGATTGGAACGATTTTCCGTCGTCTCACCTCAAATTTAGTTGATTAACATAACAGTTTCGGGTGTGAGCCATCTTCAGTATTTTATTGAATACTGCATCCAATATTCAATAGAACACTGAAGATGCTTCATGCTGGAATGTTAACCCACCAAAACGGGGGATGATGAATTTTTCTCCAAATTAACAATCTCAAACATTACAATAATTACAAACTTCATGTCATGTGAGCATACAGTTAACATTTAGTATGTATTTGAACGATGGGGAGTCTGTCCCGTATTCTGTAACTGGCTAAAGCTAAATCTCTATCGTTAAAAATCTATAAAGTGGATTTGTCTATTTTCGGCTACGAAAAATATTTTTAAACGTGTATTGCCAAATCGCGTAATGGCTTATAAATCGAATCGGGCCGAAATTTTACAGTTTTGTGTCATCACTAAAATGTTTTAATTTTGTATTTCAGCATTTTAGCGATCGAATTTATCTTTAGCGAGTTAGTTAGAGTTTACATCTGGCATTTCTTGTGTGCCATTTGCCCAAAAAAGCGTAACCAACTAGTTATTAATGAAAAACTGTATTTATTGGTTTGAACAGTTTCCAATCATGTTGGATTCTATAAAATTTTCTATTAGTTATGTATGGAACTATTTAACTTAATAAATACATGTCTGAATCTAACAATTTTTCATTAGTAATAAGTTCGTTACGCTATTTTACGCTTGTGTAGCACATTTTTTTTTTTTTTTTGAATGCATGATTTTTTTTATTTATTGTATCTTCATATATGAACTAACAATAAGTATTCAAATCTTAAATCTAAAAATATAATTAGGCCCGACCAGTGTCGGACATAAGCTTAGTAATAGTTATATATAATACATAAGTAGTGATAGTCAAAAGGAAAAAAATAAAGTATTTTCAAGAAGTCCCATCTGGAGTGCTATGAATAAGAGCCCATGTGTCCCTCTTTTTTAGGCGGATGTGTCCAGTAAAGTTCAAAATATTACGGGCAAGCGGATTAGGATGTGACTCGAGTTTTGTTAAATATTTGCCAGCGTATTTTGCAATTTCTTCAGTCACTAGTGGCATATTTAAATCACGATGTATATTTGAATTTTTTATATACCATGGAGCCAATGTTATTAAGCGTAAAATTTTGTTTTGCCTTCGTTGGATTCTCTCGACATTAGAAGCTGAAGCAGTGCCCCATAACTGTATTCCGTAGCACCATATTGGTTTCAAAATCGTCTTGTATATTAAAAGTTTACAATCTAGACTGAGTGAAGAATTTCTACCAATCAGCCAATGTAGCTGAGTTAATTTCAGTTTCATTTGTGTTAGCTTTGAGTCAATATGGGGCTTCCATGTAAGCCGTCGATCAAGGTGTATACCAAGGTATTTTACGTGTGAATGTTGAAGAACAACTTGATTGTTGATTCGAATAGGGGAACAAGTATCTCTTCGCAGGGTAAATGTTACCTGGACACACTTTTGCTCGTTTACTTTGATTCTCCATAAATTTAACCATATTTCCAGTTGTGTAATATGTTCTTGTAGATATCGGGAAGCCTCGTGAGGGTTTTCGTGCATACTAAGGCAGGCTGTATCATCGGCAAACGTAGATGTATGAATATTGCTGCTCAAAGGCATATCACAAGTGTAAATCAAATACAAAACTGGCCCCAGTATGCTCCCCTGTGGCACACCGGATGATATAGATTCGGGCACACTCATGAAGTCTCCTTCCACAACCGTAAACTTCCGGGTAGTAATATAACTTTCTAATAGCTTCAGAAAATTTATTGGTAAATATGATTTCAATTTTAAAATAAGACCTTCATGCCACACTTTATCAAATGCCTGAGAAACGTCGATAAACAGCGCAGAACAATACTTCTTTTCTTCAAATGTTCTTCTTATAAATTGAACCAATCTATGAGTTTGTTCGATGGTGCTATGCTGACTTCTAAAACCAAATTGATGGTCCGGTATGCACCCATTACTAACTAGAATTGGGGACAATTTTGTCATGAGCAGTTTTTCGAAAAGTTTTGACATTGTTGATAGCAGACTTATTGGCCTATATGACTCAGCCTTGGTAAGGTCTTTGCCCGGCTTTGGAATCATTTTAACTTTGGCAAGCTTCCAGCTATTTGGAAAATACTCCAGTCGTAAAATGGCGTTAAAAATAAATAATAGGATTCTAATTGCAATACGAGGCAACTTTATTAGCATCTGGTTACTAATTCCATCAATACCCGGAGCTTTCTTCGGGTTAAGTTCAGCAATTACTTTTTGTACATCACACGTTCTAAATTTTATGGGTCGAGGGGGTAGCGCCACTACATTCGGCAAATCAATAACACCAGTACACGAGTTAGGGGTAAATACTGATTTTAAATGCTCAGCAAATAGTTTACCTTTTTCAGTATCGCTTCTTGCCCAACCCCCCGTAGATGTACGCAGAGGTGTGTGTCATGTGTGTAGCATATGACACACAGATGTAAGCCCGGCCTTACAGAATGCCAAGAAGACCTTAGCATGGTATGCTTAACAAGATTTGTAAAAAAAGCTTCAAGTACTTATTTTATATTTTATAATTGTTATATTATTTCGTAATTAATTACAATACAAATCATGTAATATATACTATATATGTATGTATATTATGTAATAGTTATAATATTTACAAATTGTGGATTATTTAATGAAAATAATAAATAAAATATTATTAACAATTGCAAAAATTCTTTAATTATTATTTCATGAATAGCGAAAATAGTAAAATCTTCTAAAATCCATGACAATTATCTAATTATAAATAGTTAATTTAACTAAAAACCATGATAATTTGACGCTTTAGAGATGTATAAATTTACTTTGCTATTTAGATAATTCACAGAAAATATAAATATGTTTCTACCTAGTGGTTAAGGAGTTTTAACTAAAAGTTTAGTTAATTTTTCGAACATAGAAGTCAACTAAAATTTTTGTTAAATTACCTAAAAAACTTTGTAAATGCCATTCTACCCTTTCATTTAGTTAAAATTATACCATAATTTTAGCAAATATAACCTATGATTTTTTTGTGTTGTAGCGTGTTCTAACTATCAAGATTGTATAGTGAACATTTAAAGTCAACTTGACCGCAATATACATAACATCCAATGGCATTGAAATTATTTTTGCACTGGACATTTGACACTCATGCAAATGCATTCGACAGACTACAACGTAAATATGTATTTTGTACAAATGCTATTTGACACTCACCGGTCTGATCGAAGGCCGCAGCATAATGCACTTGAATGAATCATAATTAATAACCACATGTGTTTATATAATAAATATAAACAATACAAAATCCATGTTTTCCAAATTTCTTATGAGACACACGCCGCACGCCTACCGTGGGAAACTAAAAGGAACAATTTGCTTATTAAGCATATACCTTTTCTTTTCTCTCTTATGTTAAGATAGGTTTAGTATTATTCTCATAAGTAGTATATAAGCCAATACAATTTTGTATTTAAATCAATCAATAAACAACTTTCTTGTGAGCTCCTTGCTGAGCTCTAATAATAAAAGAAATAGTTTACTTAATTAAAGGCATTCATCTGCCTTCAACTAGTTTTGAGCCAGTGGCGTTTATTAGCGCCGGCACCCTCGGGCAGGTAGACATTAGGGAATTTTTAAATTATTACAAGCTTAATTATTACATGGCGATCCTGCTAGTTCTTATGAACAAAATTTTTTAATTGTCCTGACGGATTAGCCTATAAGCAATCCGTCAGAAGAGAAGGAAGACGCTGCCTGGCCAAAAGGCAGACAGCTATGACAGGTAATAAACCCGCAGACCAGCCAAAACGCTCTGCCAGAGGAAGAAAGATGTCCGCCTGGCCAAGAGGCAATAAAACAAATAATTAATATTATTTAAAAAAAGGACTTGTTATCACCAGCAGCAGTATCAAGTGCAGCAGCAACATGTTTTCTGAATGTTGTATATAGCAGCCCAACAACATTCGTTATCAATCATCAAATGTATTCCCAGCAACAAAAACAAATAACAATACAGCAATATAAATATAATTATATATATTGATCAACCAAGGAAGATTGAAAGTGCCAGCAAAATGTACCAAAAAAAAAGCACCTACTATGAAAAAAAATAAATTGAATAGATATGTAGATAAATAAAATAAATAAAGTGAAATTACATTTTTTTTTAAATATTGATTAAATACTTATATACATTAACGGAACAATAAATAGTAATAAGTAAGTGCATAAAATTCATGAGGTATTTTAACTTTTGAATGGTCCTTTATAATGGAAAGGGAAATAAGTCTAAAACAAAAGCAATTTATGAAGAAGAAGAACTACAAATACAACAAAGAATAGAGTTTTTAAAAACAGATTTGGAAATTGGTAGGAATAGAAGGAACTCCAACAGAAGACGACGTAATAAATAAACCAAAAATTGAACAGTCTTACTCATGAGGAAATTTTTAGAGTGGTAAATTTTTTTAGTTGAAAAAAAAGAAATTAGATTTTTGTTTTGGAGTGGTGAACTGTTGAATTTATTTTTTCAATATGGGTAAAACAGAATCGAAATTAGAAAACCCAAATGCGAATGTAATAAATGAGGTAGAAGTAGTACCAGAAAACATTGATTTAAAATTAATTGAAATAACTCTAATTATTATTTGTATATTATCGATTTTTAACTTTGTTTTGAAAATGTATAAGATACACCACAAAATTTTAAAGAAAAAATATTCTAGCAGAGCAAATGATTTAGATAAAGTCTAACAGATATATTAAAACACACCATATAGATAGAATATAATGGATTGTATAATAGAGTATTCAGAAAAAGAAATTTAATAGTACCTTTTTATCAATTACGTTTTAACAAGACAAGAAAATGAAGAAAATTAAAAAGAAAAAGAAAAAAAAAGTTATTAAAATTTTTTAATAATAATAATAGTAATAACTATAACTATATTAGATATACTAACAATATCAATTGTAACAATGGAATGAGACAAAAATTTAGCAACTGAAGAAATAGAAACCACGAAAATAGTTAGAAAATTCGGACTTTCCCCTGACGCTTTATCGCGAATTACAATAAATGACCTAAAAGACATGAATAATAAAATTTGTTCTATATTAAAAGTCACGACCAGATCGATGACCAATAAAAAAGAAATGAATAGTAATAAACAGCATAAATTTGATAAAAATAAAAATAATGATAAGCCCAGTATATATGTACCTTTAACAAACACTGACGTCAGAAAATACTATAAACTAAAGATTTCCCCCGCAAGATGTTATATCAAACGTGGAAAATCTATAGTAACATATATACATATTAATGATTTGTTTACTAAAGAGAATTTTGACTTAGAACAATTTGTGTGACCGGTAAACACAATATATATAATTCACAAGTGGCACCTAGTGAGAAAATTTTCGAATTTATCTCTATTAATGAATTTAAAATTATGGGCAATAAAATATTAAATAAAATTAAAGTAGCGCTCAGTGTGACCAGATTTTAAAATAATATTAAGCTAAATCTCGTTTGAAAAAAAGCTAAAATAAGCTAAATAGTTACATACATTTTAGGCTAGAAAATAAAGCTAAACTTTTTTCCACTTCTTTGATCACTTTTCAATAGTTTCTTATTGCTAAACTAACGTTAAATATTACACAAAAATATTTTTTTATTATACATAGGTATAGAATATTTGTTTAATGAAATTATTTATTAATTATTATATTTTAGATTTAATGAAGAACAAAACAAAAACTTCCCCAAAATAATCTTAAAAAGTTTTTAAAAATGTAAAAACATTTATACTAAAATACGAAAGCTTTTTAAGTGAATTAATGCTATTTAAGGTAAAGCATGGATCACACTATCTGCACAATGTACCGAGTTTCGTCAGATCAGTGAAATAAAGTCATAAGTAAAGATTTTGCTCTAATTTATCGACTAATTGAAATACAAGGACATAATTGCGCCACACTGCATTGGTAATATAGCCCATATAGACTTATTCCAGAACTAATTGAGTAATAATGCCATTTTGGCTTATTACTTATGACTTTATTGAGGTGGCCCGACGAAAATCGGTACATAGTGTTATCCAGGCTTAAGGCTATTTCAGGTTTTTGTTTTAAGTTAATTGATGCCGCTGAATGAACGTTCAACTCAAGTCAAATAATTTTATGCCCAAACAACTCAAAAAGTGTTTTGGCCACTAATATGAATTTAACTTTTTCCATTGGAAGTCTAACCATTCTGCCATTATCTACTATTTTTCAACTTTCCATTTCTGTTATAAAATTGTCGTATAATTTACATTTTGTATTTTTTGTAAACTATTTTACAATGTTAAAAAATTATAATTTTTATAAGTTGCTGATGTTTTTACGGCCTTCATAAAAAATATTTCAGGCTTATTAACCCCTTATTTGACATATTTCTATGGGAAATTTGTCAAATAAACCTGTAATAAACCTAAAATATTTTTTATGAATTAGACCGTTAATATATATTTAGAGAACACGCAATTTAGACTAAAAAAAAGGCTAAAAAAGCTAAATGAGTTTTTAAAAAAAGCTAAAAAATAAGCTAAGAGCTAAATGAAAATTTTAAAGCTAAATCTGATATAAATAAGCTAAATTTAGCTCAAAATAAGCTAATATGGTCACGCTGGTAGCGCTACCAAATGAGGTGACCCAAATCAATAATAAGAATGCCAAGGCAGTTCTTGGAATTATGCTGAAATATCACGATGATCCAATAGAAGGAGGACATTGTGGAATATATAGAACATTAGAAAAAATAAAAAGATATTACTATTGGAAAAATATGTCCAAGGACATATCTAAATACGTAAGAACATGTCACAAATGTCAAACTGCTAAAACCCTAAAACATAACAAGAGTCCAATGACTGTGACACCAACGCCAACAAAACCATTTGATACGGTAGTGGTAGACACAATAGGACCATTCCCAAAATCATTATTTGGAAATGAATACGCAATCACAATAATATGTGATTTAACTAAATATTTAGTTACTATACCAATAAGAGACAAAAGCGCTAAAACAATAGCTAAGGCAATATTTGGAAATTTTATACTTACCTATGGTCCAATGAAGACGTTCATTTCGGACATGGGAACAGAATATAAAAATTCTATATTAACAGAACTATGTAATCTACTAAAAATTGAATAAATTCAGTAAAGTGCGACTTTGACTCGCGCACGAAGGGTTCCGTACGTTGGGCTTTGAGCATTTTTTTAATACAGTGTTTTTTACGTTTTTTCAGCTGAAATAATTTTTTTTTTTACTATTTTTCGATTTTTTCTCGTTTTGGCGATTTTTTAAATTTTGGCGA
Organism: Tachina lurida; assembly: GCA_944452675.1. Classification (NCBI taxonomy): domain Eukaryota; kingdom Metazoa; phylum Arthropoda; class Insecta; order Diptera; family Tachinidae; genus Tachina; species Tachina lurida. The sequence continues at coordinate 106,459,018 of OX101753.1, read as the reverse complement.
TTTTTTTCATTTTGGCGATTTTTTTCATTTTGGCGATTTTTTTCATTTTGGCGATTTTTTTTCATTTTGGCAATTTTTTTTCATTTTGGCGATTTTTTCCATTTTGGCGATTTTTTTATTTTGGCGATTTTTTTCATTTTGGCGATTTTTTTATTTTGGCGATTTTTCCGGTTTTCCGCGATTTATTTTCGATTTAGAAATTTTTTTTAATTTGGTGCTTTTTTTCGTTTTGGCGATTTTTTTTTGATTTTGGCGATTTTTTTTCGGTTTGGCGATTTTATAATTTTGAGATTTTTTTGTTTTACCGGTTTTGAAAATTTCAAGAAGTTTGCTCTTACGGTTTCCAAGATACAGCAAGTTATCAAAATTACATAGTCAAAATTACATTAACTGATGGTACACCCTCTAATTAAAATTTTTTAAATTTTAGTGTTAATTGTTGTAGTCTGTATAAAAATACACTAACTTTACAAATTTCAAGTGCATATACATACAATTGTATGTATATTACATAGGATTTTAAAATTTTTCGTTGCTCGTTTTGGCACACCCTTTAATTTCCAACTCTCATGTATTTGTTGTTGTAGCGGCCAAGGGTCCCATGTAATATACATACATACATACAATTGTATGTATATTACAAAGGATTTTAAAATTTTTCGTTGCTCGTTTTGGCACACCCTTTAATTTCCAACTCTCATGTATTTGTTGTTGCAGCGGCCAAGGGTCCCATGTAATATACATACATACATACAATTGTATGTATATTACATGGGATTTTAAAATTTTTCGTTGCTCGTTTTGGCACACCCTTTAATTTCCAACTCTCATGTATTTGTTGTTGTAGCGGCCAAGGGTCCCATGTAATATACATACGATTGTATGCATATTAGATGGGATTTTAAAATTTTTCGTTGCTCGTTTTGGCACACCCTTTAATTTCCAACTCTCATGTATTTGTTGTTGTAGCGGCCAAGGATCCCATGTAATATACATACGATTGTATGCATATTAAATGGGATTTTAAAATTTTTCGTTGCTCGTTTTGGCACACCCTTTAATTTCCAACTCTCATGTATTTGTTGTTGTAGCGGCCAAGGGTCCCATGTAATATACATACATACAATTGTATGTATATTACATGGGATTTTAAAATTTTTCATTGCTCGTTTTGGCACACCCTTTAATTTCCAACTCTCATGTAGTTGTTGTTGTAGCGGCCAAGGGTCCCATGTAATATACATATATACAATTGTATGTATATTACATGGGATTTTAACATTTTTCGTTGCTCGTTTTGGCACACCCTTTAATTTCCAACTCTCATGTATTTGTTGTTGTAGCGGCCAAGGGTCTCATGTAATATACATATATACAATTGTATGTATATTACATGGGATTTTAAAATTTTTCGTTGCTCGTTTTGGCACACCCTTTAATTTCCAACTCTCATGTATTTGTTGTTGTAGCGGCCAAGGGTCCCATGTAATATACATACATACATACAATTGTATGTATATTACATGGGATTTTAACATTTTTCATTGCTCGTTTTGGCACACCCTTTAATTTCCAACTCTCATGTATTTGTTGTTGTAGCGGCCAAGGGTCTACACACTGTGTCCAAATTTCAGGTCCGTAGCTCTTACGGTTCTCGAGAAAATACCCTGTGACGGACAGACGGACAGACGGACAGCGTAGCGAAAACAATAGGGTTCCATTTTCACCTTTGGTGTACGGAACCCTAAAAATTAACTTCGACAGCTCATCACCACCAAACAGTAGGCACAATAGAAAGAAGTCACAGAACTTTCAATGAATACGTACGTTCCTATATATCTATAGACAAATATGATTGGGACGAATGGCTAAAATATTTTACTTATTGTTTTAATACAACACCTTCAACAATACATAATTATTGTCCTTATGAGTTAGTCTTTGCAAAAACTCCTAACAGTTTTCAGATTTTCAATGTAGATAAAGTAGAACCACTATATAACATAGATGACTATGCCAAAGAAACAAAATTTAGGTTAGAAGTAGCATATAAGAGAACTCAACAATTATTAGATAAAAACAAGTAAGAGTGCTATATTCGGCTGTGCCGAATCTTATAAACCCTTTACCAACGTACGTACATATACATATGTAGTATACAGACACATACATACATATTTGTTTTGTGAAAAAATTTATCATTTTTATTAAGTTTCCATCTTTGGAGCTGTAATTTTCATTTTTCAAATTTCATACGCCAAACTTTTCTTTCAGAAAATATATTCAATTTATAAAGAAAAAGAAAAAAATTTTTAGACCTATTTAATTTTGCATAACACAAAAAGTGTGAGTTTTCCAACCCTGGAGTCATAATTTTGGATTTTTCTAGTTCTTTAAAAAATACATAAAATATGTTAAGTGAACAAAGGAAAAACTTAGTTTCATTTAATATTAAAAAATTCAGTAAAGTGATACTTTGAATCGCGCACGAAAGGTAGGATTTTTTGCTTTTTTGAAGTTTTTTCAGCTTAAACGATTTTTTCAGTTTTGTCGCTTTTTTCTCGTTTTGGCGATTTGTTTCTGTTTTTAGAGGTTTTTTTCATTTTGGCGATTTTTTTCTGTTTTTGGGCTTTTCTTCGTTTTGGAGATTTTTCTCATTTTGACAATTTTTTTTTTCATTTTAGCGATTTTTTTCTGTTATTGGGTTTTTTTATTTAAGCGATTTTTTTCTTTTTTTTTGTTTTTTTTTCATTTTGGCGATTTGTTTTCTGTTTTTGGTTTATTTTTCATTTTGGCGATTTTTTTCATTTTGGCGTTTTTTTTCATTTTGGCGATTTTTTTTTCATTTTGGCGATTTTTTTCTGTATTTTAGGTTTTTTTTCATTTTGACGATCACAGTTCTCGTTGTACCTTCATAGTGAACAGACGTATTAGCGGAATTTTTACATACATGCTAAACAAAAAAAACCATACAAAAAAATATTTGTAGTACATAATATTCGTTGTACATTAAAGGTGAATTCACCCATTGTTTCGGAACAAAAGTTTTGTTTGGAGAAAATTTTTTTTACTGAGAGTTTTTTGCAAGACGATTCATCCATTTCGAACATTTTGTCTGGAAAATCAAAGCTACCATATGAAATACGTGTGTAAACGATGCGTATTAATTTTGCAAGTGGCAGCACAGCGGCAAATGATTACAATTTGCTGTGTCTGGCTGTGTCATACATATCTTTTTAATTGTTTACTGCAATGGTTTCGTTCATCTCCATACATTTGGATATGTTTTTCTTAATTTTTCTTTACTTCTATTGTAATAAATACAAGTACACTCTGTGCTTTTATTATTCATATAACATGATGTGGCAGCTCAGTTCAACTTTGGCTGAAAAATTAAAAAAGTTGGCAGCTCAGTTCGATTTTGTCCGGACAAAAATTAAAATTAAACCAATTCCAGTAGAAAATGTTCCGAACAAAATTTGTTCTCTTCTTCTCTCTCTCTCAAAAAGAGAAACGTCAAACTACATATTAAAAAAATTTTGTCCGGACAAAAATTTTGTTCCGAAACAATGGGTGAATCCAGCTTAACTTTGATAAACAAGCTTTTTTTGCTTTGCTAATATTTTTTACATAGAAAGTAATAACTAAAACAAAAACCAAAATCATCCGTAAACAAAATAACTCAAAGTGCCCTTGAGGAATACACTTACAAAGTGCCCTTGAGGAATACTCTATATGAGTACTTCAAAAACAAATAATTGTGAAGTGAGTTATAACGGTAGAAATGCCTATATTACTGTGAGCTCTGATGATCTTAATGATAGCAATAAAAATAAAAAATCTCTTTCGTCTTATATATGTTTTTCCGTTATTTATAGGATATAAATGTAATGGAGAGGTATTATGCAAGCCATACACCTTGCGACTGTTGGTACAACACGTTGGATTAACAAGTTGTGTGTTTTGCCCACAAACTTTACAACAACGTGCACAACATTAGAGCACAACTTCATTTCTTAATTTTTTTTTGGAGTAAACATGACATCGGGTGTTATGTCGCGTATTGTAATGGACGGTTTTTTTTTGGTGACAAAATAAGAAGAAGAACGTAAAAAAGGACAGAAAAAAAGAATTTGGTTAAAGGAGTGATTTATATAAAAAAACGTATTCTAATAACAAACTTTTGGAAATAATAAAAGAAAGTGAGCTAACGGACTATAAAAATTACACGTGGGTGTCAAACGAAGTATTCAATGACCTTTTGTCAAAAGTGCCGATGCATATAAAAAAGCAATTCTTCCGCGCAAACTCTTATACAATTATATAAAATCACTTCTTTCTGTTCAATTCTCCATTTTATACGCAAATTTGAATTCGAGCGCGATGTTTTTCATATGACCACAACGAAAATAAGAACAAAATGAAATGAAGTTGTACAACAAACTCCCAAATTTTACAACCTGTCCATACAACTAGACAAAAAATCAAATCTTTTTAATCTTTCGTACAACCGATACACAACTTCATACGACGACCCCACACACTTTACAATCTTATACACAACTTGCTCATGTTGTACCAACAGTCGCAAGGTCTGTGGCTTGCTTTAAACTCTTTGATATTTTTTATAGATATATTATTAGTAGCAAAACCAACCTCATATGCTCCAAAATGTCTATCAATGCATTTTATTTTTATCTCACCGCATATAACAAAAAGTTCCTCACTACAAATTATGATGAAATGCTTAATTTTATATAATTCGAATTCTTCCGCATCAATTCCTAAATAATATGATGTTTTATAACGTGTTCCTTTGAATTTTAAATCAGTAACCCGCAAGCAGTGTGACCAGATTTTAAAATAACATTAAGCTAAATCACGTTTGAAAAAAAGCTAAAATAAGCTAAAAAGTTAAATTTTAGGCCAGAAAATAAAGCTAAACTTTTTTCTACTTCTTTGATCACTTTTCAATAGTTTCATATTGCTAAACTAACATTAAATAATACACAAACATATTTTTTTATTATATCATTGAATATTTGTTTAATGAAATTATTTATTAATTATTATATTTTAGATTTAGTGAAGAACAAAACAAAAACTTCCCCAAAATAATCTTGAAAACTTTTCAAAAATGTAAAAACATTTATACTAAAATTCGAAAGTTTTTTTAAGTGCATTAATGCTATTTAAGGCAAAGCATGGATCACACTATCGGCACAATGTACCGAGTTTCGTCAGATCTTTGAAATAAAGTCATAAGTAAAGAGCTAAATTTGCTCGAATTTATCGACTAATTGAAAGACAAGGACATAATTGCGCCACACTGCATTGTTAATACGCCCATATATACTTATTTCAGAATTAATTGAGTAATAATGCCATTTTGGCTTATTACTTATGACTTTATTAGGTGGCCCGACGAAAACCGATACATAGTGTTATCCAGGCTTAAGGCTATTTCAAGTTTTTGTTTTAAGTTAATTGATGCCGCTGAATGAACGTTCAACTCAAGTCAAATAATTTTATACCCAAAAAACTCAAAAAGTGTTTTGACCACTAATATGAATTTAACTTTTTCCATTGTAATTCTAACCATTCTGCCATTATCTACTACTTTTCAACTTTCCATTTCTGTTATAAAATTTTTGTACAATTTACATTTTGTATTTTTTGTAAACTATTTTACAATGTTAAAAGACTATAATTTTTATAAGGTGTTTATGTCTTTAATATATTTTTAGAGAACACGCAATTTAGACTACAAAAGGCTAAAAAAGCTAAATGAGTTTTTTAAAAAAGCTAAAAAATAAGCTAAGAGCTAAATGAAAATTTTAAAGCTAAATCTGAAATAAATAAGCTAAATTTAGCTCAAAATAAGCTAATATGGTCACGCTGCCCGCAAGCCATAGCACAATTGTGCAGATGAAAATCACATACATGCTTATCAGTGATGGGAAAGTTGGTACGATCGTACTTTTTTTGATACTATTTGACATGAAAAAGTACCGTAGTACTCCCCTAAGAAATTTGATACTCTCACGGGCAACTTAGAAATGCAGTCAGAAGACTCGCGCATGCATATATTTTGCCAAGAATTAAATTGTTTTTTCGACAAATAGAACGAAGCTTTATTAGTAAAGATCTTTTAGAAAAGAGTAACCACAATTAAATATCAACGAAAACGATATTTCATTCAATGATATTTTATGTGGCACAGAAGTTGATCTATTGACACAACTGTTTTAAATCAGTTTAAAGAAAATTTTAAAAAGTTTATATTAAGTTCTAAGGGCAAAAGTGGACTTTGACAATAAAATGTTAGTTTGGTTTAGTAAGTTTCCCCCTGAAAGTATTTTATCTATTAAACCAATATCATTATACCACTTTTAATTAAAATGTTCCCAGGGAAAAGAAAAAAAAGAAAAGAAAAATAATTTGAAATATTAACAACCAATATAGAGCATTGGCTTATATAAAAACGCATTAGATGAATACATGTTTCCTGATATATCGAGAGTAGATTACGGAAATTTATCCATGCCTCACTCCTCTGTAAATGTCTAAAGGATTTTCTCTTAGCAAAATTTCATGAAAACAAAATATAAATCAACAGCCATCGTATTCTGTAACTCGCTAAAGCTAAATCTCTATCGCTAAGAATCCATAAAATCAATTTGTCGATTTTCGGCTACGAATGCAATTTTCAAACGGGTATTGATAAATCAGGTAATGGCTTAAAAATGTAATTCGCCGAAATTTTATTGCTTTATGTCATCGCCAAAAATTTAAAATTTTCTATTTGTTCAAAATTTTAGCGGTCGAGTTTAGCTTTAGCTTTAGCGAGCTATGTAATACGGGGGCAAGCTTTATGTTCCAACAGTATTAAGTCTAATCCAGGCTACACCTATTTGTATATTTGTACCTATGTGTTCCTTTTTTTGTAACATACCATTTACACATGCCACTATAGTGGCATGCCATTTCGAAAAACTCAATACACTCACGATTTTTCACTAACACACTCAAATTTTTCGCAGTGGCAGCTCCAGTGGCAGCTAAATTTGCATGCCAGTGAAAATTTGGCAGTTGCATGCCATTGAATGTCAAAACAAAGAAAAGTGTTACCGTGTTGAGCATTTGATGCACATTTATTGGAATAATGTGAAATTTAAATTAAAGTTAAAACTTGTTATATGTATTATTGTGTTTTTTTTTTATTGCACTGCACATAAAAAATGTAAGTTTGTTAATTAATATTATAAAAACTATACTTATAATAATAAATGTTAACCATTCCGCTAAACATATGCTTATATAATGAACTCGGTAACTCTATAAACAAAATGGGAGCAATTTTTTTTTACTTGAGAAGTATACAAATGTTCTCTTCGCCGACATTTTTTAAATGAACTTGCAATTGCATGTGTAAACAGTCAAGCAAATGGCAAGAGATTCGACTATTTCGAACAATTTTTCGCAGTGTTTGAAAGTCGTTTAATTTTTTGCTTTTAATGAGTTTTATTTTGCTTTTACTTTGAACTATTGAAAAGCAAAATCAAAGCAAGAGTTTTTTGTTCAAAAAGTAAACTCTTGCTTTCGCTTCTGCTTTGAAAGTAAATAGCAACTGTTCAAAAGTATTTTGTTGTGTTTGCCTTCGTACAGTTTTGCTTTTCTGTGACTTCGTACTATAGACGAGTAAAATCAAAGAAACAGTTCGTAAAAAAATATCAATCGTTTTGCTTTCAGGTAACTGCGCAGCATGGTAACGCTTTCGTGTTAAATGCAACGAAAAATATTATTACAAAAATATTTCTGTTCTGTTTGCTATGGAAAATATTAATAGTCTGCAGGTAGAAAATATTTATGTATGTATATGCGCATATACATACATATGCAATATGCAAATGGACTTCAATATTTATATTATGCATTTCGTCAAATATTCATACAGGTCATATTTTCATAATAGTCATATTTAAACATAAAAATTTTAAAATCTAAGTTTTAAACCCTGGTTAATTGTTTCCTGGAATGATCCTTTTGTCCGCGTTTCGCTTATTTTTGTAATATTATTACACACAAAGTTCTCTGTAATTAATAAAACCAACCCTATTAGAAAATGTTGTAGATCTACTACTTCTGGGTATCTGACTCAACTCTACCACTTTCCAAGAAAAATCTATCTTGGGATCCCTTTTTTCGATTTTGTATTGCTTGAAAACTGGTATTTATTCAAAAGCAATTTATTATTTAAGATGTAAATAAAACAAAATATTAAAATATGAAGTAAAAATTAAATTATTTTTTTTTAATTTTTTTAAATATTATTAGCTTCACTCATTTTCACTCAGATTTTCAAACATTGGCATGCTATTAATAGCTTCGTTTATGTATGTTGGGTTAAGCTTAACCAATAAAATATCTTCCAAAGTCTCATGACTTAGTCTATTGCGGTTATCAGTCAATATCAGCTTTAAAGACGAAAAAGCGCGTTCAACCGTAACCTGCAAATAAAAAGAAGACTCATTAAAAGGAGTCATAAAAAAGTATGTACATATGTATAACGTACTTGAATTGGGGGTATACCAAAGCAAACGCTACTTAAAGCATACAACTCAGGTTCAGAATGCTTTCTCTCTCTCCAAAACATAAGGACATCACCATCACTACGCATAAATGGCAAATGTAGGTTTGCTATTTTGGAGTAAACATCTGTGTAGACCATCTCACCAGAAGTCGATTGTAGGTTTTCTTTTAAAAACACATTCAACAGCTCATAGCCTTCATCTTCAAATGGATGTATATCTCCTTCGAAACTGTTATTAGAAGTGTCTTTTGAGGTAACAGAGACCACTCGTAATTTTTCCCATACATGCTTTAGATAAACAACCGCTTCTTGTCGTTTTTGTACCGTCAGCATGTGGTGAAATCTTGGATCTAAGAACAGACATGCATTAAGGCTTTCATTTTGGAGTATAATATTCGTCCGCTTTTCAATACATTGCAAGAGTTTTCTTCCAATTTTATTGATTAGCTCTTTACCAGTGTTATTAGCTATTACTTTTTCCGTTAATATTTTACATTTTAGCCACTCTGCGTAAAAGTTGCCATAATGAAGATGCTCTTCCTGGAACTTTATAATAGTTTTTTGTAATGGATGAAAAACTGCTACATAGCTTTCAATAAAATCCCACAGTGAATCACAATTTTCGAGATTCTCCTCACTAGTTTTCTCTCTTATTGATTCCATTGAAAACAATACTTCCTTGGCAGATAATAACGCCTCCAACATGTTGTAGGTTGAGGCCCACCTTGTTGAGCAATCTAGCTGTGGAATCTTCAAATTCCTCAATTCGAATGTATCTCTGAATCCGTTTGATGGCTTTCGAATATATTTAGTAATATTTCTGGAGCTTAGCAAAAATTCTTTAATATATTCATCTTTTGTTACATCCAACGCGCATAGCTGAGCTGTGTGTGCTGCACATCTACAAATTTGTATGTTTCCAACGCTCAAGTTTAATGGCTTTTCTAAATCGTTTATGTTCTTTAAGTAGTCCTTGGTAAGATATTCCTCTTCTGATTCATTACTAATATTTAAGCTGGACAATATCCTTGTTGCCTTTATCATATTAGCACCATTGTCAGATGTTATTGACACTATTTGATTTAAATTAATTTCATACTTCCTTAAGGTTTTTATAATCTCGGATGCCAAGTTGTCCGAAGTGCTTGCTCCTACACCCTTAAGCTCCACCATTCCCAATATGTGCGATTTAATTTGATCTTCTTTGATTAACTGCGCACTAATTCCAAAAACGTTTCGTGAAAGTCTTGATGCACTATCAATTTTTAAGGATAAAAGTTTGTTTTTCATTTCTCTCGTCAAGCTACTTCGGATTCTTTCTGCGACTGCTTTTAATGCTTTTTGACAATTCGTTGCATTTAACACGAAAGCGTTACCATGCTTTTCTCCCAAACCAGCACAAATCGGATCAACGATATTTCTTAAATTTGGAGAATTAAGAACGTTAAATGGAATGCTGTCTTCCGTAACTAATCCAATGTACGATCGAAATAAAATTTTTTTATTTATTTGCACTTTTACATTATGTTTTCTTTCGCAAATATAATTGGATGAATTTGTGTCACTGCCTATATTGTTAAAGTCTATTTTATGTAATTTTAACAAATGAGTTTTTAAATTACTAATTCTATTGTTCTTTAATAAAATCTTACAAATACTGCACTCTGCTTTTCCAATATCAGGTTTATTCATAAAATATTCCCAAACTGCATCAGAGTTCTTATTGCTTTTACGAGGAGGCATTTTTGTTTTATTTTATTTCAACGTAAAAAGGCACTATGTTCACGCACAATAAATTATCAGTATGTATTCCGTATTCGCTTCTAAGTCACACAAAGGCAAAAGTTCGACTGTACTACTGCTCTTTTAACTTAACTTTTTACTTTTGCAGTTGACGACTGCGCAGTTACCTGAAAGCAAAACGATTGATATTTTTTTACGAACTGTTTCTTTGATTTTACTCGTCTATAGTACGAAGTCACAGAAAAGCAAAACTGTACGAAGGCAAACACAACAAAATACTTTTGAACAGTTGCTATTTACTTTCAAAGCAGAAGCGAAAGCAAGAGTTTACTTTTTGAACAAAAAACTGTTGCTTCAAAGTAATAGCATATTAATTGAAACTTTTGCTGTTCTGCTGTCAGTTTTTTGAACACTGATTTTTCGTTGATAATACGTATACAACAATTGCATGCCACTAGTGGCATGTGTAATTGCAGTGTAAATGAATTTCTTATAATTTTTTGTTAATAAAATTTAAATAAGAAACATTATAATTTTTGGTACTCTCGGGATCAAAAAAGTACTAAAAAAATATGTTTTTGATACCGAAATGCAAATCTCATTTCCCATCACTGATGCTTATGCTCTTTCATTTAGTCGTCACTGAACAAGCGATGAATGAAGTTGTGCACGCATGTATTAATTTTTTCCTGGTTTTTTGTTTAGATTTTTTGAGCACACGGAACGAAATTTAAGTTCAAATTTAATAATTTTTAAAGCAAAAAAAATAATTATGTAAGCTAAGAAATATTTTGTAATAAAAAATGCTTTTAGCAATATGTAATGCATTTTATGCTATGAAACACTGAAAAATAATAGGAAAGATAATTTAAAAAGGCATTTTAATAGCTTTCACAGCGCTGCGAATAAATTTAATTTGGAATTTGTAGACTACATTGTTGAATGGACTATTATTTTTTACTTTATACTTAAGTTTTTATTAAATTGCTTATTTACCAAAAATAGTCAAACAATGAATAACCACAGCATGTATCTTAAATTACAAAAATGTTTTCTTCAAGTGTAAATATATTTTACTCTCATTTTTCTCACCACTACAAAGATATTTTATTTTGCGGGACACTGTTTTCAGCGATGCCAATTTAGCTATTTTGGGGCTAGATTTAGCTCTTTTTGATTGCTTCTAACTCGAAATTTTTCCCTTTAGCTCTTTTTTTAAAAAAAGAGCTAACACAACTCTTTTCAATTGTAAAAACGGCACGTTTAGCACTTTTCGCAACTTATAGTAAATTTTCTAGTTTTTACCCTATTGTTTCGTGTTTGAGGCATTTACATTTTTGGTAAATATGTTTTTTGCAAATGCAGATACTTTTTTGCAACTATGTAAGATATATTTATGTATTTAGTGTGTTCGGAAAGCCTAGAAATCAAATTCCTCGTTTAACAAATGGATTAAAATAACAAAAGATCCATCTAAAACTTTGTGCAAGTGTTGCAATTCAACTATAACATCGAAGTATTTTGATTTAGTACGCCGTTCGAAAGCATAAAAAATGTATGGCTCCATTTAACGATGTTGTGCTATCTAAGCCATATAAGTATATAATTTTCATTAGAAGTTCCAACACAAACGAAAATGCGCAAGCGAATCTTGCATTATATGCTGCGGTGTATGTACTACCGTTTTTAGCAATGGATCTTTTATTTTTTCTTATTATTATTTTTATTAACGTTAAAAAATCTTGAAGTACAAATTGAATAATAAATACATTCATAGATTTAAAGCGGAAAAATCTCAAATTTTTAGATTTAGCTCTTTTTAGCTCTTTTTGACTACTCCGTTGGCTCGTTTTGCCTCTGAATTGTTGGCATCACTGACTGTTTTAAATCATCACATAATTCATATTTTTCAGAACAAAAATTTTTCGTTCTTTTTATTATGTCTAAATATTGGTTTGTAACTACGATATCAGAATTTAATGAATGAAGGTTTAAGATGGAGTCTAAGCCTCCTTTGTGTTCAAGTAAAAAGCTGGCAAATTTTAGCCCATTTTTAATTGCTAATGAATATGGTGGATTTTTCCTAGATGTTATGCTATTAAAATAAATCTTTGCTTCTTTATGCTTGGGTTCAAAACGCATGCAGCATATGTATTTCAAAGGTCCACATTTTTTTATTGCTGTTGCGTAATGCACGAGGAAATGATGTTTTGGTTTCAATGGCCCAAACAACTTTTTGTACAAGGTATGGTGTTTGTTAACTAATAATTCCAGTTCATCTAAGTCACTAGAGCAATACTTTGATTTAAACAATAAATCAATGATCTCTAACAACACAAGTAAAACCTGCCAATATTTATTACCAATTGGCACTAAATCACCTATCATTAAGGGTAAGAAATGAATAAAACATGCTGTTTCACTACCTGTCATTTTCATATTGAAAACTTTCAGGCGTTCAATGGTTAAGGGGCCAGAAGTATTTCCTACTTCCAATTCATCGTATGTAAAAAGCTTCTTTCTGCTGTTAATGGTGTTCAATGATATTATATTTGCATTAATTAACGCAATTAATACATTGCAAGCGTCATACACACAAACACCTTCATGCATTAAGTCGAATGTAAAATTTTCAAAGACATTAAAATATTTTAAATTGTTAAATATACACGAATACCTTACACCAGTATCTTTGTAATTATCTTCAAATAAATCATTCTCATAAGTTACACTAGTTCTTAATTGTTCTAAAATTTCACAATTATCAAACTGCATTCCAGATCTCTCTCCTTTGCAAGCACGACAATATCTTTTTGCATTAAAAGATTGGACGTAGCCTAAAATACTGTTAAGAGCCAAGTTGTCACCGACGATTAAACCCAAAACAAAACTAACTTTACGAACTTCATCATCTATAAGCTTAAATTAGACGTGACATAGCCATATCGCCATAACCATAACCAAACCAAAATTCAATTGATTTCTATGGTGAGAGTGAGAGAGACTCGCCATAACTCTCACCATAGAAACCAATTGAATTTTGGTTTGGTTATGGCTATGGCGTTATGGCTATGCCACGTCTAATTTAAGCTATAAATATTTCTATGCCCAATTCTAACCGCTTTAACTCCTCTACAAGTTGGTTTAAAGAACTTTCATTTCCACATTGTTTTAAATAAGAGGTTGATATAAAGGCAGCAAGAAAAATAAACTGAAGCTGGGATAGTATATGTTTTGGCATTAACGGAAAATGAATATAGCAACCGCAGATAGAGTATGTGTTACTTCCAAGAGCATTATTTATTTGGAAATCGTCAAAGTACAAAATATAGGGAATTACTGTAGCGGACTTAAATTGCTGAACTCTATTTTTGAATATTTCTCCGTTGACAAAACTGCATATGTTACTACAGTATTTTTCGGTTAATTGACCCTACGGTTAATTGGTTTCCACGCTTAAGTGAACCACATGATCGGGCAAAAAAATATTGCATACGAAAACACATGTAAATTTCCTCGGACAATTAAACCCGGTTTATTGATTTTCCCGCTTAATTGGTTAAAAATTCATGTCATCAAAAATAAATTTCCTCTTACTTTTACCCGGTTAATTGCATTATTATTGAAAAATAATCTAGCATTTTTGCACATACATATTTGACATCATTTGTGAAAAACACTGGGTGGCATCGCTACTAATTGAAATAATAACAAATACCTGCGTATACACATACATATATGTATGTAAATTTTTTTCTGTTACTTGCATTTTTTTCGTTTAAGGTTCTTGTAATTGAACGAATTGTTCAATTAAGCGGGTATCGGCTAATTGGTTCCCCGGTTAATTGAACAAAAAGTTGTGCAATTAACCGAAAAATCTGTATCTGATAAATTATGATGGATATTTTTCAAAGTGAGATTAAGCAGTTCTGGTATTTCGAATATAGATTTGATCATAAATCGTAAAGGCATCAGAATAATTTCATATGCCTTAGGACCTAAACTGGGGTTTCCATTACAAATTATTTCAGTGACTTTCTCATCAATGACAATTAAGTTTGGGTCTTCATACAACTTGAGGCTTTTCAACATTTTTATTATACGATATTCTGTACAAATATCTTCAAACGGATTTTTACAAAAATCTAAAATAGTTTTTAGGTCGCTCGAAATTTGATATTCTTCAATAAAACTACCAAATGTCTCTGCTATAGCAGAAACTGGAGAAGATACTGTATTTTGTATTTCAACAACGTGACTTCTGGGCATTGAATTTTTGCCGTATAAGCTTAAAGACAACTTAAGAGCTTTTATTTAATTTCTTGCAGGTTAGATGAAACATGTTTTTGAATTTTAGCAGAAGAAGTAGTGGGTTGTGGTTTTTTTAACTCTCTGAACCCAGCAAAAATAGAAGCGCTACTAAGTACGGGAATATCGTTTTGGATATTACCATTTGCATGAACTTTTTCTAAATGTAAACGGAAATAAGAAAAGTTTGTGAAAGTTTGGTTACATAGGTTTTGCATGCAATGAAGCTTCAAAGACTGTCTAGTTAATAAATGAATAGATTTAAAGTGTTTTATTAACATGTTTGGGCTTGGATGTTTTTTCTTACAACGGAAACAAACATACATTTTGATTAAGCTAATTGTTCTTTAAATGAGTTATTACTGACAAAACATTGGACGATTTTACGTCAAACTCAGTTTCAATTTCAAAAAAATATTTTTGAATAAAGAGCCAAGATTGCTCGCAAGCAATGGGACATTTTAAATTCAAAACGTGAAAAAGTTTGAAACATATGTCCAAACTATGCAAAAAGGAGTCAAATTTATATAAATGTGTCAGATCAAAAAGGAACTATGACTTAGAAAATTAACTCTACTTATTACTACTGTACATATAAAATAAAAATAATAAAAAGGAGCATGTTTTTCTACGACACTTGGAAGGGAGAATATTTTTTGGGATTTATTATTGTTTTATGGTTTTTGAAATTGGATTTTTTTGTATTGAAATAAAAACGTTTACGAAAATATAAAATTTTAATTAAAGAAATTATTTGACAAATGTTTGTCAAAATAAATATAAAAACCCTTAAACATCTGCTTCATTTCCTTCTAATATAAGAAATGGCTGCAGCGTTAGGCCCGCTGAATAGTATCTGCAAACAATTTCTTCGATTTTCCTCTGGTAATCGCTAAGTGCCGTTAAGTTTACCACAAAACTTTCCTGCGAGTCAGCTATTGTAATTTTTTTGGTCTTTCTGCCTTCGCTATTCTTAAAACGGGCACCAGATGGAAAAATGGAGTTTAATAAAACGGCAATCAGGTAGTCTTGCGAATCTAAAAATTAAAAGAAATAATATGAGAAACATACTCGTATACTTCTAAAAAATAAACATACTCATATGATAAAAATATAATAAAATAAGAAAAGTATTAACCTACCGATACTATGACTTTCTTTTGCTTTACACATCTGTTGTCTACACGCTTCGTTGGTAATGGTGGTTTCGTAAAACGGTATAATTTTTTGCTTAAAAACTGCCCATTTCGAAAATAAATTTAGACGTTTGCCGGGATATAAAAGGTCGAAATCAATTTGTATCTAAAAACACATTATTAAAAATATATCATGATTTTATATTCTAATATTTACAAGGTCAGCCGCTTTTGCGTGGAATCATTTCGATAAAGATTGGAAAAAATTCAAATTATCCAGCTCTAGAAGATCACGTCTCCGTATTTTAAAGGTCTGTCGCCTTTGAACCTTTGAGCAAACATCATCCCAATCTGCTGAATCTCTGTTTAAACTTGCTTTAAGCGCTGCAGCAATTGTTTCGTCTATTTCAATTTCGTCTTCTGTGGTTAATTTTGGATGTTTGTTTTTCTCCTTTTCGTCTTGACTGGAAGAATCTTTGTATTTAAGATGTTTGGCTCTATAATTTTTGTATTTAGAATACAATTTTCCAGAAGGACTTCCTTTATTACTTCTTGATATGTAATAAATATCCTTAAATAAATTAAATATATGTATATATATACATATGTATAAGTAAGTACGTATAAATAAAAATTTATTAAATTCGAACATATCGCTCCTTTATTGCAACGTAGTCATAACTCAAAAAAACTAGTTCGGTAGAAAACGAGTTTAAAGTTTTTAATTTACACACAACTTAATGGAAAAATAATATTTTATTTTTCTCTCAAGAGCTGAGTAAACAAGATATTTATTTGTATGAAATTTTTACACAATATAAATAACGATATGAGGATTAATTCTGCATCATTAACTCGAAAAATTCATTTTTTGAGATATGACTACGTTGCAATAAAGAAGCGATATGATTAAAACTTTAATAACCTGTACTTCTTTTTCTAATGGAAATGTGAAGAAAATTTCTTTTAATAACAAGGGAAAGTCTTGTATTCTTATATGAATATCTCTAGAAATAAATTCTTCAACTATTAGTCTTATGAGTTCATTTCTTTGATTGGTAGTTAAGGTTTTATTTTTGTATTCCAATAACGATATTCCGCACTGTGACTGCTGTAATATTTTGACCAAACTCTAATGGGAATGATGGGTGTAATTGATAAAATTTTATAATTTTTTAGAAATTTGTTTGTTTGTCGTCGTCACTTCCGAACTACATAAAGATAAAGATATACTACACATCGTTACCTTAATATATAAAGGTCATAACTAATAATTTTTTTGAAATCGAGTTGTTTGTATATTTCGATAGAAAAACATCATATGTATTGAAAAATTCAAAAAAAAAATGAGTTAGGGCTTTTCTATATAAAGGTAACGATATGTATTAAGGGGCCCATTCACTATAACAGCATGCATGCGTAATCAAGTGTTTGTGCCAGCGGTTGGGTCGTGCATGGGCATTTTGTGTGATTGTACGTTTTGCTGTAGTGATGTCAAACAGAGTTTGATATTTTGCTGATGGTACCGCTTGCTGGTATTGTGTATGGTGAAATTAGCTCAGTTGGGAAAAGTTATCAAGAAGTAAATATGCATTTAAAAATCGTAATTTGTTGAAAAATAATTTGTTGCAATGGAAAATGAGCACTTTAGTTATGCATAGCTGCTAATATTAACAAAATATCAATAAAAATTCCAGCAAAAACTGTGTCACTATTTATAACCTCCCTTTTTGAATTTTTTTAAAAAGTGATTATTGTACCAGCTTGCTGGTATGTTATGTGGTTCGAACATGATTGCTCAATAGCTTGATTGCGCGTGCATGTTGTTGTAGTGTATGGGCCGCTTTACTCTACCTGAAGTTTTTTCCACTTGAAAACCTTTTCCCGACATTCCATACGCAGGCCAAGAGGGGGCATTGCTTCTTTTACATCGCTTTGTTGCATGTATTGCAAACTATTGTACGTTACCTGAGCAGCTACATATGTACGAAAAGATACATACATATACATATGTATATAGATTCATATCAAAACAACAAAATATTTATGTATATAAATTGCAAATTTACTTTGTATAGTATGTTAAATAAATAAAAAATTAAGTTGAATCAATTTGAAATAGTTTAAAAATAAAACAAATTTATATTTATAAAAATACAAGCGTCTACAAAATACTGTCTCTGTTATCAATGAATAATTATCTGTTTTGCTCTCAACTAAAGCCCACGTTTCTAAGCTGATTACATTTCTAATCGTCATCGCTCCGAAAGTGCAACCCCATCAGTGCTCTAAGGGAATCTATGTCATTAAGAAGCTAGGGATTCTTGGTCACCTAGAGCGATAACATTTTTCTGAGTCCGGTCTTACAGCGAGTTGATCAAAAGAAAATAATTATACAATCAATACCAAAGAGGCATGTGTTTGCAGAAGGTTTTTGTATCTACTCGTATTAATCTTATTTACCTAAAATGTATATTTTTGTCAGTAGTTGTACTGATGCAACAAAAAATTACAGACTAGCATTTACTCTACAGGTTTTTTTCACAACGTTAAGATTTACATTTATTTTTAATTGACACCATTTAAAAATTATCTTTTAATACGTATACATGGCTCATTTACTTGGACAACGTTATAACTCGAAAAAACAGTTTTAGGGAAAACAGGTGCATAGTTATTTATTTATACACAACTTAATGGCAAAAGAAAATTTTATTTTTCTCTCAAGAGTTTAATATACAAGATATTGGTATAAAATTTTTATATAATGTGAATAACGAAATGAGGATTGGTTTTACATTATTAAAGCCTGCATATGTGCATGTGGCTCTCACGTAATTTTGACGTCATCACGAAGCTACATTGGCTACATGCGGTGTACTAATAACATATGTAAATGTAGAAATTCATACCTTTACGCATGTGATGCCTTTTGTCTAATTCGGCTAAATGTGTCTTATTTGGATTTTGGGACAAAAGTAGATACTATGAAATTTGTACTATAGCCCTTGCTTTTTGAGTTTTGACGTTGTTCAAGTAAATATAAATTGTTTTACTACACACGCGGTTTTTTTGCAAGGACACATTTTTTTATAGAACACATTGGCGGTAGTCCGTGTTTGATGCAAATTGTCTTGCGTCATTGTAAATGCAAAATATCGTAGCTTTTCTTTAAAGTCCAACGACAAAATACACGCACAATCCAAAGAAAAGCTACGATATTTTGCATTTGCACTTACCGAAGACCATTTGCATCAAACATCGAATAACGCCATTAAGATTTTGCTTGTAAACACGTTTTTTTACTTACCCTTTAAATATTGATAGACTGCTTCGCAATCCAGGTCCCTCAGAAGCTGAAGCAATTTGGGGTCATCTATTGTTTCCACAGGGGAATTGTCTGCCATTTCAGAAAACAAAATATTCATTTGATTATATTTTTTTATTTTAATATGTGTACTTTTTATTTTGTTAATTAGAAACGCACTTTTTTGCACACTATATTATGGAATAATCGCACTTTACCACGCTGGAGTAACTATTTTCTTTTATTTTAAGTTTTTAATTTTTATTCGGTGAGTTAACCGTTTACTATTTCTTATTTCAATTGATTTTTTCATTTATTTTATATTTTTATTGAATTTCTCTCCTAAGCACTCTAATGACTTAAAAAATTTGTTATGTTCAAAGGTTTTTTTAATTTTTTTCTTTACATGTGTATACTCTTAGTTTGTATATATAGTCGTTATATAAGAACTTTTTACTCAATTTAAGAATTTTGTACTTGATTTAAAATTTTTTACGTGATTTAAGCACTTTATACTCAATTTAAGAAACTTCAGGTTTTGTTTTCTAAAGTAATCCCGTTTTCGGTTTGTTTTAAGTAAACGTTAGTGCTATTCGTACTTAAATTTTTAAGTACGGTTCGTACTAAAATTAATTAGAAAAAACTTGAATTTAGTACGGCATTTTTCTTTCTGTGTAAAATATTCTTAGTATTGCACCTCCATACCAAGTAAACTAACTTGTTTTATATTTTCCCGTATTTAATAATCATTGATGTTGCAAAACTGCTTAGTGTCTTGATTTAAATTTCCCATTGCAAATGGTATACATCGTGGTATTATGTAAACGTTTTATTCCTACAGGATTTGTTTGAAATTTGTTCAGCAGAAAGGAAAGGTATCAGGAAAATGAGAGCACAATAAGCACAAACCTTCGTTTATACTTCAATTAGTTTAGATATCCATAAAAAAATTAACCATGTATAAAAAATCTTGAGTAATGATTTTCCTAAAACATGAAATCTGTTTAACTGAAAAAAAATTTTTTTTTTATTTTTTTACCGAAACTTTTCTTAAGCTCCAACCCTGGAACCATTTTTCTGAGTTTCTTTATAAAATATAGAATATATGTAATTACCAAAGTAATAATTAATTTTATATACCAGAAAAAATTTAAGTTTTCCAGCTCTGGAGCTATGTCTTTTATTTTTCTAATTTCTACGCCAAACTATTTCATTCTAAGTCATAAAGTATATAAAACTTGTAAACAAAAAGAAAAAACTAAATTGACCTAGTTACTTTTGTAAGAAAACAATAAATTTAGCAACCCTGGAATCAACCATTTAGATTTTTCTGATTTAAAAAATTAATATTAAAAAAAAATCAAAGTTTCCATCTTTGGAGCTGTAATTTTCATTTTTCAAATTTTATACGCCAAACTTTTCTTTCAGAAGCATAAAATATATTCAATTTATAAAGGAAAAGAAAAACATTTTTAGAACTATTTAATTTTACATAACACAAAAAGTGTAAGTTTTCCAACCCTGGAATCATAATTTAGGATTTTTCTAATTCCTTATACCAATCTAGTTCTTTAAAAAATACATAAAATATGTTAAGTGAACGAAGCAAAAACTAAATAAGAAAAAACTTAGTTTCATTTAATTCCTTTAATATTAAAAACTTCAGTAAAGTGCGACTTTGACTCGCGCACGAAGAGTTCCGTACATTCGGTTCTGAGCACTTTTTAATGTGGCTTTTTTGCTTTTTTGAAGTTTAATTTTCAGTTTAAACGATTTTTTCAGTTTTGTCGCTTTTTTCTCATTTTGGCGATTTTTTCTGTTTTTCTCGGTTTTTTCATTTTGGCGATTTTTTTCTGTTTTTGGGGCTTATTTTCATTTTGGAATTTTTTTTCATTTTGGCGATTCCTTTTCCATTTTGGCGATTTTTTCGTATTTTGGGTTTATTTTTCATTTTGGCGATTTTTTTTTCATTTTGTCGATTTTTTTTCATTTTGGCGATTTTTTTTCATTTGGGCGATTTTTTCCTGTTTTGGGCTTTTTTTCATTTTGGCGATTTTTTTCGTTTTGGCGATTTTTTTTCGTTTTGGCGATTTTTTTTCATTTTAGCGATTTTTTTTTTCATTTTGGCGATTTTTTCTGTTTTGGGGCTTTTTTTTATTTTGGAGATTTTTTTCTGTTTTTTGGGGTTTTTTTCGTTTTGGCGATTTTTTTTCATTTTGGCAATTTTTTTTTCATTTTGGCGATTTTTTTCTGTTTTTGGGGCTTATTTTCATTTTGAAGTTTTTTTCATTTTGGCGATTCTTTTTCCATTTTGGCGATTTTTTCGTATTTTGGGTTTATTTTTCATTTTGGCGATTTTTTTTCATTTTGGCGATTTTTTCCTGTTCTTGGGCTTTTTTTCATTTTGGCGATTTTTTCTGTTTTTTAGGGTTTTTTTCGTTTTGGCGATTTTTTTTTTCATTTTAGCGATTTTTTTTCATTTTGGCGATTTTTTCTGTTTTTGGGCTTTTTTTCATTTTGGCAATTTTTTTTCTGTTTTTTTGGTTTTTTTTTTCGTTTTGGGGATTTTTTTTTCATTTTGGCGATTTTTTCTGTTTTGGGGCTTTTTTTTGATTTTGGAGATTTTTTTCTGTTTTTTGGGGTTTTTTTCGTTTTGGCGATTTTTTTTCATTTTGGCAATTTTTTTTTTTCATTTTGGCGATTTTTTTCATTTTGGCGATTTTTTCTGTTTTTGGGCTTTTTTTCATTTGGGCAATTTTTTCTGTTTTTATGGTTTTTTTTCGTTTTGAGGATTTTTTTTTTCATTTTGGCGATTTTTTTCTGTTTTTGGGGCTTTTTTTCATTTTGGAGATTTTTTTCATTTTGAGGATTTTTTCATTTTGGCGATTTTTTTTCTGTTTTTAGTTGTCAAAATTGCATTAACTGATGGTAGACCCTTTAATTTAAATTTCAGTGTTAATTATTGTAGTCTGTATAAAAATACACTAACCTTACAAATTTCAAGTGTATATACATACATACATACATACATACATACAATTGTATGTATATTACATGGGAATTTAACATTTTTCGTTGCTAGTTTTGGAACACCCTTTAATTTCCAATTCTGATGTATTTTTTGTTGTAGTGGCCAAAGGTCTACACACTGTGTCCAAATTTCAGGTCTCTAGCTCTTACGGTTCTCGAGAAAATACCCTGCATAGTTTTAGACATAGTTAATTTTACATAACACAAAAAGTTAAAGTTTTCCAACCCTGGAAACGTCTTTTTAATTTTTTTATATTTTTTATACCCTTTACCAAAAATGGAAAAGGGTATATATAGGTTTGTCATTCCGTGTGTAATTTACATAATATTAATTTGCGACCAAAAAAATATATATATTCTGGATCCTTATGAATAGCGAAGACGAATAAACGATGTCCGTCTGTCCGTCTGTCCGTCCGTCCGTCCGTCCGTCCGTCCGTCCGGTGTACGTGAAATCGGTTTTCCGAAGCTCCCAGAAAAGCTAGAGACTTCGTTCTTGGACTGGTGTGTCAGAAATGGTCCAACTTAGATTGGTATTGAAAATCAGCAAAATCGAGCAGACGGTTTCAGAGCTGGAAAACTGAAACTTGATTTTGCCATATAAAAGTCACTACCGAAAACAATTTTTTATTTTTTTTAATAAATAAACCTATTTTACACTTCAGTACGACCAAAATTGGTATTTTAAATTAAAATAATATTAAAAAAAT
Organism: Tachina lurida; assembly: GCA_944452675.1. Taxonomy (NCBI): domain Eukaryota; kingdom Metazoa; phylum Arthropoda; class Insecta; order Diptera; family Tachinidae; genus Tachina; species Tachina lurida. The sequence continues at coordinate 106,436,191 of OX101753.1, read as the reverse complement.
TAAAAAGACGTTTCCAGGGTTGGAAAACTTTAACTTTTTATGTTATGTAAAATTAACTATGTCTAAAACTATGCAGGGTATTTTCTCGAGAACCGTAAGAGCTAGAGACCTGAAATTTGGACACACTGTATAGACCTTTGGCCGCTACAACAAAAAATACATCAGAATTGGAAATTAAAGGGTGTTCCGAAACGAGCAACGAAAAATGTTAAAATCTCATATAATATACATACAATTGAATGTATGTATGTATATACACTTGAAATTTGTAAGGTTAGTGTATTTGTATACAGACTACAAAAATTAACACTAAAATTTCAAAAAATTTAAATTAAAAGGTGTTCCATCAGGTAATGCAATTTTGACTAGGCAATTTTGACAACTTGCTGTATCTTGGAAACCGTAAGAGCTAAACTCTTGAGATTTTCAAAAACGGTAAAACTAAAAATCAAAAAATTATAAAATCGCCAAACCGAAAAAAATCGCCAAAAACCAAAAAAAAATCGCCAAAATGAAAAAAGCACCAAATTAAAAAAAATGTCTACGACTAAAATAAATTGCGAAAAACCCGAAAAATTGCCAAAATGAAAAAAACCCCAAAACAGGAAAAACTCGCCAAAAACAAAAAAAAAATCGCCAAACCGAAATAAAGCACCAAATTAAAAAAAATGTCTAAGACTAAAATAAATCGCGAAAAACCGGAAAAATTGCTAAAATGAAAAAAAAAATCGCGAAAACGAAAGAAAATCGCCAAAATGAAAAAAACGCCAAAAACAGAAAAAAAAATTGCCAAAATGAAAAAAACCCCAAAAACAACACAAAATTTCCAAAATAAAAAAATCGCTAAAATGAAAAAAAATCCTAAACAAAAAATCGCCAAAATGAAAAAAATCCCAAGCAACAGAAAAAATATCCAAAATGAAAAAATCGCATAAATTAAAAAAATCACCAAAATGAAAAAAAATTGCTAAAATGAAAAACAGAAAAAAATCGCCAAAATGAAATGAAAAAATTGCCAAAATAAAAAATTCGCCAAAATGAAAAAAACCCTAGGCAAAAAAACCGCCAAAAGGAAAAAATCGCCAAAATGAAAAAAAATCGCCAAAATGATGTCTCCAAAATGAAAAAGGGCCTCAAAAACAGAAAAAAAAATCGCCAAAACGAAAAAGAAGCGACAAAACTAAATAAATCATTTAAACTGAAAAAAACTTCGAAAAAGCAAATAAGCCACATTAAAAAATGCTCAAAACCGAATTTACGAATGGAACCCTTCGTGCGCGAGTCAAAGTCGCACTTTACTGAATTTTTTATACTCTTTACCAAAAATGGAAAAGGGTATATATGTATAGGTTTGTCATTCCGTGTGTAATTTCCATAATATTCATATGCGACCCATAAAATTTATATATTCTGGGTCCTTATGAATAGGGAAGACGAATAAGCGATGTCCGTCCGTCCGTCTGGTGTACGTGAAATCGGTTTTCCGAAGTTCCCAGAAAAGCTAGAGACTTCGTTCTTGGACTGGTATGTCAGAAATTGTCCAACTTAGATTGGTATTGAAAATCAGCAAAATCGAGGAGACGGTTTAAGAGCTGGAAAGCTGAAACTTGATTTTGACATATAAAACTAACTAGATAAAAAAATTTTTTTAATTTTTTTTTTTAAATAACTTTGGTAAAGGGTATATAAGATTCGGCACAGCCGAATATAGCACTCTTACTTGTTTAATATAAAATTCCAATTTTAGTCGTACTGAAGAGTAAAAAAATAAGTTCATTTATTAAAAAAAAAATTTTTTTTTTTTTTTTTAATACATATTTTTATTTATTGTATCTTCAAATATGAACTAACAATAAGTATTCAAATCTTAAATCTAAAATATAATTATTAGGCCCGACCACTGTCGGACATAAATTTAGAGATAGTTATAAGTAATACATAAGTAGTGATAATCAAAAGGAAGAAAAAATAAAATAAAATAAAAAGTATTTTCAAGCAGTCCCATCTGGGGTGTTGAGTATAAGAGCACTTGTATCCCTCTTTTTTAGGCGGACGTGTCCAGTAAAGTTCAAAATATTACGAGCAAGCGGATTAGGATGTGACTCGAGTTTTGTTAAATATTTGCCTGTATATTTTGCAATTTCTTCAACCACTAGTGGCATGTTTAAATCACGATGTATATTTGAGTTTTTTATATACCATGGAGCCGATGTTATTAATCGCAAAATTTTATTTTGCCTTCGTTGGATTCTCTCGACATTGGAAGCTGAAGCAGTGCCCCATAGTTGAATTCCGTAGAACCATATGGGTTTCAAAATAGACTTGTATATCAAAAGTTTGCAATCTAGACTGAGGGTTGAATTTCTACCAATCAGCCAATGTACCTGAGTTAATTTTAGTTTCATTTGGGTTAACTTAGAGTCAATATGGTGTTTCCAAGTAAGCCGTCGATCAAGGTGTATTCCAAGATATTTCACATGAGTATGTTGAGGGACAACTTGATTGTTAATCCGAATGGGTGAACAAGTATCTCTTCATAATTTATATGTTACTTGAACACACTTTTGTTCATTTACCTTAATTCTCCATAAGTTTAACCATAGTTCCAGCTGGGTAATGTGTTCTTGAAGATATCGGGATGCTTCGTAAGGATTTTCATGCATACTAAGGCAGGCTGTATCATCAGCAAATGTGGAAGTGTGGATATTGCTGCTCAGAGGCATATCACAAGTATAAATCAAATACAAAACTGGCCCCAGTATACTCCCCTGTGGCACACCGGATGAGATAGTTTCAGGCACGCTCATAAAGTCTCCTTCCGCAACAGTGAATTTGCGGGCAGTAATGTAACTTTCCAAAAGACTTACAACGTTTATTGGCAGGTATGTTTTTAATTTTAAAATTAGTCCTTCATGCCACACTTTATAAAATGCCTGAGAAACGTCGATAAACAGCGCAGAACAATACTTCCTTTCTTCAAATGTTCTTCTTATAAATTGGACCAATCTATGAGTTTGTTCAATGCTGCTATGCATTGCATAAAAATTTGTTTTCGGTAGTTACTTTTATATGGCAAAATAAAGTTTAAGTTTGCCAGCTCTGCAATCGTCTGCTCGATTTTGCTGAATTTCATTACCAATCTATTTTGGAAAATTTCTGACACACCAGTCCAAGAACGAAGTCTCTAGCTTTTCTGGGAGCTTCGGAAAACCGATTTCACGTACAGACAGACGGACAGACGGACATCGCTTATTCATCTTCCCTATGTATAAGGATCCAGAATATACCCAGCAAAAAATTTTCGAAATTTTGTAATGGGTAGTACTCTTTTAATGGCTTACAAAGTAATGACTGATACTTATTTATGTAATTATTTTATGTGCATAATAATGACTGCCCCGTAATGAATAAAACAAGAACTTATTTATATCATTACGTGAAAGTACTTATTGTAGTGCTTTCCAGTTAATAAGGAAATATATCTAGAAAAAAATTTATTGATCGGGAAAATTATTTTAATTAGAAAAATTAGCAAATTAATTTAGAATAAGTTTAAGCAAAAATTAATATATAAAATTTTGCATATTTGTAAGCAAAAAATAACCCATTAAATTTTGAGTACTTTTAGGCAATCAGTAACATATTAACTTTTGCGTGTTTGTAGGCAAAAAGTAGAGGGTACCGCATACTTTTTGAACTTCTCAAACAAAAATAATGGGTTATTCAGTCAAATTGTATGTACTTACGACTGAGGAGTACATACACTTTTTTGCATTCTAGTAGGCAAAGTTTTTTGCTGGGTATATATTTTATGGGTCGCTTATTGATATTATAGAAATTGCAAACGGAATGACAAACCTATATATACCCTTTTACCATTTTTGTTGGTAAAGGGTATAAAAATGGTAAACCAAATTGTCAGCCAATAGAAACACAGTTACACATCCACTATTTTTTTTTTTGCATTGGCGTAATCTTGTAGTTTATCATTCTTGGTCACAGGTATGATTTTTGAACTAAGAAATATGCGTCTGAGAAGTGTAAAAATGTGTGTTACTATTCCTAGTGAATGGTTTCTAATAAAGAAGAAGTATCAAGGCAAATTAACCAATAATGAACACTACCAAAACAAAAATACGTAACAACATGTAATATGACTTGTTGGAAGCACTTCTTAGAATAACCACGCACTTTAAAAATAATTGAATTTGTTGTGACAAATGTAATCCTTCTGCTGAAATGCTAAAGCTTTTTAATATAAGTGCTATGTACAACAAAGTTTGAGCCTGCTGAATCAGAAGATTTCGAATCTGAAGATTTTGAAATGGTACACTTTGGTTAAAAAAATTTTTTACTTGTGTATATTAAACTACATACATATGTGTAATTTTTTCTTCACAAGTCTTATAAGTACAAATTAAATTACTATGAATGTAAATATAGATATCGATATAAATGTATTTTATTGAATAAATGTGTTATTTTTGTCATTAAAAAAATTTTATTTTTTTTACAAAAGAAAAAATTTGAATAAAAAAACTCAATTGTACAGACGGTTGTCAGATCTTACAATAATGCCAGTAAAATGTGCTTAAAATTTCTTACAACCGTGTAAACTGGCAATTTTTGTCAGACGTCGTTGCCAGAAAAATCATTGTCAGTCCATTGTAAGACTAGCAGCTCACAACAAATTGTCAGACATCCCTGCAGAAAATGCGAATAGTGAAATTGTAGTGATTTACTAGTGACATTGTCAGTAGTACTACTGACCAGGTGTATCCCAGCCAATGTAATTATCTATTGACATTTAACATTAGCTTGTCATTGAAAATCCACCACTAGACTGTAGCAATACTGTCTAGGTAGTTCTTTTGGGACCACATGGAGACATTGGAACCAAAGATTCACTAGTAAATTTTAGGGGCTCCAGTCTACAATATCGATATTTCCTCGCTCCATATCAATAGTAAAATTGTAGTGATTTACTAGTGACATTGTCAATAGTACAACTGAATAGGTGTACCGCAGCCAATGTAATTGCCTATTGACATATAAGATAGGGTTGTCATTGAAAATCTACCAGTAGACTTTAGCACTATTCATTTACGACCATATGGAGACAATTGAACTAAAGAATCACTAGTACATTTTAGTAGCAAATGTAATCGCCTATTGACATATAACATAGGGTTGTCATTGAAAATCTACCAGTAGACTTTAGCAGTATTCTTTTACGACCATATGGAGACATTTGAACTAAAAATTCACTAGTACATTTTAGTGACCCTCGTCTACAATTTAATAAGGGTTGGGCCAACAAACTTAAATACATAGATACCTACATACATATGTACGTAAGTTTCTAACATTATTGCATAGCATAATAAAAAAGAAAAACAAACTATTGGCAATATCAACAGAAATACATTAGAACTGTTGTCTCTAACGTATCTCTACTCGCGCATAAAAGGAAAATTGTCGACATTTCAACTAGTGCACTTGTCGCTAGAGAAAAGAGTGTTGACATAGAGACATATGGCACTAGGCTGGCTAGAGGGATCTTACAATAAAGTCCTGCACAAGACCATTTATAAGAACTTTCAAGACATGAGGGATTTTTCAAATGCTTTACTACAGCGAAGTCTTCTAAAACAAACGCTAAGCAACACTGTTTGCAAGAATTTGTATCAGTTATTGCAAGTATAGGAGTAAAGAAGAAAATACTTCGTGACTGAAAAATTTGTGATGCTTGCTTTTTTCTACGCATGGGCGCGTATACAAGCGTCTTCCATGTACATACACACACGTTGTGTGTATGCTCTTCTATTTTTCTGCACACAAACAAACGTTCACATGCATTTACATTAGTTGTGTGCGCTTGCTTAAAAAAAAACCTCCCTTAAACACATAATACCCTGCAGAAAATGCGAATAGTGAAATTGTAGTGATTTACTAGTGACATTGTCAGTAGTACTATTGACCAGGTGTACCCCAGCCAATGTAATTATCTATTGACATTTAACATTAGCTTGTCATTGAAAATCCACCACCAGACTGTAGCAATACTGACTAAGTAGTTCTTTTGGGACCACATGGAGACATTGGCACCAATGATTCACTAGTAAATTTTAGGGGCTCTAGTCTACAATATCGATATTTCCTCGCTCGATGTCAATAGCAAAATTGTAGTGATTTACTAGTGACATTGTCAATAGTACAACTGAATAGGTGTACCACAGCCAATGTAATTGCCTTTTGACATATAACATAGGGTTGTCATTGAAAATCTACCAGTAGACTTTAGCACTATTCTTTTACGACCATTTGGAGATATTTGAACTAAAGAATCACTAGTACATTTTAGTGACCCTCGTCTACAATTGTATAAGGGTTGGAGCAACAAGCTTAAATACATACATACATACATATGTACGTAAGTTTTTAACATTATTGCATATAATAATAAAAAAGAAAAACAAACTATTGACGCGTTCATTGACAATGTCACCAGAAATACACTAGAACTGTTGTCTCTAACGTATCTCTACTCGTGCATAAAAGGAAAGTTGTCGACATTTCAACTAGTGCAATTTCCGCTAGAGAAAAGAGTGTTGACATAGAGACATATGGCACTAGGCTGACTAGGGGGTAGCTTACCATTTACATCTTACACATACACTCAAACGTATTATATGGAAAATAACAAGCATACACCCCTCTAGTCAGCCTAGAACCATATGACTCTATGTCAACACTCTTTTTTCTAGCGACAATTGCACTAGTTGAAATCTCAACAACTTTTCTTTTATGCGCTAGTAGAGATACGTTAGAGACAACAGTTCTATTGTATTTCTGGTGACATTGTTAATGAACGCGTCAATAGTTTGTTATTCTTTTTTATTATGCTATGTAATAATGTTAAAAACTTACGTACATATGTATGTATTTAAGTTTGTTGTCCCAACCCTTATAAAATTGTAGATGAGGGTCACTAAAATGTACTAGTGAATTTTTAGTTCAAATGTCTCCATATGGTCGTAAAAGAATACTGCTAAAGTCTACTGGTAGATTTTCAATGACAACCCTATGTTATATGTCAATAGGCGATTACATTTGCTGCGGTACACCTATTCAGTTATACTATTGACAATGCCACTAGTAAATCACTACAATTTTACTATTGACATCGAGCGAGAAAATATCGATATTGTAGACTAGAGCCCCTAAAATTTACTAGTGAATCTTTGGTGCCAATGTATCCATGTGGTCCCAAAAGAACTACCTAGTCAGTAGTTCTACAGTCTAGTGGTGGATTTTCAATGACAAGCTAATGTTAAATGTCAATAGATGATTACATTGGCTGGGGTACACCTGGTCAGTAGTACTACTGACAATGTCACTAGTAAATCACTACAATTTCATTACTTGCATTTTCTGCAGGGACGTATCAACACTACTTTGTTGACTGTTTGTTCATAACAAGAAGTCTTCACGACATTGCTTGTTAGCAGCGATGCCAATTTAGCGCCTTTCGCGCTAGTTTTAGCGCGTTTTAACTATGCCAAACGCGCTTTTTTTCATCTTAGCGCGTTTAATAAAAAAAGCGCTAAATTAGCGCGTTTTGATTAAAGTCAAAAATATCATTTGAGTTTAATATCTTTCTACTTTTTTGTATAAATTAAACAAAATTTAACTTTTTGTTTAAATTCGTTAATGATTCAGATGTTGCAAATAAAATTCCCTTGACTGTGGTTAGAATTAGGAACGCATTTTAATATTGTAAATGGCAAATATTTTGAAATTTCACAGTTAAAAATATGTACTCGTAGTCGTGACCCAAAAAATGTATATAACTTATTAAGCATATATTCTTTTTGTACTTCAAAACGAATTTGAATCGCAACACTATTCGACAATTTATATAAGTTGTTACAAAGTTTGACAAATAAAATTAAAATAAAAACTAAGAATTTCGAATATTTGGAAGGCGAGACTGATTCCGTATTAAATGATTTTAGTTATTTGGGATATAATTTCGAAGAAGCAATATTGCAAAATCTGAAAAAGAGTTATTAAAAATTAATTGTACTCGTATTTACTAATACATACATAGACCTTTATTAAAATTTAATTTAGCGCGTAGGAAAATGGCGCGTTTTGACTATAAATTGTTGATAATGCTGTAACTTAGCGCGTTTTGAGTAGGGGTATAGCGCGTTTGGGCTATAAATAGTTGGCATCGCTGCTTGTTAGCACTCATATACACGCACACAAATGCATCTATCGTGCTTTGCTTATAATACGACAGCATTTATTATTGGTTTAGTATAATGCAGCCACGAGAATACATTTAAAAAACAAGATGTATTTACATTTCAAGACAATTTACGCAGGTCTTTATCTTACAATCGTCTGGCAAAATTATTGCCACATATTCTTCAGACATTTTAATATAGTCAGATGCGCGAAGTTTATGCATCTGACAATGGCGTTATTGTAAGAGAATTCATTCAATGGGGAACACTGAACACGCTTGATTTTAAAGAAAAAATATAAAATAAAATCAGTCGTTAAGCAGCTCTGGCACAGAATACACAGAAGTGAAGAAAGTGACAGGTAAAAAAAGCTCCAATCAGGATTTTTAAAATTCGTGGAAAAAAGAGAAAATTATAGTATATTTGATACTGTAGTGTATTACTACTTACCAATTAAAACATCTAATAAAAAGCGTTGTAATTTTATTGCACTAGAGAGAAGAATCAAAACAAAAACGCCGACAAAATTGAAGGGAAAATGAGACAAACAGAAAAATACCTTTATCTTCCGTCTCGTGCAGTGTTGCCGAATCGCGGGTAATTACCCGAATCAGGTGTAATTTTTATGTGCATGTGTAGCGCGTGGGTAATTGCACTCAGGTGTAGTTCACGGGTAATTTGAAATTCTTTTGTTTTATATAATAAATATATATTATATAACTTATCGTCTGATACCGTTGCTGCAATTTTATTATTTAAAGAAGGTACCTATACAGAAAAACTGCAATAATAATTTTAAACCTCTCCTAAGGAATAGTAATAAAAATTTAAGTTCAAATGACCTTATTAGTTTAAGATTTTTATGTTGCTTTTTATTACAGTTAATTTTTTTTTTTTTTATATATTTCTCTTTAATTACTGTATAGTATAATAAATATTGAATTTCTTTTATTGTATCAATTTGCTGTTTGTAACAGACTTTTATGAAATAAAATAGTTATGAAAAACGTATTGTTTGTTGTGTGTTTAGCTGGTATATATCGAGAGCCTATAAACGTCAACTCAAAAAAAGCAAACTTTTCAGTAGAGCAAAAAAACTAGTTAATTCTCGCATTATTGTAAAAATAAATTATGAGCCTTCCATAGTATGTTTTAAATATGCTTGCTAATTATAGGTCTGCATAAAAATTATTTTGCAATGGTTTGCGTATTTTTTTGAGATAGCATATTTAGTCGATCAAAAAACAAGTATTTTTTTATAGTTAGGAATTTTGTCAGAAAAAAATATGATATTTTTGAATATATTTATTTTTTAATCAATTTGAGAAATATTTTACTCAATAATAGATGTAAGAATTCAAAATCTAAGCCTGACTGAAAGCCTCCTTCATCTCGAGGTGGTAAGCTTTGACACTCTCTAACTTAACCTCTATTGTAGAAAGGTCACTCCAAATTTTCAATTTCGAAAGCTTACATCATTGACTATAATCGGTCCATACATAATATTTCAATTTGATTGACAGTTTAAAAGTTATACATATATTACCAATTCTTTTATCGGAACCCCTATGTACTATTCATAGGATATCAAAATCTTTACCTGATTCGTGTTCAACATGCCAAATGCAATAAGATGTGAGGTAGATTTATAATAAACTACTTTTTTTAAGTTTGGAAATTTACATTAGAGTTAGCATTTATTTTCACAAAAAATAAACTATACTTTGAGATAGCAGAATAAAAAAATTATACAAAATGATAAAAAATGATTTTTGTGATTGAAATTTATATTACAGATGAATATTACATAGGGGAGCTTTATGGCATCGGAAACTCATATTGACCAAATTTGAGTTGACGTATTTTGAATATATGTTCTCGATATGTTGCATTTCATTCGGCTGATACCGAGTCATAAGTATACCTTAAACAAGATTTTTGAAATGCGTCAAATCTTTATTTTAATATTGGGTGTAATTCCGTTCAAATCGGGTAATTTTTTGAATATACATTTTGGTAACACTGGTCTCGTGACACTTCTGTATGTTTTGTGGCTCTGGATCGAAGAACATCATTTCGCGTCATCTTAATTATTTCTTAAATGCGGCCAGGCTTGTGTCTGTTGTTAGGCCTTCGAGAGTTTTTCGTCTCGCTCGCAATGGTTAACTGATCTGCCACAGATAACCGTATAATCTTGCGGTTTTTGTGGAATTTCTTTAACAACCACTTTGCTTCTTCCTATGTAAAGGCATAGGTCGTACAGTCAGTCACGGAAATTTTTTTGGAAATACTGTTAATATCATCTTGAGCATATGGTCTAGTCACTCCACCCATATTCGTGCAACACCATACTATATGCAAATTTACTTTTTATAGTATGTTACAATAAATAAATAAATACAAAAGGAAAACCACTTTGATCATTTTGAGCTGTGACTGTTTAAGATTTAGTGTTCTATATGTACTAGGGTTTGGGAAACAGGAATTCCCGGGCGGGAAATCCCGGGAAATGTCTGTCTAATATTCCCGGGAAATTTTTGAGATTTTCCCGGGAAAACGGGAAATTAAAAGTGCATGTTATTTCATAAATATATAGAATTTATAATCCAATTTTACTTTAATATAAAAACTTATTATTTTTTTATACATTACAAAAGTTCGTTTGAATGATTGTACGACTAAATTTACACGAACGTTGACTCGTTTTTCATCGTCTGTTCAAACAATTACATATACCTTGTTCGAAGGAAATTTTTTAATCTTAATGATCAAACAGAATTGGGGCATAAGCACATTTTCCATACAAAATGACACAAAAAACTAGCCTCAAAAAGCAGTCGATAGATAGAATCTATTTTATTTTGAAAACGTTTTTTCTTATGCTCTCACATATAAATAAATATTCTCTCAAACATGTTACCATACTTTCAATAAATTTCATACATTTTGTGAACAAAACTACAAAGAAAAATAAGCACAAAAGAAAATAAAACAAAAATTAGAGAGCATTTGAAGTTACTGCCTTAGATTTTATTATAGGCTTTGTTAATTTGACAGCGATTTTTCCTGAAGTTGCGGACTTATTCTGTTTGATCATTTAAAATTTAAATTGAGTTTTTGTTTTAAATATAACTATAAGAAAGAAAGAATTCTTTCGACGCCGATAAACAAGCAGTAATATTTCCATATATTTTTAATATGAAATAAAAATGTGAGCATTTCAAATCTAGTCTGAAATTTTATAAAAATTCCATTAAATTGAGGTCATACCATATCTTCTAAAAAAGTGTAATAAATTGTATAACTATCAATGATTGCAATGATATAATCATTTCCTAAAGTAAATAATTCGATGCTAAGCGAACTTGAAGTGATTTTTCGCCGAATTAGTGAACAAATTTTGAAAAGTGTAGTGAAAATTTTAAGCTGTAAGAACTCTGAGTTGACAAAACTTAAATATATTACAAGTAGACGCTATTATGGAAACCCTGAAGAAAATATTTTAGGAGAAATGAAAGACACTTAGACATACTGTGGCTCAGGGTATTCAAAATTCGGCGCAGCGTATTATGGTACTGTAACCGGCTTGTACTTAACGATAAGAAACCGCGTGGAACTTTTTCAAAAAGAACGAGAAACAAGCAAGGCAAATTCTTATTAAAATGAAGGTAGGTCTTATTAGAAAATTGTCTACTAATTGTGGTAACAGTCGTCAATTGGTTTTTATATGATCTTTTGCTGTGTAATAACTTTATTCCATTTGCTTATATTCAATTAAAAATTCTTATAAATTTGTCTTAGAACTGCTTTTTTATTAACTTTTATTTCAAAAGAATGCTTACATTAATAAAACAATCGAAATTTCACCAACTTTCATTTAATAAATGTATTTAATTTAGAAAATTAGCTTTTTGATTTTTGAATTCCCGTTTTCCGGGAAGTGCAAAAGTCCGGGAAATCCCAAACCCTAATATGTACCTATATAGCTTGTTAAGTTGCAAATAACCTACTATCCTATTATGTTTCGTTGAAAGTTCCTATAATAGCTAAGACGATTATAAAATAAAACTTTTTAAATATTACTGCTGCATATCTACCAATGACTTGATACAAGCACCAATAAAATGCAGGAATACAAACCGGCTTTAGAATCTAAAGTTTAGATACAAAACTTATGATTTTTTTGGAAAAATCAACACTTCTCCTTTGGTAAGCTTATTTAGAAATCGAATAATTAAGTCATTTTCGGAAACCATTAATAAATTTATATTATGATACACATACCTACATACATATATACGTATGTATGTATGTTCAAAACATGTCGTCACCTTAAATATAAACGGACGTAACTTCAAACAAATTCGAAAACGACTTTTTGATTGATTATGGTTCATTTTATCAAAGTACATGTTCACGCAAATATTTAGACCTCTGCGATCAAAATTACGACTTTAGAAACTCAAACGCACTTAATTACGAATTCAACTATTTTTTATTGCAAGTAACGTAACTAACATAGAAATTAATTGCCTAATTTTGTAAAACTAAACGCATTTTCGTTTTCGTTTCTGGTTGGAGCGAAAACAAAAATATTTTAAATTTTGTAAAACGCTACGCTGTTTTCGTTTCTTGTCAAAATATTATAATTGAAAAATATATTATTCATTATAAAAACCTGAATATAAAAATATTTTCAAAGTCAAATTTAATTAAATTATGGAATATGCACCAACGAAACAAGAAATTCTAAATCAGCGGCGTTAGTTAAGGGCCCATAAATACTTATTGGATGTTTGTGAAACTTTGAAACGTTCAATATTTCAATGCTGGAGTGAAATGTTAATGTATAAGGATATGTTTTTCATCATACACATGGATTCAGTCAAGTTCCTATCCAAAATCTCACAAGTGCAATCGACAAGGTCTCATATCATTTCTGGGCAACCTGCTTACTTCACAAAATTTTTCCCCACATAAAGAAATAATGAGATATCCGCTATTATCTTCTGTATTGTAAAGGTAAAAATATTGCAAAGTATGCAGGTTGCATAGAAATAACATGACACCCTAACGATTATAAATTAAAACACATACATATGTATGTAATATTGTGATAAGGATTCTGCCAAAAAAGAACTTTACCGAAATTTTTTATAGGAACTTTGCCTTTTTCACATTTATATTTTTGTGAAGATCTAACTACTTTTGTTTTCTTTATAAAACATTGCAAATTAAAGATTTCTAGTCTGTTATATTTCTATTAATGATCACTGCGCCAGTTTAAAAGGGCAGAGTTAAATAATATAATGGGTTAAAGAGAGATACCTAATAGTATAACATCACGTTATAAATTCTATGCTTTCGAATTTTTCTTGATCGTAACTCACCTAGGCCTACTTGTGTAACAAAATATAGCTCTGTTGTTAGAGTTCAAGTGCTTCAGCAATTTGATGACTGTATCAGTGGTCAGTGAGTAGGGTAGAAGGGGGGCCATTCGCCACTTTTTTTCTAAACGGGGGTCCTGTTAAAACCTTAACTGATATTTCCAATTTTTATGTTGCTTTAAATACTCATATGTGTTTGCTTTAATTTGAGTTCTTTTGATTCAGACTACTCGTCATTTTATATATTTTTTTTTGCAAAACCCCTAATTGATTCAAAACGGCAATACTACCCCACCCATGGGGTCAATTCGCCAGAGGGGTGGGGCACAAACGTCAGGAATAAAATAAAACAACAATTGCTCAATATACCACCAATTTTAATTGCTTTCAAACAAAAGAAAAAAACAATATAATTCATTTTAATTACACGCAAAATAAACAGTAAAAAATTCATTTAAAGGAAGTCACCGAATGCCTTTTTTGATTCCTTGGATAAAGGATTGTTAATTAACATTGTATTGGGACAAATTGACATGAAATAAATATATATTAGCAGATCGGGAAGTTCCTGGAGGATGAGTTGGTTCTGGCAACCGCAAAGCTATATCACTTTTCGGAACATTGAATATGTCAGAACATCGGGTTCAACGAACATCCACGAACTATTTTTTTTTCTCAGAAAGTCTAAAGTAACTAAATTCGTATCTTTGGATATTACTTTTCCAACATAAAACTTTTCTATTTCGCCACAAAATCTAACCAATTGTAACGCTTAAAGTCGCCACCCTCGTTTTAAGCTACATACATGAATATTTATGAATTTCCTTTTGCGTTGAATATTAATATTATGTTATATGAATTTCCTTTCCTTTGTTTATTTACTATACTTTTATTAAATTCATTATATTATACTTTATTGTTTATTTTAATTAATCGTAAGAATAGTGATTATTTGAATTATCACTTGTATTTAACTATCTGTAAGATTCAAAATTAACGGACGATCGACACGTGACGACATCTGGTGGTCAGAAACTAGATATGATCAGCTGTTCGTGCCATTTAAATGCAACTCTTTTCGATGACGGAAAACATGTGTGCCCACAATGATTGGTTGTATGTGTACAACAACTGTATGCCTGAAAACAGGTATAAAAGGGCGAACATCACAAGTGAACAAGCAGTTGGCGTGCAGGCGACCTGCAGGTAAGACCTAATTGTTCGTGGTTATCAACCCTTACAATTAATATTTTGCTCTGCACTTGTGCTTGTGGTGTCGTGTGACTTAGAAGGCATTTGTTTGTGGTTATCAATCCCTACAAATACCCCAGCTAGGTTGGTTCGACCGTTGGCTCCTTTTCATCAGGGGAATCAATCCCTCGGAGGTACACTACTTGGTGGCGGGACATTTGTTGGTGGTTATCAACCCCTACAAATACTCCTGCTAGGTAGCACACTGGTGACTGGGCATTTGTTTGAGGTTTTCAACCCCTACAAACACCAGTGCTAGTTTGGTACTGTTCCATCAAGATACTTCGGGAGGGGAACCAATCCCTCAGAAGTATCCCACTTGGTGACCGTGCATTCATAAGGAGTTATCAATTCCGTGGAACTGGCTGATTACTCGCTGGTTGATACGCCGACGCCCTACATATCGTCACGTGGAAGGTCAACCGTTCCAGATAAAACTTTTGTAGATGAGAAAAAAATAAATAATAACTATTAAGTGGAATAAAGAATATAGTGTACATTCCCTTTAATGCAACTACACACGTTCCCTGGACACCCCTGAAGCTATCCCGGCAACCAGCGGAAACGTGTCGTCATCCATGTAGCTTTCATCTTGTGCAAATGGACCAACGGATTTATCGGACTCGGCGAAACTGAAATCTGATAAATCGGATGAGGAGGACGTTGCAACATATTTTTTTGGCTTCTTTCTAGGAGCTGTTTTCTTCTGCTTTGGCTTTATTCGCTGCTTAGTTTTTTCCTTCTCTTCCTTTTCTTCTTTGGATGGAGTAGATGTCAAAATTTGAGATTTTCCTTTTCTATTATTTGAATTAAATTTTTGAATCTTAGGAAGAGGTCGAATTTGTTCAGGCGTTCTTAGGAGAGCTGGAGGAGTAACAACTCGTTCAACACTGGCATGTAGACTTGTCTCTTCGACCTTTTGAGCAGTTGGTGACCTATCTGTATCTGCTGTCAGATGTTCGTCTTATGTTTCTTTTACAAAATCTGATTCTGGTATTATTTGTCTGTTAAATGGGCAAATTCCAGCTTTTTCAAAACCTTTACATATATTTTCTGCAACAAATGCCTTTCGAAAGGGTATGTTGGACAACATCGGAATATCGTAAATTGTTACGATGCATCCAGGGTTTGATACAAGAAAATCATTATACAAAGTGGCCAAGTACTTTTTGAATGGAAAAAATACAGATAAGTCTAGTGGTTGAAGTTTATGTGACATATGTGGTGGAAATAGCTAAGAAATTAGTTAATATTTTATGTTTCTTAGAATTGCATGGGGTACATTAGCCTATGGCTAAACTTCCCCTGGGGGCACATTAGCTTATGGTTCATCTTCCCCTGGGGGCACATTCGCCGGCGAAACCTCCCCACCAGGAGACTGGCGAATGAGCCCCACGGGGAGTTTTATAATTTAAAGAATATTTTTTTTCACTTAAAATTAATTCATTGAAAAAACTTACCCAAATTATTGTTCACTATTGTCAACAGTATAACACTTAAAAATAACTTTTTCGAATAGCAAAAACTTAAAAAGTAGTTTCAAAAATACTTTGAGCAAAATATTTTTGCGAGATTCAGAAAAATAAGTTATCAAGTCTGACGCCGAAAATATTACAAATAAGACTGCAAAAGTTTGAGGGATGGAAGAATATCGATAAACAAAGTAAATATCGATTAGAACATCAAAAACAATTACTTCTTTTTTAAGATAATTGGTGATGGCAGATGTGCCCCTATGGCGAATGGTCCCCCTTCTACCCTATGTCTTAAGAAATGCACTTTTGGCATCTCAATTTATCAGGAAACTTTTACTTTCAAACTTCGGATTAAATTTTATCATTTTACCATTGACAAGTAGTTATGAGGGTTTTAAAGCGAATGTATGTGTAAATATAGGCACTACGTCCATAGGCCGAGCTGGCCTGGAGCTCTATCGTGCACCTAGATCAAAGTCAGGCAAACGCATACATATACATATAAAAAAAGAGAGTAAAATGCATGCTTGTACGAATGTGCGTGTAAAAAATATCATAACAAAGTACCGACGGGCGACCTTTTGCATATGTTTGACCTAGATACTAATTTACTCATTATTGCAGCAAAACTAATGCAATAATGTAGTTAAAACTTTTAAAACGAATACAATTTAATAAACGTTTTCATATGACATTTAAGTCGTTTGAAAACGTTTGCAACTGTTTTATAAAATATATTTATTTTACGTAAGATAGAATTTTCGTTTTCAAATGTTTTACAAAATTCAAAATTAAAAACAAACCAAAAATTTCTGTTTGAAACGTTTCTTTCTGTTTTACAAAATTAGGCCATAAATATATATAAGAAGGAAATAAATGGTTAAAAACATGCATACTACAAGTAAATATCGAAGAAAATTTTCAATAATAAAGTATTATACGATATATTACATACAAATGTACATACATAAGTACCTACACATATGTATGTATGTACATTAGGGACATAACTTTGTAGCAATTTTTTAATATATCAAAATTGGTATAGCACAGTCCGATAGAGCATAAAAAACTATAAGGGAACGTACATATATTTATTTATTATGAATATTCAATATTGCATTAAGAAGGCCTCGAAATAGTTTTAGATTATGTAAAATAATATTTTTGGTGTTGTTTTCAGTGTTCCAAAATGTCTTTCTTTGGTTTAGAAAAACCAATTTGTGCGTGAACTTTTTTGAGAAAAATTACAAAAGATTATGATTTTCGTGGTTACTAGGCACGATGCACTAAAATGGCATGGATTTGTGAGTGCATATTTTACTGAAAATGCATATTATTGCATAATTTGGTCATAAATGCATATTTTTGTCTCATATTTTGGCAAAAATTTATGATTTGTGTCATATTTTGTCAAAAATTCAAATTTCAAAATATATTGCTGACAAATTATTAATGTAAAACAGTTTTTTAGCAAATTTATTCGCTTGAATTGTTGTAGAATTATGAAACGATTGTGCACGCACACTCCTACCAAATTAAAAGGAAATTGTAATTTTGATGATATCAAGAGGAAATTGTGTGCTAAAGTCGAAAGTAGTGAAACAATTCTGCTGAAACTTTATACTGTTTTTAAAAATTATAACGGATTTCAAAAACAAATGTAATAGCTAGTATTCAATTCATTGTAATGGTAGGCTTAAATAAATATATAACTTTATATAAAAAAGAATCACTTAAATTTGAACCGATATCCACAGACGTTACAAGGCCTTTTTCAATGCACAAAACCTTGATTGAACTTCATATTTGAAAATATAAAAATATACAATTTTCAAATGACATTAAATAACTAAAAACACTTTTCTTTATCTATTTACGTATCGCTCCTACGCTGCAATATAAACATATCTCGAAAATGAGTGTTTGGATTCTATAATGCAAAAAATCCTTATATCACATTTAATATTGAGAAAAAATTTAGTATTAAGGGCTTGTACACACACCACTTGAGAAGAGAAGATATTCTTATACCTTTATTTAGTTGTATGTAAACTGAAAACTTATCTTTTGAATAAAAAGTTTATAAAGTATGTGCATATTTTGTTATTTTTTGTGTTTTTAGTAAAATACCTTTTTTAAGAGAATGAAGTCCTTGTCCCTGCTAATATACATACAGGCATACCCAGAAAAAACATGACAAATCATATGTTGAATCATGGGTTCAACTGATGACGAATTGGTTTGATTTACATTACATTAGCTTGTCATTCTATTTGCAAAAAAGTTTCGTATATAAAACAGAAATCTACATCAACTGACACCACACACAGTGGACAAAACACAGAAGAACGCTGATGATGAAGGTTTAGTGGAACGGCTAGCTGTTCCGTTCAACTATGTGTTGTTAGAATATTTACAACTAATATTGATATTATTTGTTCATTAATAATTATCACATGTAATTTGGCTTACAAGGCGATACAAACATTAGCCTGTTCAATTCATAAAGTAATTTTAGTACTCTATAAATAAATAGGCAAGTGAAAAAAGTTAAGAACCATTTTAACTGACTTAAACTCAACGTATTCGCTTGATTTTTTTTGTTAGATAGATTGACAATAGGAGCAGTGCAGAATGTGTTTTTTCTTCTACATTTTTGTGTCTACGATAGTTAAAAACAGTTAAGAATATTAGCCAATCATAAAGCCATGATCTCCCTTTCTCTCTTAATTTGCTAAAAAAAAATTACAACAATTTGGCTTGGCAACTCCATAAACACTCAGAAGAAAAAACGTATTTTATTTGTTCATTCTATTCTTATTTCCATCTTTCTATGTACTTAAACGATTATTGCTGAAACTAATAAAATTTGGATATTTAAATAACGAGTGGTACTGTATTATTTTTCTTTAGATGCTTAAAAATATTATATTTTTTTAATTATTAATAACTTTGATTAAAGTTAAATTCACCTACAGCACACAGTAAGTTTTTTATTTTTGGTTTATTTTGTTGTGCGTTTTGTTTTTGTTCATTATTTTTCTGTGCCTTAAATTACTGAACATACTGGAATGTTGGAATATGATGGAATGTTGGAATATGATGGAATGTTTATATTATTAGGCTAGATTATTCGTACATACATATGAGGTCTTTCTCAAAGAATAGGGAATAGAAACATTATTTGTAACAAACGTTTCAATGGGGAGTCTAAAAGTTTAGAGAAAAAGCGTTCAATGGAAAAATAAACGAATATTTTTGGTTTGGGCAATAATAATGAATATGAAGTGAAAGCACTAGGAGCAAATATCTAATTACATTTAGTTCAAAAAGTGAACAAATTTTTTTAAATATTTTGCTTAAAATCTATTCTTATTTATGCCGATAAATGAAATTTTAAATTCGTATTTAGTAGTTAAGAAAGTGGTTTAAGAGAGTGGTTTACCCTGGAGTCTATACATATGTATATTTGAATATAGTTTTTAAATAATGTTTTAAATTCATCAAACTTTAAATATTTTCATTCTATTCTCCACCTCTGTGCGTTAATGGTTGATTTTCAACCACTGGGCGAACACTAGTCTATATATAAATAGGCAAGTGAAAAAAGTTAAGAACCATTTTAACTGACTTAAACTCAACGTATTCGCTTGATTTTTTTTTTGTTAGATAGATTGACAATAGGAGCAGTGCAGAATGTGTTTTTTCTTCTACATTTTTGTGTGTAAGATAGTTAAAAACAGTTAAGAATATTAGCCAATCATAAAGCCATGATCTCCCTTTCTCTCTTAATTTGCTAAAAAAAAATTACAACAATTTGGCTTGGCAACTCCATAAACACTCAGAAGAAAAAACGTATTTTATTTGTTCATTCTATTCTTATTTGCATCTTTCTATGTACTTAAACGATTATTGCTGAAACTAATAAAATTTGGATATTTAAATAACGAGTGGTACTGTATTATTTTTCTTCAGATGCTTAAAAAATTATATTTTTTTAATTATTAATAACTTTGATTATAGTTAAATTCACCTGCAGCACACAGTAAGTTTTTTATTTTTGGTTTATTTTGTGTGCGTTTTGTTTTTGATCATTATTTTCATTATTTTGCTGTGCTTTAAATTACTGAACATACTGGAATGTTGGAATATGATGGAATGTTGGAATATGATGGAATGTTGGAATATGATGGAATGTTCATATTATTAGGCTAGCATATTCGTACATACATATGGGGTCTTTCTCAAAGAATAGGGAATAGAAACATTATTTGTAACAAACGTTTTAATGGGGAGTCTAAAACTTTAGAGAAAAAGCGTTCAATGAAAAAATAAACGAATATTTTTGGTTTGGGCAATAATAATGAATATGAAGTGAAAGCACTAGGAGCAAATATCTAATTACATTTAGTTCAAAAAGTGAACAAATATTTTTAAATATTTTGCTTAAAATCTATTCTTATTTATGCCGATAAATGAAATTTTAAATTCGTATTTAGTAGTTAAGAAAGTGGTTTAAGAGAGTGGTTTACCCTGGAGTCTATACATGAATATAGTTTTTAAATTATGTTTTAAATTCATCAAACTTTAAATATTTTCATTCTCTTCTCCATCTCTGTGCGTTAATGGTTGATTTTCAACCACTGGGCAAACACTAGTTCATAAAATTATTAACTTGTTGATAAGCCTAGTAGATGATTTATTTCTGTTTAATTTAATTTAATTATTTTTAGGTACATTGTAATACTTTCTACTGTCTTAAATCGATGTTCTTAAGTTAAAAAACTACCTTAAAACTACTATTAAAGATTCAAAAATCACCCCTCTCAATCATTTCCATTAGTTTTAAAAGTTTATTGTACAACAGTTCCCTGGCATTTGTACCCCAAACGAAATCCAAATGGTTAAATTTGGGATAATTGACCTTAAATTTGCCCACAGCATTAGGCAAACGTTGATGTAAGCTTTCCACATCCTCAGGAGTAGACAACCAATCATTGATGGAATAGTGTAGAGCTACTTTAGCCATAACATTTGATAAGTTGTAATCAGGAGGTGAAATGGAATCATAACGCCAATGATTACGTATCCAACCGTAGTCATATTGTCTAAAATGACCGCTTCGTTTCAGCTGGCCATAGTGTTGCATTTGCTTAGTGGATGCACCGGCCGGTTCGTGGCCCAAAACTACCGGCAGCATGGTTTCGTTCAACTGCTTCTTATCGAAACCGGCTATCAAAAACATAACATTTGAACAGATTGCTTCGGTTATCGAATCCTCATCGCAAATAAATTGATTGAACATGGTTATGAATTCGTTGCTGGGTAAAAATTCATGTGCTCCTATTAATTTTAATAACAGCTAGAACAAATTATTAGTGTTCAATAAATCTATTCACAGTTTTAATCATATGTACATATGTGCATATATAAATACCTACCGCCAAGGGCTCATTAAAGAAAGCCAAGAACTCGACTACCGGACTTTTGGCATGCTTAATAAACGCCACAGGTGCTAAGGCCTGCATTAATAAGATTTTATCACTCATTTCCGGACGCTCACTGCACATTATAAAAAATACCATGGTACCTTGAGAGTGTCCAATATAGTGGAGCTTCTCGTGCTCAGTAGAATTCAAAACATAATTAATAGCGGTGGGCAAATCATACTTTCCCATTTCATGAAATGTAAAATCCCAAAAGGCAGCATGCTTCGGAGTATATTTGATATGGTTTCGAGAATAAGTATTTCCACGCACATTTAACATCCACACATCATAACCTTTGTCGAAGAGAAGATAAGCTGTAACAAAAAATAAAATTAAATTAGCTTTTAACAGATTATTTGTTTTTTTTACTAGATTCATTCTGTCTTAGGTAAGGTGACAATACGTTCTTTTTTTTAAAGGACAATCATCTATTTTAAATCGCTGGCATTTATAAAATTTGTGTCCCCTTTTTTTACCTCTTTTATTACTGTCATATTTTTTATTATCAGTCATCTTTAATATTCAAAGAATGATTTATATTTGTTTTTATCGATGAAACAATTTCTCAATTCAATAAAAACATTGCTTATAAACAAATGTTTACATAGAAATTACCAACAACGTTTATACGAACTACGACTCCTACAATAGGTTGTGAATTGAGCAAAGGTAGCCTCACTTTCATTTGCATTCTCTAACTATCAACCAAGCTCCATATGAAGGACCGAATTTTGTAAAACGCAACGCCTAACGTTGACAAATTTTATATGGACAAAATTTTAATTACAAAAACAAAATACGTGCAAAATTTCTCAATGCTAAGCGCTGAGTTTTACAAAATAAGGCCCATAAATTTTTTTGTTTATTTCGGTTAAAATAAACAGCTGCCTTATGGGCTTACCTGGTTTGAATGTATATAAATATAAGGTACTTCTATTCTCTCATTTTTTCTTGACATTCACCATCTGACAAGTATAAGGAATATAAAGTTTCCGTTAAAATCGTCCTACCGTATTAATTTTATATTTCCCCTCTGTTTCCTGTTTGTTTGAAAATTTTATTCAAAAATTATTTCAAATTATGTTTTTAAAATACAGAATGTATAACTTACATATGTCCTAATTCTGTTCGACGATTGTATCGTCTTGTCTATGGATGAAAAAAAGCCACAGTTGTGATTCTTTAAAACAATTATTGTTTATGGTCTATTCCAGAAGGTTCGTGTATTTTCTTTATGATTTTGCTTAAACATTATATCCAACACATATTTTTTTCAAGCTATTGTATAATACTTTAATTTAATTTTTATCTTTTAAAAACATGGTATCAATATTTTTATTTTTCATTATCAAAGACAACAACTTTTTATGAAAATAATTTAGAGAATTCAAAAACAAGAACTCAAAAGTAAATCTTCTTACTAAATTAGGGCATTAAAGAATTAAGCAAAAATATGAGTCTAGCATTTTTTAAATTCCCTTCATTTTCTGGTGTTCGTCAATAGTGGCTAACAGAAGATCTATGAAATAGACTTGCCGAAAGATGTGATCGGCTATTAAACCAATTTTTTAGAAAAGGATATTACAATCAACAAGAAACGATTTTTGTAGATTAACCAAATGTAATGAAAATTCATTGTCAACTAATCAAAATCATGAATCAATTTGGTTTCTCAACGCCAAATTTAGATCAAAATATAGTTAAGAGATTTGTATTAAGCAGGAAAATTAAAAATATGAGATACGTTATTACATAACCACTTTTCAAACTTCACAGATATGTACTCGTATTTATGTATATCACTTTATTTATTCGCAATTTTTTATTAAGATAATTACATATTTTTTTTTTTAATTTTTAGGGGAATATTTGAATTTTTTACTATATGGGAGCATTTTTCTTTATTTCTCTCAAGAAACAAACTTAAAAATCCTTATTTTTCAAAATAAAGAGAGAATAAAAGTACCTCCTATATTTATATCATGCCCTGCTTACAGTGATGCCAACAATTCCGGGGCAAAATGAGCCAACCGAGTAGTCAAAACGAGCTAAAAAAAAGAGCTAAATTTAAAAATTTGAGATTTTTCCGTTTTAAATCTATGAATGTACTAGCTTAACCCGGTGTGATTCGCTACCCCTCCCCTCAAAAAAAATCAAGTAAACATTTTTAATAAGAAACCAAAATTTTGAGAATTGGTCCACAAAAGACAAATTTGTTTCAGAATAAATTTTTGTGGCGGGAACTTTCCTCTCCCTCCTTAATTTTCATTAGTGGTTCCATTCCTAAGTAACAACTAATCTTGAAAATTGGTCTGCAAACGACAAAGCAATATGATAACCCATTTTTTTTGCGGGCACATTTCGCCACCCCTATTTTCAACGCCTTTCCCAATTTCCCCAAAAAAATTAAGTTGAATTCTTCCGTATAAAAAAAGAATTTTGGAAATTGGCCCACATATGATGAAGTTACTTGATATTCACTATTTAAAAAAGGGAACTTTGCTTGCTCCTTCCCCCAACAATTTTAATAAAAAAATTGTGAACCTTTGCGGTATGAAAAAAGAATTTTGGATGACAAAATTATTTGATTATTAATTTTTGGGGTGGGAATTTTATAGCGCCCAACCCCCAAATTAAAAAAAAAGTTTTAGTGAAGCTTTTCCATATGCAAAAGAATTTGAAAATTGGTCCGCAAATGACAAAGTTATTTGATAATAAATTTTTGGGGTGGGCATTCTACTCCCGACACCACCCCACAATTAAAAATTAAACGGACCTTTTTCATATGCAAAAAGAATTTGGAAAATTGGTCCACAAACGTCATAGTAATTTGATAATCCATTTTTTACCGGGCACACTTCAACCTCTCCCCTTTAACCTTCCTGTACCCGCGCTAATGTTTATAACACATGTACCCGCGCACGGTCTCAAAGACCGAAAGTTTGTACGAGATGAAATACTAGTTTTTTGAAACAAAACTAAAAAACAAAAGATTCTTTTTTAATCTCAATGATATAATAAAAAAATAAAATCACGCATTAAATATGTATTCACTTATTGATTTTTAGTCCTTAACAAATAAGCCATCAAAATCGATAGTTTAAAAAAAATCGTTTTGTCGGTCTCACATACCAACGCGCGGGTATAGGAAGGTTAAAAATAAATGGACCTCTTCCATATGCAAAAAACATTTTGAAAATTGGTCGACAAATGACGAAGTTATTTGATAATCAATTATTGGGGAGGAAAACTTGCGACACCCTCCTCCCTTTCCAATCTCAAAAACAAAAAATTTGGTGAATCTCTTCCATACGAAAACAAATTTTGGAAATTGGTCCACATATGAGGAAGTTACTTGATATTCACTTCGTACATGGGGGCACTTTGCTTCTCCCTCCCCCCGCTTCCACCATTTCCAAACAAAAATTTTATACTTTTTCCACATGCACAATGAGTTTTGAAAATTGGTCCACAAATGCCAAAAATATTTTATAATAAAATTTTGGGGCAAGCATTTTGCCCAAAATTTTAAAAATTGGTCCAAATACGACAAAATAATTTGATAATTAATTTTTTTGGTGGACTCACTTCGGGCACTCCTCACACATCCAACATTAAAAAAAACTTTGAGAGGTCTTTCATAAGGAAAAACCAAGACCAGTCAATTTATCACCCCCCACACATTAACGTAAAAAAAATTAGAGGAACTATTTCGCTTTCCTGGTTCTTGTTTTGAAAATTTACATAGCCTATGTAAATTTTTAGATGCTGTTGAGAATCTTCGCCTTGGGCTTTCTTCCAAGCACTTGTAGCTCAAAGAAATGGGAAGATTACTTCAATGTTTTTAGAATAAAAATTTTCTTACAGGCGCATAAACCTGAAGAGTTTTGTTTATTGTATGACCTCTCAAGCACTTTAACTTGGAGGTAAATTGGTTTAGTTGGCGCAACAACAGCACTTGAACCGAGTTGCTTATCTTAATTGAAAAAGACCGTTTCTTTCAGTTTCAAATTAAGAATTATTTTATTCATAATTTTCTTAGTCTTATATACTAGTTTTATCAAAGAAATATGATTAGTTTACATAAATTTTGCAGCAATAAAAAAAACAAATTAAATTGCAATAATGACTTGTATTAAATTGTGCGGTATTAAATTACATTGTAGGAAAAGTAAAAATAAAAATAAATTGTAATAAAAATGTATTAATTTAGGTCAAGTGTGCAACAGTTTATTGAACTTAAATAAAATAATAAATGATTCTTGTGCATTATTATGTATTAATTTAGGAAAAGTGTGCCATATTAAATTACAATTGTAGGCAAGAATAAAGTAAAAGTAAATAAATGTATTGGCCAAATGTGTTAAGGTTTGTTGAACTTAAAAGAAATAATGCTCGTGCATTAACATTCTCCCCCCGTTGAGTGCAGCTCAAAATATTTCTTGCTGTAGGGCTATTGTTGAATGTTGTGTTGGTTATTATATGTGAACAGTGAAGTCTGAGTCTAGTTGTTGAATGCGAGGTGCTGGAATTGGAGTTGACCGTTGTTTGCACTTTTGTTTTACTAGTAGATATATGACAATGCTAAAAGCAATCACTAATGATGTATACCCAACCGTCATGTGATGATAGTTGTGAGCTTCAAGTTTGTTTGGGAGTCTTAATATCTCTTTTGTTGCTAATGATTGTTGTAGAGCTTTTAAATTTTTTACTTGGGAAATATATTGATTCACATCTTCTTGTGGTAACAATGGTTTAATGCGTTCTTCGTGTCGTTGTTGCGTGAGTTCCCAGAAGCTAGTATATGAATTTTCAATTTTGCTGGATAGCTGGTTTTGTGCACGCAACGTCGGGAATTTGTATTTAAAAGTGCACTCTGGTTCCAATGCAAGCAAGCCAGATCCTTCAAGTGTGAATTGTGTGATTTCCGTTTTGCATAGTGCTGTTGCCTGAGACGGACTTGAAACTGAATATATCCATTTGTTTTGTTGATGAAGGGGAATCCAGACTTCTTTATCTTTTATTTGCTGTACTGAGCAGTCTGATTGGGTGTTGTTGTGAAATAAATTCAGCTCGCAGGCACATGTTGATGAGCCATTTTGATGCCTTATTTGGCCTTTAGGGCATAGATATATATCTTCTGTGATGAGTGAGCATAAGCTGAGTTCAATTTGCTAATGCTAAAGTATTGGTTGAGAGCAGTGTTGATGATTAAAAGAGGTGCACATGGTTGTATTGCTACTAATGTGTCATTGATCCACGTTGGCACTGGAATAATATTAAATATTTCATATTGTTCACGTTGAACTAGTGGTAATGTTATACTGAAAACTACTATATTGTCAGTGAGCCCTCCTTTAACATTCATGAGCTTGTATAGTTGTAACGTATTTTCTTGGCTTACCGGCAGATCTAGTGATTCGCTTAGATGCATTTTAATTTTCCTTACTTCTTGCTGTAATTGATGAGGAGTTAAGAGTAGTGGGCTTATAATACCATGGTGAGTGTTTGTTAAAATGTCAAGTATTGATAATTGTGTTTGTTGGAGCTTCGCTGCTGTAATTGTTAATTGGATGCACAACGAAAGACAAATACGGTAAATCTTTTCTTGCTGCCATTCGTCGCTTACCATATTGCGTATTTGTTCAATTTGGAAATCAATTTGATCGAATTTTTTCTTTACTGCTTCTTGATCTAATCTCATTATGTTTATTGTAGCGTCAATGATTGAGGTTTGATTTTTTAAGAGATCGAGAAGATGTTCTTCGTTTTCTTTAACTTGAGAGATTGTACCAGCCATATCTTTGGCGTATTCGGAGTCTAATACACCAAAAAGTGAATGGGCGATATTTCCAACTAGATCGATTGCTGCTCTCTTTTTTATCCGCCCAGACAACAGAGTGCTGTCTAATTTTAATTCAGCTTCTGTGTGTTCAAAATGCTTGACCAGGCTTGTGCATGTAGTTTTGTCCTGCATTTGCTTGCATAGATCGTTTAAGGTTTGTGTTCCTTGCGAAAAAGTTGCCGCTTCAGTCCAAAATTCTTTTAAGTCATAGTAAACTAATAATTGCCATTCTGTAGTTGAAATTGTAGCGGATCCAATTCCTTCAAAATGTATGCCCAGACGATTTTCGAACCTTTTATTATGTATTTGTGCCCCTAATGCTAGCGGCATTAATATGATCGCCATCATAATAGTGAAGATGTTTTGGCTTATCGATATTCTTTTCCGTTTTTTATCACCTTGAGGCCTTTCGTTCTGGTGAATGCTTGTGCTAGTCGAGTCATCTTGTTGAGGGATTTCGTCATTTTCAGAATTATTAATTGGTAATAGTGCCAGCCTAGAAATTGGTCTTCTGCAAACTCCTTTTGATGTTTTGACATCAACTACTCGAATGAAGCCATCATCGCCGTTATGTGTTTTTACAACTCTTCCTAGAGGCCACTGTAAAGGAGTTGTGTTGTCCTCCTTTATTATTACCATGTCTCCCGATTTAATGTTATCCTGTTGTTTATTCCATTTGTGTCTGTATTGGAGTTCTGACAGATACTCTTTTGACCAACGCCTCCAAAATTCTGATTTTAAATGTGTAACTAACTTCCATCTGGTGAGAAGATTCTTTCGGTTTTCGGTGGCTGCTACGTCAATTTGGGAGTTGAGTGGTGCTCCTATAAGAAAATGGCCAGGGGTTAATGCCGCCAAATCGTTCGGATTATCTGACATCGGACTTATGGGTCGGGAATTAAAAATTCCTTCAATCTCTATGACCAAGTTCCTCATATGTCAGTGATGCTGTTGATACACTTCGTACAAGGAGATGTTTGGCCGATTTTACTGCTGCCTCCCATAAGCCTCCGAAATGAGGTGCTCTTGGTGGTATAAAATGAAACATGATGCCTCGAGCTGTACATTCTTTATCTATTTTTTCGGTAGCTGACTCTCCGTAAACTGCTTCTGACAACTCTGCCAGTTGGTTTTTGGCACCAACAAAATTGGTGGCATTATCACAGTATAAGTTTTTGCAATGGCCTCGTCTGCTCATGAATCTTTTTAATGCCCCTATAAATGCATCTGTTGTTAAACTGCTAACTAATTCTAGATGCACTGCTTTGGTAGCAAAACAGCAAAATACCGCGATGTAAGCCTTCTGAGGCCTCTTTCCTCTGCTCTTATAGTGGACCCAAAATGGACCACAAAAGTCAACTCCAGAGTTAATGAAGGGTCGAGCTGGATTGATTCTTGTAGATGGCAGATTTCCCATAATTTGAGTAAGAAGTTTTGGTTTAGCTCTAGAGCATTTTATGCAATGTTGGACAATTGATCGGGCCATTGACTTTCCCTTGATTTGCCAGTATTTTTGTCTTATGTGTGATAACAGTGCCTGAGGACCACAATGACGGTTTTCCTCATGCACCATCTGCATCAGCAATTTTGATATCGGGTCATTATAAGGGATAAGCATTGGGTGTTTGGTGTCATACGGAAGCTCTGATGCTTCTAATCTTCCTCCCACTCTGATGATGCCGTTGGTGTCCAAAAATGGGGCAAGGTTATTATATGGGCTATTCTTGCTTACTTGCTTGTACCTTATTAGGTGTTTTAGTTCTTCGTCAAAATCTGAGTGTTGCATTGCCCGTACAATCAAAGTAAGAGCTTGTTCCAGTTCTGGAACTGATAATAATAGCTTGGATTGTTGATTGCCCCTTCTTGTATTGTTGATGAATCTCACAATGTAGCCAACTACTCGTTGTAGAGTTCTGAATGAGCCATTATGTTTAATGTTGTAGATCACACTATCTGTAGGATCACTCGCTGTGGTTGCTGCTGCTACCCTTTTTCGCTCTATATCAGAATTCTGATCGATGATATTTGCTTTGGAGACTTCTTTTGGCCATATCTCCTGTTGTCCATGTAGAAATATGGGTCCGTAGAACCACAAATTGTTTGATGCGAGTTTTCTTGGAGAGATGCCACGCGACAAGATATCTGCAGGATTATCTTTTGAGCTGACATGTCGCCACTGTTCTGCTATTGACAATTCTTGTATTGCAGCTATTCTGTTAGCCACAAATGTTTGATATGATGATGATTGTGAATTGATCCAGGCCAAGACGATCTCTGAATCTGTCCATAAATAAGTAGGAACATCCTTGTATTTTAAGTCTTTCTTCACTCTTGAAGTGAGCTGAGCGCTTAATAGTGCTGCACAGAGTTCGAGACGAGGTAAAGTTTAACGCTTTGGAGGTGCGACTCGGGACCTTGAGCATAATAATCTCACAATAATCTGATTATTTTTCGTTGTTGATCTAATGTAGACTGCTGCGCCGTATGCCTTTTCTGATGCGTCTGCAAAGGCATGAATTTGTATGTTGGATGTCACATGTCCTTCGAAAATATGTCGCGTGATTCTTAGATCTTTTATGTGTTCTAACTCTTGTCTGAATGTAACCCAAGTTGAATGAAGATTTTCTGGCAGTGCTTCATCCCAGTCTAACTTTTTCTGCCATAGTTCTTGGATGAATATTTTGGCGGTAACTACAATCGGCGATAGTAGTCCCAAAGGATCAAACAAACTAGCTAAATCTGAGCTAACTGTGCGTTTTGTTATGTGATTAATTTCCCTTAGGCATACTTTCACACACAATTTATCATGTTGTGGCATCCATGTTAAGCCCAAAGTTTTCACAATATGGTTGTTCTCACTATCGAAGTCAAAATTAACCTCTTGTTGTTCCTCGGCAACGTTTTGAAGTAGTTTTGAATGATTTGCTGCCCATTTTTGTAATTCAAAACCATGCTGGTGCAATATGTGTTGTAGTTCTGACTGAATTGCTAGAACAGTGTGCAAGTCATCCCCTCCGCCAATACCGTCATCTACATAGAAGTTTTCGAGTAAAAATTGAGCTCCATGTGGGTATCGTATCATGTTTGTCTTAGCAATTTGTTCTAAGCATTTTGTCACTAAATAAGGTGCAGCTCTCGTTCCATATGTGACTGTATTTAGTTTATAATACCTTATTGGCTTGGTCGGATTTTCTCTCCAAATGATTATTTGAAAGTTTCTATCATCTGGGTGCATTACTATTTGGCGGTACATTTTTTTGATGTCGGTTGTGAAGACAAATCGTGGACACCGAAATCGTAGTAGAATAGAAAATAATTCACTCTGTACTATGGGTCCTGTATACATTATGTCGTTCAATGAAGCTCCGTTAGTAGTTTTAGTGGAGGCATCAAAAACTACTCGTAATTTTGTTGTTAGACTTTCAGGTCTAAGTACACAGTGGTGAGGAATGAAGTAATTTGGTGTTTGCATAGAGTTTATGTCTATTTGGGCCATGTGCCCTAATGCTTCATATTCTTTCATGAAATTTATATATTGAGCTTTGATTTCTGGAGTCTTTGATAATCGCCTTTCTAATGATAGAAATCTGTTGAAAGCTACTCCATGGGATTCGCCAAGAGTGTTTGAGGTAGTGCAGAATGGAATTTTGACCACGAATCTTCCATTTTTGTCAATGGAGTGAGTTTGTGAAAAATGGTTTTCACATTGTCTTTCAGCCATCGAAAGACATCTGTCAGATGTGCTCATAGTTTCCAGTTCCCAGAGCCGAGCAATAGCTTCTTCCAAATTAACGTCGTCTTCAGTACATATTCCGCATGCTGCAATTGATGATTCATGTCCTCTAATTCTCCCAGAAATTACCCAGCCAAGTAAAGAGTTATTCAAAATGGGCAAATCGTTACCTAGTTGAATCTGCCCACCTGACAGTAGTTGGTGATGAAATTCTGCCCCAAGTAGAACATCTATTTTGTCAGGACGATTGAATTGTGGGTCTGCTAGCATAATATTCTTTGGAATTGGCTAATGATCTATATTGATAACTTGTGATGGTTGAGGTGAAATTATGTGCGGAAGGACCGCTGCTTCAAGCCGTGCGGTATAATTGTTGATTCTTGAATGTAATGCTACGTTTACTCGGCGTGTTACTCTAGTGTCACTAGAAGCGATGCCACTAATGGAGATTGATGTTGGTTTAGTTGAAATTCCGAGACGTTTTACTAGACGTTCGCTGACGAAATTCAATTGGGATCCTGAATCGAGAAGTGCTCTGCATTGTATCTCCTTCTCATTAGCTCGTATTTTTATCATGGCTGTGCTCAGAAGGACGTAGCTGGGACTTTTGGATTGGTTGTACGTTGTAAGTGATATGGCGTCTTGATTTTCAGATGATAAATGATTGCCTTGCAGATCTTTGTTGTTTGAAATGTTTGTTGCTGGTGTTGATGATTTTGCTGGGTTATTGCCTTGATTTGAGCTTTCCAAGTGCAGCAATGTATTATGCTTTTTGCTGCATTCCTTGCAGCCCCTTGATATACAGGTTTTAGAATTGTGACCGGGCTTCAAACAGTTCACACAGTATTTTTGCTTTTGAATGAATTGTAGTCTCGCTGATGTCGATAACTGACGAAACTTGGTACATGCGAATAACGGATGATTTCCATTTTTGCACATAACACATGAATTGTTGACTTGCTTTGTGGTAATGGAAGTACA
This sequence comes from Tachina lurida, assembly GCA_944452675.1. Taxonomy (NCBI): domain Eukaryota; kingdom Metazoa; phylum Arthropoda; class Insecta; order Diptera; family Tachinidae; genus Tachina; species Tachina lurida. Next base: position 106,403,772 of record OX101753.1, on the reverse strand, counting down.
GACCCTTGATTTTGAATGCGGCATTTTTTCAGAAAGTACTTCCATTGATTGGAAATTTCTTTTCAAGAATTCCAGTAACTCTGTGATTGTCGGAACCTCCCGAGGATTCTTCAGTGCTTGCTCGTATCGGAGACGCGTTGCTTGGTCCAATTTCTTTAGTAGTAGGTAGCATAATATTGGATCCCATGATTTCGTATCCAGCTGAAGATTTTGAAGCGCTAAAAGGCACTCCTTAGTTCTGTCATGGAGCGACTTGTAGTTGTCAGTATAGCCTTTAATTGGGGTATCTACTAACTCTTGCACAAGCTTGTTGACCAGTAATCTTTTGTTGTTATACCTCTCCACCACCATGGTCCATGCAGCGTCAAAATTTTCTTCAGTGGCAGCGAAGTGTTTTATCAAATTTGATGCTTCTCCTACTAACTGTGTTTTTAAATACCACATCTTTTGAATTTTAGGCATTGATCGCTTTATCACCAGAGATAAGAATATATCATAGAATTCTTGCCACTTGAGGTGATTTCCATCGAATTTTGGTAATGCGACCTTCGGCATAGGCAAGGAATCTGGATCACTGATGTTCTGCTGAGATTGTTCAATACTGCTTACAGTATTGATTACCTTTCGCAATTTAGTCTCGATTTGTATAAAGCGCACGGAGTCGTAGCCTAGTTGCTCTGGGTTGTCATAGAGCTCAAAAATTTGGAAATGTATGGCTTCAATGCCTTGCCATATATTTAATGCGATGTTTCGGTTCTGATGAGTATATTCGTCATTAAGCAACCGTTCTAAAGAAGACATCATTACCGCTTGTCGACGTTTGAGCTTTATGAACTCATTCGTCTCAGCTGCTGGAATTTTGTCTGAAGTTGAGTTTACCATTGTGGATTATATTTAGCTGGCTATCACTGCTGCTAGTATTTCCACTCGAATAATGTATTGCTGAACTGGTGATATGTTGAGTAATGAATTTAGACGTCCTGCTCTTGTAACAGGATCACGTCGGGGTCACCAAAATGTTGAAAATCTTCGCCTTGGGCTTTCTTCCAAGCACTTGTAGCTCAAAGAAATGGGAAGATTACTTCAATGTTTTTAGAATAAAAATTTTCTTACAGGCGCATAAACCTGAAGAGTTTTGTTTATTGTATGACCTCTCAAGCACTTTAACTTGGAGGTAAATTGGTTTAGTTGGCGCAACAACAGCACTTGAACCGAGTTGCTTATCTTAATTGAAAAAGACCGTTTCTTTCAGTTTCAAATTAAGAATTATTTTATTCATAATTTTCTTAGTCTTATATACTAGTTTTATCAAAGAAATATGATTAGTTTATATAAATTTTGCAGCAATAAAAAAAACAAATTAAATTGCAATAATGACTTGTATTAAATTGTGCGGTATTAAATTACATTGTAGGAAAAGTAAAAATAAAAATAAATTGTAATAAAAATGTATTAATTTAGGTCAAGTGTGCAACAGTTTATTGAACTTAAATAAAATAATAAATGATTCTTGTGCATTATTATGTATTAATTTAGGAAAAGTGTGCCATATTAAATTACAATTGTAGGCAAGAATAAAGTAAAAGTAAATAAATGTATTGGCCAAATGTGTTAAGGTTTGTTGAACTTAAAAGAAATAATGCTCGTGCATTAACACATATCTATGTTCTAGATTCTATTAATACCGGTTTGAACGTTTAAAAAAGTACATATTCTATGTGACCTGCTAGGGCTAATAAATCAGTCAAAGTTTAAACGCTGGTTTAGTTAAACTAAACTGAAATATATATGTAGTTTAAACTTGTGACGACCAAAGTCACTAGTTCGTTTTGGCCCACAACTTCTAGATAAGTGGTTGGTTTATCTTATTATTTTTATTATTTATTATTAATTTTCTAAAAATTATTAACCTTAACTTTATAGAATTAACAAGCTTTCTTTTTTATTAATACTATATTATTATTATTATCATGACAGGTCTACTATTATACATAAGTGTATGAAACTAAAATTTTGAATCTTTGTTTAAAATTAAGGGAAATGTCAGAACAACATACAGGCATATTACACAAATACACAACGCTGAGTATACTACCATGCATGATAAATATGCGATCGTCATCATATGATAAAGCATATGGAGTATGTAATGCAGTCGTTTGTGTGGTTGTGTACTTGTGTGTGTTGTCTGGCACAAGTATAAAAGGGCGAGCTATCGTTGTATCGATGATTAGTGTGTTGGCAGCAGGGTTACCGTTCACCCGACTAAAGTCGCAATTTGACCCTTTTTTAGCGGTCTGCGACTTTTTGTGAGACTTTTTTTTTTGTCACCGACTTTTTTTAATTTTGTTGCGACTTTTTACTCTTTTTTGTGAAACTTCTCAAAAAACAGTTAATTTGCAGTAAATGTTTTTATCAAAAAAAAAATCGGCAAAATAACGTCGGCAAAATTTAAAAGCAATTCACAGATTATTGGTCATTTGGAAACACTTTTATCACTTTTATGCAACATGCATGTCATGTATAAAATGTATTCAAGAAATGTTCAGTAGAAGTTGCAAAGAATAGTTTTGCTAAAATCTTCAGGGTACATGAAAAAATGTACATACCCAGCAAAAAATTTCAAAAAAGGTAATCGGGTTTGGAATGAAGCATTTTTGGTGCAAGCTATTCCTTACTGGATTACCAACTTAATGATTTTAACAAGGCATGAGACTAAAATAATCGATTCTTGAGAAGTACTTACTTTTTTTTATTTGGCAACTTGTTCACGTAATCTATTTAATCTAAAAAAATTCTTCTCCTCATTTAGCAACTTGTACATCATTTTTTTAAATTTTAGGTAATGCAATTTGTAAGCGAGTAATGAAATTTGGTAATCAGAAAAGTAAGTCATTATATGGTAATGTGTAATTTTTTGATGGGTACATATATAAGCATGTATAATGCAACTGCATGTGTTGTGAAATATGATAAAAATGGATTCTGCAATAAGCTTTTTGTTTTGTTTCAATTGTTTTTTGTTTTGTTATGCTTTTTATTAATAAAAAACGTTAAAAAAAAGAGGTGCAACTTTTATTTTCTCAAACGACTTTTTTGTGCGACTTTATTTTCACAAAACGACCTTTTGTGCGTCTTTTCTAAAATTCCTAGCGGTAACCCTGGTTGGCAGCAAGCGCTGGCGAAAGAGGTAATAATAGAGATAGGAAAATTCTTTATTATTAAATCTTTTAGTTAGTAAATTTGAGGCAACCACTAAGATACTAAGTTTCTCTTTTTTTTGAGTATTTTTGTTTATAAGTGGGAGAGCCTGCCTTTGGGAATTAGGGCACTTTTTTCCAAAGGTGAATCAATACTCTTATAAATAAAGATTGAGCTATTTGACTAATAATAGAGATAGGACACTGCTATATTATTAACTCTCTTGTTTTTATTTGTTTGCAAATCTGAGGCAAACCACGGAGATATTAAATCTCGATATATTTTTTTTTCTGAATATTTTTATTTATACGTGGGAGAGGATGCCTTTGGAAATTAGGATACTTTTTTTCAAAAGGTGAATCAATACACTGATAAATAAAAATTGAGCATTTTCTCTTATCTAAAATTTTAGTTTCTTATTTTATATATTTTTTATTTTTGTGATATGGCTACGCGATTTAACAGCTATAATTTATTTTCCTTATGTTTTTTGAGTAAATAAAGGAGTATTGTTAACGTTAAATGAACCTGGTGTACTTGTTTAATTTTCGTCCAAGTAACCAAGAAAGGTAAGTTACAATTTCTAATTAATCTACACGACTCTGGACTCCGCTGAGCCTACCCTAGCCACCAGCGAATCCGTGTCGTTACAAACTCAACAAGAGTAAATCAGTGTACCATACCTTTTGTGTAGTTAAAAAAATAATATTGTGGCAGCACTAGAATAAATGTGAAAAAACAGCTGCTTTGCAGCAGGTTATCAATTCTTTGCACAATCAAAAAGTCCAAAAAGCTAAAAAAAATTTTAATTAAAGGCCGCCAAATTTTACTGAGAAAGGAGTTATATTTATATATAACTCTTACACTCTATTATATAAAGTATAATAGAGTGTAAGAAAACAGGTTGAACAGAATTTGAAGAAAATCTAGAGAAAAATTTTGAGTGCTGTTTTAATGCAAAACATATGGTATATAAGTAACAAAACCATATGGCCTCCACTGTTAGTTTACACGCCCAATTTTATGCGTTTACAGATGGTTTAAATACTATATTGCCCCTAGAGACAGATGTTTCTATATTCTAAATTTCATTAAAATCGGTTCGAACGTTTCGTAGGGGCATATACCCTCCTGGTACTAGTTTTCAAAATATATATGCCTATGTCACTTTTTAAAAGCAGATCAATCTATGTTCTAAATTTCATCCAAATCGCTTGGAACGTTTCGGAGGGGCAGAAATTTCCCCCCTATTGCCGTCCTGGTGATAGTTTTAAAAATATGTATAACATATATGACTTTTTAGATGCAGATATATCTGAGTTATAAATTTCATTAAAATCGGTTCTGACGTTTCGGAGGAACAGAATTTTTTCTCCCCTATCGCCTTCCTGGTCCTAGTTTCAACAGAGGTAATACCTTTAAGCACTCTAGGAGTTGCACAGACTAAGTCCACCAAATTTCATTGCGATCGTTCATACGAAGTTTATAGGGAATCTGTAAAAAAAAGCCATTGAATTGTTCTGGTTGCAAAATATAAGATATTTTGTTCGTGTGGGCGTGGCATATATCACTTACGGTTACTAAAAATATTCCATAACATATTCGCAGACCCATCGAGCACACATACAAAATTTCATAAAAATCTGTCAAGCCGTTTCGGAGGAGTTCAATTACAAACACTGTGACACGAGAATTATATATATAGATTTATTAACATTCATAAAAATAATGGTAAGAAAAAATTAAAGATCGATTGCTAAAAACGGTGTATGTACTGAAGCATATAATGCAAGATTTGCGTGCGCAATTTGCGTTTGTGTTGGAACGTCTGGTGAAAATGATATGTCTGGCTGGAATGGCACAATATCGTTAAATGGAGCCATACATTTTTTATGCTTTCGAGTCTCCGAATGGCGCAATAAATCAAAATGTTTCACTTTTATAATTGAATTGCAATATTTGCACAAAGCTTTAGATTGATCTTTTGTTGGTTTAATCCATTTTTTAAACGCGGAATTTTATTCCCAAGCTTTCGTATATTTTTGGCAGTAAGAATCCATTTGAATAATTTATCAAAAATTTTCTAATTATTCAGAAACGAACACACTAAATACATAAATACATCTTACATAGTTGCAAAAAAAGTATCTGCATCTGCAAAAAACATGTTTATCAAAAGTGTAAATGCCTCAAAAACGAAACAATAGAGTAAAAACGGGAACAATTACTATAGGGTCAGGTTTACATCTGTGTGCCATGTGCCACACAAGGTAAAAATAGCGTAACCAATAATTACTAATGAAAAACTGTTTGATTCAGACATGTATTTATTAAGTTAAATAGTTCCATACATAACTAATGGACAATATTAAGAATCCAACATGATTGGAAACTGTTTAAATCAATAAATACATGTCGGATTCAAATAGTTTTTCATTAGTAATTAGTTGGGCAAATGGCACACAAGAAATGGCAGATGTAAACTCGGCCTAAGATGCGAAAAGTGTTAAACGAGCCGTTTTTACAATTGAAAAGAGCTGTGTTAACTCTTTTTTTTTTAAAGAACTATAGGGAAAATTTTCGAGTTAGAAGCAATCAAAAAGAGCTAAATCAAGCTCCCTAATAGCTAAGTTGGCATCGCTGCCTGCTTAGCTTAATGTGTACGCTGTACAGCTTTTACCCGAATCAGGTGTAATTTTTATGTGCATGTGTAGCGCATGGGAATTGCTCTCAGGTGTAGTTCACGGGTAATATGAAATTCTTTTGTTTAATATAATAAATAAAATATAAAAAAATCATTCACGTCAAAAGTTGCACTGTTGCGGAAAAGCAAAATTGCAAAATTTTCAAAAAACCACATAGAAAATTATTTTGCACAAATGATGTAAAATTTTCAGGGTTTGAATAATATTATGTTTCCACTGACTTTAAATTAAGTAGGTTTAAGTAAATCACTTCAAAGTGTTTCCACCGATGTGGTGAGTGATTTGTTGTTAGAATTTTCGTATTCAATTTATGCACGTACTGTATAAGGTGGGCGCAGCAGCTGTAATATGAATTTTGTTCACATGTGGTTGGCATTTAAAATTTTTTGAATATTCCGTAATGTAATTCTTTCGAAATTGTCAATCACTATTGATGGATGACACAGGGATGGACTTTGTAATTTCAAAAGCAACGCAGGGTTGCATATATAAATCGAATTCGAAAAATAGTATTTTCGACATTATTTAAAATAAATCAACTTCTTTGAGGTGATTTATCCATATGGAAAATTATTGTAAATCATGTATAAATTAACATGATTTATACAAATCATCATGATTTGTCTAAATCATGCCTGTGGAAACTTGATATAAGAGTGTGTAATATTAAAGACATTTATTTACAACATTTTAAAGAAAACTAAACTTTTATTGAAAAAATATGAAGTACAAATTATTAGAAAATCTGAGCATACATGATTTAAAATTAAAGTTATGTTTTGAAAGCTCAATATAAAAATGTGAGAAGTAGTTTTTAGTAATATTATGTCTCCTCATTACTCCCCTCCTAGTGAAAACGATACTGTTTTTAATTTTTTCTTTGTTGAAATATTTTCAAACATTAGATATTGCTTGATTTCAGAATTTTCAAAACTGGCATATAAAAAGGCAGGCTTAACACGGTCTGTTGATATATCGTCACTTTTGTTTCCGATTTGAATGTTAAAATATTTTTCGTATTTCTTAATAACTTTATAAGGCCCGTTGAATTTTGGTTGATCATTTCTGATCCAAACATGAGAACAATGCTTTAGATCCTTGTTCACAAAAACTAATGGTTTGGATTTATTAGAGCATGGAATGTGTTTAATTCTTGACATAATTGTTTGAAGTTGTGTTACAAAATCATTGCTTGTCATAGTTGTTGAAATATTGTCAAAAAATTTTCCAGGAACATGAAGAGTTTCATCATACACAATTTCAGCAGGAGAACAATCTATTAAATCCTTTGTTGATACACGTAGTCCCAACAAAACTAATGGAAATAACCTTTGTCCATTGGGACTCCTCATGACAAGAAATCGCAGCTTTTAATGTTCTATGAAAGCGTTCAACTAACCCATTAGAATGAGCATGATACGATGTTGAAAATTTAATTTTAGCTCCTAAAAATTGAGCTAAATTTCTAAAATTATTCGAAGTGAATTGACGCCCTCTATCAGTATGGATTGTTTCAGGTGATCCAAATCTTGATATCCATCCACTCATAAGAGTCTCGCAAATAGTTTTTGATGAACAATTTGGTATTGGAAAAGCTTCCATCCAGCGCGAAACTCGATCAACACAAGTCAACATATAGCACTGGCCGTTTGATGGAAGAAGAGGACCAACTAAATCAATATGAATTTCTGCGAATCAACCAGAAACAATAGGAAAAAATCCTGTAGGTCTTTTAGTATGACGAAAATTTTAGACTTCAGACAAGGCTGACAAATTTTCTTCCAGTATCTGCAGTAGGGTTGCCAGTTTTGAAATCATAGAAATCAGTACATAAGAGAAAAAAAAATAGTACACTCGAAAAAAAACAGCACAATATTTTTTTCAATATAAAATGTTATTTTATTGACATAAAAGGCCTTAATCCTTCTTAAAACAAAACTTGAATCAATGCAAAATTTTTTACCAAGACAAAATTGTATTGTAATTAAATAATATTCATTATCTGCATCCATCAGAAATCACTAATAGAAAATGTTTCTTGCTAATTTAAGTTAAAAAAAAGTTGAACAAAATTAACATTAACTTAAATAAAAATGTATCAGCTTCTTTTTCTCCTGTTTCTTTTTATATGTAGTATGTAATTTTATATAACAAAGTGGTATTAAACGCAGTTTTAAACAAATTCGCTGTACCTCAAATAGCCAAATATCATAAATGAAATCTTTATTGTTTTTGTATACATACATATTAGGGCGGGTCGATTTAAAAATCGCTCAAATTACAAGGAAAATCGTATTCTAGGGATCAAAATAAGAAATTTCCACAAATGCCAAAAATATTTGATAATAAAATTTTGGGGCGAGCTACAATTTTTGAGATATGAAAAAAAATTTTTTTATATGAATTGTAATGAAGTTTTCTTTCAAAAACAATAAAACAAACTGAAACCTGGCAAAAAGTAATAAAGAAGTTATGTACTAACGAATAAAAAAAGTCAGGGCCAAAAATTAAAAAATAAATTTTTCAAGTCAAATAACTTGGAAACTGAAAGAGATAAAATGGTACTCTAAGCATGTTTTATTTTTATTTCTTAACGTAGATTGTCCCGCTGAAAAAATTATGGATATCGGTCCCTATTTACAAAAGTTACAAGCTCCGAAAGAATTTCGATACCCGCACTTTCCCACTTTGAGGCTGTTTGGAGCTACCCTGTCTTACAACAGGGTGCCTCAAAATATGCTTTCTAAAAATTTCAACACTTCTACTTTCCAAAACAGTTGGTTTCATCGAAATCGGTTAACTAGTTCAAAAGTTGCGGACTTTTTACCACTTTTTTTTAATTCACGCCACTGTGCGTTGGCATCAAAGGGGGTTGATACTGGATTGCAATCAAACATATTAAATGTTCTTAGAATTTACGTTGTATATACAGATTGGTCAATATATATTTCGCCCTTTTCACGGTTTCTTGTTATACGAATACCAACGCAGCTTCTGGCCTCTCTCAAATTCTTCATTAAGAATTGCTTCTGGAGACTGTTTTTGACTTTGGACTTTAATTCATTGTTGTTTGAGAGGATCAACAGATCATCAACATACACAGCAATAAAAAAATTTTTGTATCAGATACGTGAAAATAAATACTCGATTCCAGCTTAGACTGTTGTAAACCAATTTTCTTTAAGGCGTAATTAAGCTTTCGGTTCCACTCACGACTTGCCTGCTTTAACCCGTAAACCGCTTTATTGAGTTTGCAGATTTTACCATTTGTATTGATTTTAACTCCTTCTGGAAGTCCATATAAATCTCTTCGGACAAATCACCTTGCAGAAAGGCAGATACAGCATCCATTTGTTTGATGTCGAAATCAAAATGAGCTGCAATAGACAACAAATATCTTATCAAAGTGCACCTAACGACAGGAGAGTAAGTTTCTTGATAATCAATTCCCGGTTTCTGCGAGCAACCCTTTATTACAAGTCGTGCTTTGTGTCTTTCTGTGTCACCGTTTTCACTGTACTTTCTTTTAAATACCCATTTGCATTGCAAAGGGTTTTTTCCAGCAGGCAAGTCTACGATTTTCGAAGTTCGATTATCTATTAACGACTTGATTTCACTTTCCATGGCTTCTTTCCATTTCGCAGGATCACTTCTATGCAGGGCATCATGTACTGTCAGCGGATCTTCACTTAAGTCTGCCTCCACTAAATAAGTATGAAAATCGGGTATATTAAAAGGCTTACCGGGTTGTTCAAAACGGCGTACTATATTTTCTGCGGGCTGAAAATCGCTTCTACTTTCAAGAGTTTCATCCGGCACATAGTCTGGAGAGACATCAGTATCATCTGGTACATAATCCGAAGTAATATCTTCTTCGGGATTGAACGAATCTTCATTGAAATTATTGATAACGTCGTGATTACTAGCCTTCACTGAATCGAAGATAAGTATTTACTCATTTGTATTGTTTTTAAGGTTGTGATGAAATTCAAAAAATTATACGTCGCGGCTTTTAACAACTTGGCAGCCTTTTGGGTTCAAGAGCCGATAACCCTTTGTGTCTTCTCAATAACCCACAAATATTAAATCTTGTGACTTAGGATCCCACTTTTTACGTTTTTCATGTGGTATATAGGCAATAGCACGATACCAAAATACATGCTGATGACTCAAATCAAGTTTGATTCCCGACCAGATTTCTTCAGGTATGAGTTTATTTATTGCAGAACAAATGGATCTATTTATGATATATACGGGATTAGTAATGGCTTCAGCCCAAAACTTCTTTGGTAAACTAGCGTTTATTAACATGCATCGTGCACGTTCTACTATGGTGCGATTCATTCGCTCAGCGACGCCGTTTTGCTGTGGGCCATATGGCACAGTGGCTTGGTGTTGTATGCCACTTTTCATTAGTATTCTTGTTACAGTATTCTGTGCCGTTGTCTGTACGCATTCATTTTATTCTCCGACCAGTTTCGTTCTCTATTCTTTCCTTAAATTGTTCGAAATGTGCTGGTACATCCGTTTTGTTCTTCAAAATATAAATAAAAACTTTACGCGAAAAATCATCTATGAATGAAATAAAATACTAAGCACCATCTATTGAGCTTTTTTCCATGGGACCACAAATATCAGAGTGAATGAGCTGTAGCAAGTAAGTAGTGCGAGTTTCTAAAGGCCGGTAGGGCTTTTTTGCCATCTTTCCTTTAATACATGCCACACAGCTATCAGTTGTTTTCTGATTGGAATTCGCTATATCGAAGTTTCACTGTACATATATTATTATTGCATTTATGTACATATTTATAATATACCTGTCTCCGCTCAGCACGTTTTCTGTATAGCCGGATGGCTTAAGGATTTTCACCTCTGCGTATGTAGAACAACTGCTTATATGAATACATACGGCCTTATGTATAAGAAAAAACTGGCATGAAGTTACCATAAGTGACGACATTGAACTAGGCGGTGCACAGTGGGGACTTTTGCAAAATAAATGGTAATAAATCTGGAACTTCTAAACTACTGATTGGATTTATATGAAACTTCGAACATGCGTAGAGGAGGACTCAGGCTTTATAACAGATGTCTTGGCAGCCGTCTGGCTTTAGCTGGACAGGAGTTACAATGGGCCTAAGTTGATAATATGGGACTCAAAAAAAATTCTGAGGCTTGTAACTCTTAGAAAAATTATCCGATCTTTATGAGATAAAGCGTTTTGATCTAAGCTCAACATTTTTAATAAATAATGTCCTTAGATGTGTTTTCGTATCTCTCATAATTTAGAAGATATTTGACTTTTTTTAGTATTTCACCTAGAACTTTTTAGTCAATTGTTGGATTTTAAATTAAAGGACAGCATTAAATTTCCGATCAAATTTTAAATAACAATAAGTAAAAAACTTATTAATATCTGCAGTCGTGAAATCGGGAAAAGGCAAAGAATTCAAAGTTTTAAAATTTTTCTGAAAAAGGCACGTTTTTTTAAGAAAAAGTATCTTCATTATTTTCAATTTTGTGAAAAACTTTGTTTAACACATGCAATTTTAAACCACATAGCGCTAAAAACAATATATTCAGAATATGCTAAGAGCCAGTTATTTTCTATTTCGGGCATGCACCCTACACTCAACAGTGTCCGAAAATTGCCAATTTTAATTTTTTTTGTGCTTATGCGCTTATAAAAAGTTGTGACGGTATATTTTGAAAGTTTTAACTATATCATTTAATTGCTAGGATACTTTGCAACATTTTAAACTTAAATTTTTAATAGCCTTTTCATAAATGCGAACATGCGCGGAAATTTTCTGAAAAAAATCAAAATTTTGGAAAAATTTTGTTTTGTACCATAAAAAATATATATAAAAATAATTTTCTTTTCTTATGTTGGCATTTTTAGCTTTCACATGAGTCTTTTTACTTCGCCTGAAAAAATTATTCCAATATAATTAACTGATCTCGAGATATTCCGATTGTAGGGTGCAATTCAAAAAATATGTAGAATGCGCTTAACTTTTTTCCCTTTATTCACACATCAGCTGTTTAAATCTTTTATGAATTGTGAAATTCAACCTAAATAGAAAAACAAAAATTAATTTAGAATGTTATCCAATAAGTCTATGTATATTTTTCGCAATAAAAAATATTTATGGTAATTATATCATATGATTTTCTATGTAAGTGTAGTTAATGCTAATAACAGGTAAGCATTTAGCGAATAACAACACACATTTTTAATGGATTAAAAAAAGGTTTTCGCGCATTATTTTACAGCGGCATCAGGAATTGCTACCTGATTATGCTACTACTTAAAATAAATAACACTTCACAGTACAGGTAACTAGACAAAATTAGCAAAGGTGCTTGTAAAGTATGCTGTATTGTATAAAAACGCAGGCTTCTTTTATAAGAATAATCACTCTATATTGAACTGTTATGGAGATTAGTATTAAATATAACGCGGTATGTAAACTTCTATGGGAATACGTTCCTGTTAGTTTATTGTGCCAAGAAAAATGTTCTAAGATATAATTGACAACTCATTTGGATTAAAACTAAATGAAGATACTACTAAAAAAATAGAGAACTTTTTGGTAGCGTACGAAAGAAAAATGAAAGAATTAAATTATAATAAAACTAAGTTCCAAAAACAAAATGAACACTGGCTAAAAACCGAGATAGTTACACAGATTGGTATGAAACAATTAGTAAGGTTCATAAATTATACGAGGAACTTCAACCAAGAAGCCAGAAGAGAAAGCAAGAGGTCCTCATTGAAAACCACTCAAAAACAAACCGAAAGAAGTTGGCCAAATTGTAGATGCTCCTCCAAAAGCATCTCCAAAGAGAATATAACGTATCGTGGAAAGCATACCAACGCCTAAATCTAAGACAGATTTTACTAATGAAGATGCATTTGCCCTTATTCTAAACTTGGGTCCAACAAGGAATAAATATGAAATATTAAGAAAAGCTATGACTGAAAAGAATTGGGGAAATTTGCCATCTACAAAGTCATTGAAGGCAACAAAGGATGTAATTTGGCCATCGGTTTCGAACGTTAATATCACGGGCGCCACTATTGAGTTATCCAGTCTCCTCGAAATACTGCTTCTATGCTAATTTCAACTTTTAGCAAAGAAGACATAAGTAAATGCCACAAGTTCGAGCTAGTATTAATTTCTAAATGGGGTTGTGATGGGACTACTGGATTTTCTGAATATAGACAACAAAGCGTGTCTATGTGGTGCCTCTTATAATGCGTTTATATACAAATTCATCATCATCATCCACAGTACCTGCATTTGAAGACGTATGGATAAATAGGACGCCTGCATCAAAGTTGTTATGTCGACCAATAAAATTGGAATATATGAAAGAAAATAGAAATGAAACTCAAAATATTGTGGTTACTATATCAGAAGAAATAAGGAACTAACCAAGCATTGCAGTAAAAATTTCTGACTGCATTATAAATGTCACATTTGATTTACAATTGACTATGATAGATGGAAAATTTGCCAATGCCCTAACGGATACTAAGTCATACTGGAAATGCAATATATGTGGAAAAAAGCCCTGAGTTTGAAGATACATCTGATGAAAGTATAAAAGAGGAAGTCCTTAAATTTGGAATTTCCCCACTTCATGCTCGCATTAGATTTATGGAGTATTGCTTGCATTTATCATATGATATAAAATATAGAAATATGGAAGGTAATGAAACTGTCTCCTCACGAAACAACAAAGATTTAGCAGAGACACGAAGACCTGAGAAGAAAAGGATACAAAATGAATTTAGAAAGCATGGGCTTATAATTGATAAGCCAATTAACTGTTATGGTAACTCGAATAATGGAAACACTGCTAGCCGCTTTTTTGAGGATCCTGAGACCACATCCTTGATAACCGGCATGGATAAAAACTAATAAGAAACTTCAAAATAATACTGGCAACTATTAACAGTAAAAAGCAAATCAATGCAGAAAAATTTTATGCTTTTGCTAATGAAACAAAAGTACTGATAAAAAATTTATATCCGTGGAGATTGATGACGCCAACTGTACATAAGGTATTATCTCATGGAAAAAATATCATTGAAACCAACATCCTGCCTCTGGGAGAACTTACAGAAGAACTTCAAGAAGCAAGGAACAGAGGTGTATAGCAGTACAGATTATTTAATAGTCGAAAGAAAATTACGTGTAGCAGAAAATTATGATTTAATGCTTCACTTATTGTTATCCTCAGATCCAGTTTTAAAAGCAATACGATTGAAATGGTTACCAAAGATAAGTAAAGAAATAGAGAAAGACGACACTGAAGCAATTCAAATAAATAACCTCTTAAGCTTCGATATTTCGGATTGTTTTCTTAAAAATAATTGAAATAAATAAATTGTAAAATGATGGTAATTAACATAGCTAAAACATGTAATTTAAAAATAAATACTTTATTTAGTGTTAAAAAGTTTTTCTTAAATAGATTATCTATTGGTAACTAATAATAAAAAAAAACAATACATACAAATAAAACTTTTCAAATTGTTTATACAATACAGCATACTTTATAAGCACCTTTGCTAATTTTGTCTAGTTACCTGTACTGTGAAGTGTTATTTATTTTAAGTAGTAGCATAACCAGGTAGCACTTCCTGATGCCGCTGTAAAATAATGCGCGAAACCCTTTTTTAATCCATTAAAAATGTGTGTTGCTATTCGCTAAATGCTTACCTGTTATTAGCATTAACTACACTTACATAGAAAATCATATGATATAATTACCATAAATATTTTTTATTGCGAAAAATATACATAGACTTATTGGATAACATTCTAAATTAATTTTTGTTTTTCTATTTAGGTTGAATTTCACAATTCATAAAAGTTTTAAACAGCTGATGTGTGAATAAAGGGAAAAAAGTTAAGCGCAATCTACATATTTTTTGAATTGCACCCTACAATCGGAATATCTCGAGATCAGTTAATTATATTGGAATAATTTTTTCAGGCGAAGTAAAAAGACTCATGTGAAAGCTAAAAATGCCAACATAAGAAAAGAAAATTATTTTTATATATATTTTTATGGTACAAAACAAAATTTTTCCAAAATTTTGACTTTTTTCAGAAAATTTGCGTGCATGTTCGCATTTATGAAAAGGCTGTTAAAAATTTAAGTTTAAAATGTTGCAAAGTAACAGTAAAATGATATAGTTAAAACTTTCAATATATACAGTCACAACTTTTTATAAGCGCATAAGCACAAAAAAAAATTTAAAATTCGGACACTGCTGAGTGTAGGGTGCATGCCCGAAATAGAAAATAACTGGCTCTTAGCATATTCTGAATAGATTGTTTTTAGCGCTATGTGGTTTAAAAGTGCATGTGTTAAACAAAGTTTTTCACAAAATTGAAAATAATGAAGATACTTTTTCTTAAAAAAACGTGCCTTTTTCAGAAAAATTTTAAAACTTTGAATTCTTTGCCTTTTCCCGATTTCACGACTGCAGATATTAATAAGTTTTTTACTTATTGTTATTTAAAATTTGATCGGAAATTTAATGCTGTCCTTTAATTTAAAATCCAGCAATTGACTAAAAAGTTCTAGGTGAAATACTAAAAAAAGTCAAGGCAAAAAAAATTTTTTTTTGTTAAAAGTCAAATATCTTCTAAATTATGAGAGATACGAAAACACATCTAAGGACATTATTTATTAAAAATGTTGAGCTTAGATCAAAACGCTTTATTTCATAAAGATCGGATAATTTTTCTAAAAGTTGCAAGCCTCAGAATATTTTTGAGTCCCATATTGTCAACTTAGGCCCACTGTAACTCCTGTCCAGCTTAAGCCAGACGGCTGCCAAGACATCTGTTATAAAGCCTGAGTCCTCCTCTGATTGGATGAAGTTTCATATAAATCCAATCAGTAGTTTAGAAGTTCCAGATTTATTACCATTTATTTTGCAAAAGTCCCCACTGTGCGGTGCTAACAGGTTCCTCCACAGAATTTGGCATTAAAAATCGGCGCATAATGTAGTTTTAACCCACTATTAAATCCCAATGTGATTTATGCTAACTTCTTCACCGTTTTTTCTTATACATAAGACCGATAGATTCTAACCAACTTTCATTATAACTAGCGGAAGTGATGGTAGGCAGAAAATCTTTACTCATCGAAGCTGTTGTCGAATACACATACATACCTAGAGAAGAGTATCACAAAGACTAGCCAAAGGACGCAAAATGGCTTACTTTCATCTGCCATTTTTTATTTTTTTCATATTTTATCAAGACCATAGCTCCCTTACAAATATTGTTCGTTTTCGTTTGCCATTTTGTACGCTGCTGTAAAATAGTTAAATACTCTGTGCTCTATTTTTTCCAGAATATTTGTTGCATGTAACTAGTGTTTTTCATACGGGATTTCCCGGGAAAAATTTCCCTTATTCACTTTATTAATGCGATGGTGCAATAACAAGGTGATGGCAATATCACAATAGCTAAAGCTTTACAACAACTAAGGCCGAGTTTACATCTGGCACGCATGCGTTCTGAGATTTAGATTCCTTTATTTGAAAAAAGCACAACGAGACGTTCAAAATTTAATTCTACAACAATTCATAAAAGTAAAAATGAGCAAGGAAAAAAAATACAAATAATTACAGATTCTATTTGGTAAATAGTACGGTTAACAGCATTAACAGCTTATTCTGTAGCAAATTCCTATTTCCAAAGAAATATGCTCTTATGCAAAAACGATTGCTAAAGTCAAATCATGCGTTAAAACTGGTTTTGCCATACAAAATTCGTTTGTTAAACCAACTTTAAGTTTAACAATGTAGTAAAGTAAGAAAATAAAAAACATCTTGATTATTGAGTTCTTGTTTCAACTTTGTTATTTGTTGAACTTCTCATTTGTTTAAATGAAAGTTTATAACATAATAACTCTAGTTGTTCTAAGATTTTTGGGTAAAGGTTCCCTGATGATCTGCATTAGCAACAGTGAAATGCGTATAGGATCCAGCTAAACCCCTCAATAATCAATTTAAATGTATTTTTAATAAAAAAGTTATTTTACTAATTAAGTAAAATAATAATTTGGGATTATTAGTGCGTTAATAAACGTTAAACTTAAATTGTAGCAATTCCCAAAAATAAAACACTAATTATTAACTTGACTGCACCAGGTCAAAAATACTTGTGTGGCAACACTCTATTCTTATATAGCTGTTGTTGTTATTTACATTTATTTTCTTTACATACTTTTTACAACTACAACTAGAGCTGAAAAAAATCAGCCAATGTAGTAAAGTAAGAAAATAAAAAACATGTTGATTATTGAGTTCTTGTTTCAACTTTGTTATTTGTTGAACTTCTCATTTGTTTAAAAGAAAGTTTATAACATAATAACTCTAGTTGTTCTAAGATTTTTGGGTAAAGGTTCCCTGATGATCTGCATTAGCAACAGTGAAATGCGCATAGGATCCAGCTAAACCCCTCAATAATCAATTTAAATGTATTTTTAATAAAAAAGTTATTTTACTAATTAAGTAAAATAATAATTTGGGATTATTAGTGCGTTAATAAACGTTAAACTTAAATTGTAGCAATTCCCAAAAATAAAACACTAATTATTAACTTGACTGCACCAGGTCAAAAATACTTGTGTGGCAACACTCTATTCTTATATAGCTGTTGTTGTTATTTACATTTATTTTCTTTACATACTTTTTACAACTACAACTAGAGCTGAAAAAAGTCAGCCAATGTAGTAAAGTAAGAAAATAAAAAACATGTTGAGTATTGAAAAACTGCTCATGACAAAATTGTCCCCAATTCTAACTGATAATGAGTGCATACCGGATCATCAATTTGGATTTAGAAGTCAGCATAGCACCATTGAACAAACTCATAGATTGGTTAAACTTATAAGAAAAACTTTAGAAGAAAAGAAGTATTGCTCTGCGCTGTTTATTGACGTTTCTCAGGCATTTGATAAAGTGTGGCATGAAGGCCTAATTTTCAAATTAAAGACTTACCTACCAATAAACATTCTACATCTTTTGGAAAGTTACATTATTGCCCGGAAGTTCACTGTTGTCGAAGGAGATTTTGTGAGAACGCCTGAAATAATCTCATCCGGTGTGCCACAGGGGAGTATACTGGGGCCAGTTTTGTATTTGATTTATACTTGTGATATGCCATTGAGCAGTAATATTCTCACATTTCTACATTTGCCGATGATACATCCTGCCTTAGTATGCACGAAAACCCTCAAGAGGTTTCCCGATACCTTCAGCAACATATTACCCAGCTAGAACTATGGTTAAACTTATGGGGAATAAAGGTAAACGAACAGAAGTGCCCTCAGGTAACATTTACTCTACGAAAAGATACTTGTTCCCCATTAGAATCAATAATCAAATTGTTCCTCAACATTCAAAGTGAAATACCTTGGTATACATCTTGATAGAAGGCTTACATGGAAACACCACATTGACTTTAAGCTAACACAAATGAAACTAAAATTAATTCAGGTACATTGGCTGATTGGTAGAAATTCATCCTTCGGTCTAGCTTGCAAACTTTTGATATACAAGTCGCTTTTGAAACCTATATGGTGCTATGGAATTCAACTATGGGGCACTGCTTCAGCTTCCAATGTTGAGAGAATCCAACGAAGGAAAAACAAAATTTTACGGTTAATAACATTGCCTCCATGGTATATAAAAAATTCAAATATACATCGTGATTTAAATATGCCACTAGTGACTAAAGAAATTGTAAAATACGCAGGCAAATATTTAACAAAACTCGAGTCACATCCTAATCCGGTTGCTCGTAATATTTTGAACTTTACTGGACACATCCGCCTAAAAAAGAGGGACACAAGGGCTCTTATTCACATCACTCCAGAAGAAAATGCTTGAAAATACTTTTGTTTTTGCTTATCACGACTTATGTATTATAAATAACTATCACTAAGTTTATGTCCAACACTGGTCGGGCCTAATTAATTATATTTAGATTTAAGATTTGAATACTTATTGTTAGTTCATATTTGAAGATACAATAAATAAATATATGTCGTATAATTTCTTTTTTATAATATTGGTATCTATGTATGTATTACTATTATATAAAGAACGGAAACGGTATTATTTTTTTAACTACTCGTAATGTGTGTATAAAACGTTATTATTTAATCGATCTCATGAATTATTTGTTTTTACTGAAATAAATTAAATTTAAAAATATTTGGTATTGTTTTGTGTTGGGCGGGAATTCCCGGGAAACCGAAAAATCGTTCCCGCTTTCCCGGGAAATGAAAAAGTCCGGGAAAAGAAAAACTCTACATATAACACACTTTTTGCCCGCGATCTAGACGATGTATATTCAAGATAGATATATCTGGTTCAACTACAGAAGTCAGCGGAGCGCCTGTTGAAAAATGGCCTGGAGTAAGTATATCTAGATCATCTGAAATGGGACAAAGAGGTCGTGACTTCATAATAGCAGAAATTTGACATACATATAAGTGTTCTGAGTTCATCAAAGCTTCAAATTATAAGATCGATAGTGCGGAGAATGTGTACTTTTGCGACCTTTATTGCAGCCTCCCAAAGACCACCAAAGTGTGGAGACCTAGGGAAATAAATTTCCAATCAATTCCATCCTCCAAACACTGATTATGTTGTTGACTCAGAAATAAATTTTTTAGCTCTGCTAGTTCATTCCTTGCACCTACAAAATTAGTTGCGTTATCCGACCATATTATTTTAGGCTTTCCACGTACGCTGATGAAACGTTTTAGGGCGGCTAAGAACGATTGTGTAGATAGATCATTCACTAATTCGAGGTGTACAGCCTTTATTGCGAAACAAATGAATAGACTTATATAACATTTTATGGGTGATTTAGTCCGAATTTCTGACCGATAATACAAGGGACCACAAAAGTCTACGCCGGAAACTAAAAATGCGCGGTGACCTTGGACTCTGTCCTTAGGAAGATTTCCCATAATATGTTCAAAGATTTGGGGGCGTACGCGAAAACATTGAATGTACTTATTAATTACTCGGGTTACTTTCTTTTTGCCACCTAACGGCCAATACTGCATCCTGATGATAGCCAATAACGATTGAGGACTAGCATGCATATTCTTCCGATGAAAGTGTCTTATGATAGATTCAGTTAATGGATGACGTTTTGGAATAATTATTGAATGCTGAGCGGCAAATTCAAGAAGTGATTTTTGAATACGACCACCCACTCTTAATAGGCCAAATTTATCTATGAATGGATTTAGTCTCGAATGATGATTTTTAATTTTGCAAATTATGATTTTTACTTTCAATACATACATACATATGTATGCACAATTTTCTTTGTTGTTCTAGAATGTTTATCAATAGCTACACCTATAAAGAAAACATTTTTGTTCCAACGAGAAGGGCAGAGAGCACATTTAAAAAAAGAAGAAAACGTCACTTTACAAAAAAAAGTCATGTTAGAGAAGTGACGAAAAATCGGCCCGGAATATATTCAAATCTTGCACAAATGTATACCAAATCGTTTAAAAGAAGTCATTCGTAGCCAAGGAAAAGCAATTTGCCTCTAAATTTTAGAGTATAAAACAACTGTACATCAGTGATGAAAAATGTGGCACTATTGGGCCATTTGTGGCACTTTTGGATGTTTGTGGCCCTGTGGTACTCTCTAGGATATTTTAGCCCTTTTAGCTCAAAATTCAACTAATTCCTTGAAACCTTTGAGTACACTTTTTAATTGAGTTTTCTTCGTTTTAAAAACTACTTTTATTTTTTGCAGATTTTTATTTAAACTGGTTTCCGAAATCTGGGACAGATCATGTTTTGAGTGGGGAAACCAATAGTATTATACCACTTGCTATTAAACTTTTTCAAAAGGAAACAGAACAAGTAAATAGGCAATATCGCAAGTTCCAGAATTTAAAAAGCTCAAAGATTTAAGTAGAAGTAAATTTTGCAAGGATTTCTACCATTAAAACTTGTTTATGTAAACTTTTGTATACAAATATATACAGAATTATTCAAGGAACTCTTTCTATTCACCAATACTCAGCAGGACTGAAAATTTATATTGAAATCAACAATAAAATTTGAAAATTCGCTTTTGTTTTCAATATAAATTTTCAGTCGAGAATTTTCTTTCAATATTGTGAAACAGGGCATAATAGAAGAAATCGTCGTCATGTAAAAAATACTGTGTCATACTTAATACAATTAAAAAAAAATTAATGAAATCTAGTTCTTATAATTGTTATGATGAAAATATTTTAAAACTTAACACAATAAAATGCTTTTAAACAGGGGTAAATGGAGGAACTATTGGACTAAGAATCTAGAAATTATATTTAATAAAATTATAATTATATAAATAAAGTTTTTTTTAACTAAAATTTAGTTTTTTAAGCAACATACATGCATACATATAAAATATGTATTTAGTTTAATTTAACAAAAAATACTTTAAAAAATTTTAACTTTTATCGCTAAGTTCTGTTTTTGCTCTAAACAAAATAAATCACATATTATTAATACATACTTTTGTCTCCATTTAAATTAAAAGATTATATTATTCTTAACTAATTTTTCATTAAATGTAATTTTTATATAAGTTACTTTAATGATCTCATTTTTTTATTGAATTCAATTTGAAAATGCTTTCCAAATTCTTTTTGTAAAATAAGCAAAATAATGATGAAAACAAAATAAAATTGGTGTACGTCGAATAGTTTTGTTTGTCCACTGTAAATATGTCAATTGTTACTTTTATTATTTGAAAAAAAAATTGGACTTGTGATGATTTTTTTCTTCAAAATATGATTTTCTTTCCGACAAATGATGATTTTCTTCGCAAAACTTCTGGCAGCCCTGCACATAATTGAAGCTTATAGAGAAATTTAGTTGTGTGTGTTATATTTCTTGTTCAAGCGCAGTCAAGTAGGAGCAAAAATATGAAATAACTAAAAGAAGTTTCTTGTTTTGATACATTCATGTGCAAATAAATCACGGAAATCAAATGCGACCGATTGTGTTATTGTAGGGTAAAAATACGTGTTTTATTGTTGTAAAATTAAAAATAAGTTGATTCGCACCGAACTATAATTATTTTATTTAGAAATTTCAATTATATATAAATATACATATGTATATATACATACATATATATATTTATATATATATACATATATGTATATATTTATATATATACACATATATATATATATATATATATATATATGTATATACTATGTATAAAATAAAAATATGTATAAAATAAATAAAACGTGAGCTTACTTACATAAGTTTGCAAACCATGATTATTTATTTTTGTTTACAAAAGAATAGGTTTTCTTTATTGCTTTAAAATTTTGAGTTTTTCAGTGCTTGTTGATTTGAATTTATATGTTTCCCACGACGAATGTTTTCGTAGCAGTGTAAGAACTAATAAATTAAGCATCTCCATCCTGTGCTTAAAGCATACGTAGCTCTCGTCAAACCAAAAGGAATATATTGTATTTTTGGTACAATTTACACATTGCTCAACAATAGTTTTTTTTATGTTTTTTATTTCTTTAGAATTAGTAAAAACATTTTCGAAAACTTTTATGTGAATCTTACACACTGCAAAAAATAAGTCTGATGGAGCACACAAACTTCCAAAATCTGTTTCTTTATCATAATTTTTAGTAAAATTTTTTCTTATAGATACTTCATCAAAAAGTAAAATGCATTCTTTTTCAAAAGGTTGCATCTTTTTAACAGTTTCTGTGAGCGCATTGTATATACATGAATTGTTACCTGGCTGCAAATTTTTAATGCTACTCCATCTACTAAGGGATGAAGGACTCGGAAGGTTCAATTTCAATATATTTCTTAAGAACAAGTATGTGGAGGTTGATCTATAAAATATACTTTGAGAAAAGCTTATCTCATGCTCTTCCCAACGCGCATTTGTCCCTCTATTTATCTTTAGGAGCATTTTGCAAAAAGTTTTTTCGTTTGGATTTATATTTAAATTATCAACTTCGGCTTCAATAGATTTCTTCATCATTATTTTGCTTTCTAACGTTTTTATCCTTCTTTTTAAACTTTCGGATTTTTTCTTTAATTTAAGTTTATCTTGCGAAACAGTCTTAAGTTTTTTAAACGTTGTAAAATATTTCTTTCTATAAAACTCTTCATTTCTACAACTTTTATAACAATTTGTGCAAAACGATGGTGATTCCGATCTTTTGCGCTTAAGAGGCGGACATCTTAACAAGGGTAAGGCAACATCCTCACTTAAGAAACACTTTTCTATACCCGAGTCATCAGTCAAATTTAAGGTTGGTACTGCGTCGCGCTTCAAGTATTTCTTTCCTATATTTTCCGACGAAAAGTGTCTTTCACATATATGTATGTATATAATGTCCGCGATTTTTCCAAAAAGCTTTCGTCAAAGTTGCACTTTTCTATCCACGCTTTAAGTAATATGTCATTGGAATATGGGAAACGAAAGCTTTTTAAGTTTGGAAAACTTCTTTTGGATCTGCCACAATGAGGCAAACAACACTTATTGCCTGCTTTAAGCGATAACTTTTTTTGTTTTACTATGGAAGTAATTTCAATTAGTTCACTCATTATGATATTATTTATTTATATTATTATTCAAAATTTTTCACTTTTTCACACTAGATTATATTATCAAGCACTTGTAACTCACAACGAAAGCGATACTGAAATAAAGTTAAATAAATAGTTTTCAACGTAAACGCTAAATATATTAAATTCAAATAACGGTAAATTTATTCGGTGCGAATCCATGTATTTGCAAAAGTACGACAATAAAATACATATTTTTGCCATATAAATAGACAATCGGTAACATTAAATTTTATGTAGCTTATGTCCATACACATATGCATATGTGCGAAAACACAAGTTATTTTTGTTTGTGTAAATTTTTTCTTTGCTTTAGGTGAAATACACACATCCATTCATACTTAGCCATGCAAAGGCACGCACACATGCATGCGTATGCAGATGAATAGCGAAGACATGAGAATAATAAGTGCTCTGAGAAAATAAATTACTCTCTTTGAAAAAATGGATTTAGTAGTAAATCCACCAGCAAATTAAGCACTGGCAGTACAATGTATGGACGTAGAACATCTTTATATATTTATAGTAGGGATGTAACGAATGTTCGCATTCGCAAATAATTCGCTTACTTTTGCTATTTGCATTCGCTTTTGCATTCGCTAAAATGTATGCGAATATTTAAAGCGAATACTAAAGACAAAAATATTGGAAATATTTTCCAGTTTTTTTTAAGAAAAGGCAGTGTTTAAATTGCGGGAAAATATTTTCTACTTAGGACTAGTGCGTTAAAACTTTTGAAAAATTGTAAGCACATCATTACTTCGTTCAAAAAATTTTAAATGCAAAAATATTAACTATTCCTTCTTTGTTGTAAATTTTTTGCGAAACAAGTGCCACTCATATTATTTCGCATTTAAACTTAAAATGTTGAAGATATATTTCATATGTTTTTCCCAAGATGAACAGAGTACTACTTCTGCAAAAAAATTTCGTGAACAATTAATTCCAATTTTTCTTTATATGTATTTTGGTAGTATTTTACAGGAAATGTTAAACTTACCCGCAGTTTTTAACTTAATAATTAAGTACGTAATTAGCTAATTTTTATTTAAAATTAAGTTGTAATTAAATACGATTTCATTTTTTCAGTGGTTAATTAAAGTTCTTATTAAATTACGTTGAAAGTACGGCAGCACTGCAAAACTTCTAAAGAACAGCTGCTTAGCATAAACAAAAAAGTTAGGTTATAAACATGCAGAAAATTAAAATTGCATAAAAACTCATTTTATGAAATCAAGCGAACATTATAATACAGTTTTCTATTAATTTATTCCATAATATGTAACTTTGTATTGTATATGTTATATATTTATGAAATTTAAATGAAATTCATCTTAACCCGACCACATGATGTTTTCAACCCGACCACATGATGTCATGTGTATGTTTTCAATAAACACATACACGCATAAAAACATATGGTACGTTCATAAATCTTAAGTAGTATTTAATTACACAAGGTTGGGTATTTAATTATTATTTAATTATGCACTCAAAAACACAATTTCGTATTTAATTAGAACTTAAAAATAATTACAGTTTGATTAGCCAGTCAAAAACTGGGGGTTAGTACAAGGTCTTAGGGCCAAAGTTCGAATGGGTTGATTGCCAAACATTTTGTAAATTTATTTTTAATTATTATCTATACTTATTTTAATATGATTTCATATATCTTTCAGTTTAACAATTTTTATTTCTAATAAATTAATAAATATTTGCTGAATTCAAGACTCAAGTAGATCTATGTATACAACATAATTTCATGTTCTTATACAAATTTAGTTTCATGTGCTTTTTTTAACGTATTGTAATATTTGCATTCGCTTTCGCATTCGCTTTCGCAAAAATTAAAATGTAGTATTCGTTTTCGCATTCGCATTCGCTAAACTGGTATTCGTTACCTCCCTAATTTATAGTCTTTGCTCTAACCTTGGAACTGTGAGAACTTGAGTTGAAGCAACACGCGACTTTGAGCAAAGAAGATGAGTTTCATAAACATTGTTTTTGCTACTAACGATGTAAATACAAGCACCATATGCTGTTATACTGGCATCGCAAAATGCATCAATTTCATAACGGGAAGCAGCTTTCATTACCTTTCTCGGGAACATGCACTCATCAATTAATTTTAACTCATTACACAAATTATACCAAATGTTCTTCACATATGGGGATAAATCATCGTCCTTATCAACCCCTTCTTTCCACAAACTCTGAAGAAAAACCTTTGACTTTACAATGATTTGTCCAACAAGTCCAAGAGGGTCATACAATTTCGCAATAGTTGATAGTATCAGACTTTTAGTAATACGCGTATTATTTGGCAAGGGAGTACCTAAGAGTAAAAAGAAAATTGTCACTATTTGGTTCCCATATTAAACCTAACGTTTTAGTAACGTCAGTGCCATCTCGAAATTACAGGAAAGATTCTTTCTCCCTTTCATCCAAATTACTCAATACCGCTGGCTCACTAGAGCACCACTTTCCAATTTTGAATCCTCCTCTTTCTAGTAGATCAGTTGTTTCTTGAAGTATTTTGACAACATCCTCTAAAGAATCTCCGCCAGATATTAAATCATCTACATAGAAATCTCGAAGAACTGTTCTTGAACCTATAGGATATACATTTTTCTCGTCTATAGCTAACTGTTGCATTGAGCGAATTGACAAAAATGCTGCTGGCTTAGTTCCATATGTTACAGTATCAAGCTTATAAATTTTTAAAACTTCTTCCGGATTGTCGCGCCATAAAATGCACTGGAGGAAATTGACAGGATATGAAATTCTAATACAGCGGTATATTTTACATATGTTGCCTGTTAAAGCGATGTTAAACGATCGAAATCGTATCAAAATAATAAGAATATCATTTAAAGATTGGCCATTTGACGAACGAGCAGACCCATTAAATACTACACGCAGTTTTGTTGTAGAACTATCAGCTTTAGTGACACAATGATGTGGTATAAAGTATTTCGATAGACCGTCAGGAAATTTTTCAACTAAAGATATGTACCCCAAGTCTTGATATTCCTTAATAAAGGTCGAGTACTATGACTTGATCTCGTTACATTTCTCAAGACGACCTTCTAGTTTTTTAAAACGATGCAGTGCTGATTGGTACGAATCACCAAGTGAAGAGGGAGATATTTTGAATGGTAGACGAACTGAAAACTCACCGGAGTCTAAACGACAAAAAATTTTGTACAAAATGCCTTTCGCATTCGAGCTCTTCCTTTGATTGCTTGGTAGTAACTGTGGTATGATTTTCGATTTCCTAAAACTGACGTAATAAAAAATCCAAATTTGTGTCCGAAGCCCCACTATGATTTACCTGCGAAATTAAAAGGCAATGACTTGATTTTTGCGAAAAAGTTCCACCTTCTGCTACAATCCAGCCAAATTAAGTGTCTTGTAAGAAAGGCAAAGCGGGAACAATTTAAATTTTTTCACTTTTCAAAAATTCAAAGAATAAGTCTACACCAATCAGCATATCAATTTTCTGAGACTTGAAAAATAGTGGATCAGCTAATTTAACTTCTTGTGGAATATTCCAGTGAGAAATATATATTATCGGAGAAGGCTGATAATCAACAATTGATGGTACGACAATTGCTGATAGCGTAGCTGATTGATTGCTCAAACGAGATTTAATAAAAATATTAACAGTTCAGCCAGAGCTTAAGTTTGACTGTCCAATACCTGATACAATTGTTGTGGTTCTATATTGTTTAACTTGCAACTTGTGTGCCGAGTCAGATGTTACAAAATTTGTTTGAGAGGCCGAATCAAGAATTTCTTTGCATGGTATTAGAGAATTTGCTTTAGTTTTTACGAAAATTATAGCTGTTACTAACATTGTGATACCATGATCGTAACTTTCAATATTACTTTCAGGAAAATGGTTTGATACGACTAAAGCAAACTGTGGTCATTGCGTTGAGTTAGATGTCGGCTGCACAGTACCTTGATCTAAAACAGAGTATATATTTTCAAAATTAGAGGACTTGTTAATATCTTTACCGCGCTGCTCAAAATTAGCGGAGGTATGATTAGTGCCCATATGAAGTAAGCTATGGTGCTTAGACGAACAATGTTTGCAACCATTTGATGAACAAGATTTAACTACGTGGCCTTTTCTTAAACAATTTAAGCATAAACCTAACCGTTTAGCTTCTTCAAAACGCGCAAAGGCAGTTTGTGAAATAAAATGTGGGCAGGTATATATAGTATGTGATTGATTATTACATACAGTACATGCCTTTGTTGAGCTGTTAGAAACTACTAAGGACCTTTTACGATTGTTATTATTTGCATGCGTTTTATATCCCACTTGTTTTGTTATTGTTTCGGGTAATACTTGTACAGCACATTCAACATTTTCCGTCATTTGACATCGCCTTTGCATCCCAGGTTGGAATTTCATTTATAGGTGTAACTTCTTCCCATTTTCTTTGGGTGTCGATATCTAATTTGCGGCCGACGATATGTATTAGCAAACAGTCTGCAATTTGTTCCTTTGTACCCATTATAAACAATGCACGAAGATATGAACTCACAGTGTCACTCAAAGTTCTTAATTTTGCCACAGATCCTACCTCAACGTTACCCAGTGCTATAATTTCTTTAATGTGTGCCTGAAAATTAAAACGCTTGTTATCAAACCTTGATTTTAACATACTTAGTGCCGTCTCATAATTTGTGTCACTTATCTCCAGAGAACGAATTGAGTCCAGCGCTGGGCCAATCAAACTTGATCGAAGATGTTGAAACTTTTCAATTTTTCTATATTCTTATGAATTGAACAGGCTAATGTTCGTATCGCTTTTTAAGCCAAATTACAATTTAAAAGCTATACGAACATTAGCCTGTTCAATTTATAAGAATATAGAAACAAATACAGTTCGAAAAATAATAATTAAATTAACTAAAATTAATAGTCATTGGCTTGTGGCAAAAATTAAAAAATAAAAATATACTTAATAGTAACAAACCAAAAAAGTTTGTCTTAAGTAGAACAAAAATAAGCAAATTAACTAACATCTGCATAATTAGTAAAGAACAAACGACAATGGTAAGACTGTTGTAAATTTAAAGATGGTAACTTTGAGCCTTCATTACAAACACATCAGCAAATTAAAATACGATCAGGGTTGGGCAGTATTTGAAATACATGTATTTGAAATACAAATACGTATTTTGTATTTGTATTTTAAATACATGACGTAGAAGTATTTTGTACTTTAAATACATGACATGCAAGTATTTTGTATTTTGTATTTTAAATACATAATTTACAAAATACATTTACAAAATACATTAAATTGTTGGCGTTTTGCATTTTGATCGTTTTATAATGTATGATTCGTCAAACCAATAACAAAATATTAGAATCGCTAAAAAAAACATAACTATACCAACTCTTATGCAAGCCACACACTTAGCGACCGTTGGTACAACACGTTGGATTACCAAGTTTTCTGTTTTCCGCACAAACTATACAACAACGTGGGCAACATTAGCTTACAACTTCATTTCTTAAATTTTTTTGGAGTAAAAATAACATATGTATGTCGAGTATTGTAGTGGAATATGTTTTTGGTGAAAAAAATAAAATGAAGAAGATAAAAAAGGACAGAAAAAAAGAATTTGGTTAAAGGATTAGTTTATATAAAAAGAAACGTATTCTAACAAAAAACTTTTGAAAATATTAAAAGA
Organism: Tachina lurida; assembly: GCA_944452675.1. NCBI lineage: Eukaryota > Metazoa > Arthropoda > Insecta > Diptera > Tachinidae > Tachina > Tachina lurida. The sequence continues at coordinate 106,374,459 of OX101753.1, read as the reverse complement.
AAGTGATACAAAGGACTATAAAAATTGCACGTGGGTGACAGACGAAGTATTTAATTACCTTTTATCAAAAGTTCCGATGCATATACAAAAGTAATTGCTCGCAGCAAACATATACAATTCAATAAAATTACTTATATCTGTGAAATTCTCCATTTTAGACGCAACGAGATAAGAACAAAATGAAATGAAGTTGTACGACAAAGTCTTAAATCTTACAACCTGTCTAGACAACTTGCCAAGAAATCAAATCTTTTTAATCTTTCGTACAACCGAGACACAACTTCATACGACGACCCCACACACTTTACAATCTCATACACAACCTGCTCATGTTGTACCAAAGGTCGAAAGGTCTGTTGCTTGCTTTACAGTTTGCATCACCAGAATTCAGTTGTCAATTCTGAAGCATCTTGTCACAAGGCGTTTTATTTGCAGGTGGTACTATTACAACAATTATAACAATACAACAACAACATGGTTGCTTTTGCCTTGGGAGATTGTGTTGTCAAGTCCTCGTCCAGACGTGCAATTTTTAAAATTCTTCTTTGAAATTGCATAAGTGTCCACATTGTCATTGCGAGCACATGAAACTCTTTACCCCTCCCCAATCTTCTCACCCCTCTCACCAATACAATTAAGAATTGCTGCAACAAAAATTGCAAGTATGGGCGAGGACCAACATAAGCACGTTTGTACGTGCTTCTAACTAGCAAGAATAGAGTGAGCCTGAACTAGTAACACCAGCTGTAAATACAACATAAATATGTACATAAATGATGTGGAAGTATTTTGTAGTTTAAAAACATACAAAAAATTAAAGCATTTTGTATTTTAAATACATACATGGCCAGCAAGTATTTTGAATTTTGTATTTTAAATACATAGCCTGAAAGTATTTTGTATTTTAAATACATGACCAGCAAGTATTTTGTATTTTGTATTTTAAATACCGCAAGCCATGTATTTAGCCCAACTCTGAATACGATGAATGAAACCAATTCACATATTCCATTTGCAATAGTTTCGTATATAAGGCAGAAATCTACATCAACTGACACCACACAGTGGACCAAACACAGAAGAACGCTGATGATGAAGGTTTAGTGGTCTTCGAAAACGGCTAGCTGTTCCATTCAACTATGTGTTGTTGTCAGAATATTTACAACTAACTTTGATGTTATTTGTTCATTAATAATTATCACATGTAATTTGGCTTAAAAAGCGATGCGAACATTAGCCTGTTCAATTCATAAGAATATAGAAACAAATACTTTTCAATTTTTGTTAACTCATCATCACTGTGTCGAAAACATTGAATAAAAATCAGGCCATTCTTTATAAGAACCACCAAACACAAGTATTTTTATTACTGGTAGCCGAGTACGTTGTGGTTGTATTACAATAGAGTGCTGGTTTTCATCAATTGTTGATTGCCTTAACAATGTATGCCGGTCATAGTTGCCCTTTGATTGACATACCATCAGTTTTCTTGTTAGAATAGTTTTTATTGATGTGTATGATGTACACGCCTCTGCAGGAACACTGCTTTCAATTTCATCAATATTTTCAAGCTCAAAGCCTTCTTGAACAGCTGCAAATTCCTTATATAGTTTTTCTGCCATATCTAGTTGTACAGATAGAGCGGCCTCATCCATTTCTTCTAGGTTAGAAGTTTTAGTCTGCTCCTCCATGCTTACCAAACGCCTGTGCAAATGTATAAACTTACACTTTAAATGTAAATGCAGTTCACAAGCTTCCTTCGAAGTGGCCATTTTATATCACGTCGGGGTCACCAAAATGTAGGCGGTGTAATCAAATACACCGATATTTTGCAGAAATATACGACGAAAAAATAGTTATGAAGATTTTACCCGCTAATGATTTCTCGAAATAAAAAACCTTTTACTTTTTATTGTATATAGAATCCCAGTAAAAAAAATTGGAAGTCATTCTAAAGGAAGTACATTTTCATTGCTTCCAAAAAATCGATATTTTTAATTTACCGATAGTTAGCAGAAAACCAAGTAGAAGTTTATTTTAGTCATACAAAACCTTGTCATTCCCCTCTAGTTTTAGAAATTACTCACCAGAATTTTTAAAAAATCGTTTTTTTTAAGAAACTTATGAACTATTTTTGGTCTAAAATTTTAAAGCTATTTGCTTAAATTTACATTAAATTACTGTTTCTCGTTTAAATTCCTATAAAAAGAAACTAATTGTTAAAATAGGTAACTATTAGCAATTTTTCCTAGATGAAAATATTATCATAGAACACAAAAAATGACATTTTTCTTAAAATCGCTTCCAATTCGGTGACCAGGCAGCGAAAAAGAGAACTTCTTGCAATGACAACCCTATGTAAAAATCATTACATCGGATCGAAATTTGCACTACTTCCAGATCGCAAACTCTACATTTTCATGACTTTTTTGGAGTGTCTTTTTTTACTGGGATAGCACACATACATATGTATGTACATATTGTAACGACGAAAATCGGCCCCTCATTTTCATCGTACAACAATTAGTCATTTATGTAAGAAATACATTATTTTATTTTTTTCTATACTGAATTTTATTATAATGAATTGTATTCACGTATATTCTTTTTTTCTTTATAATATTTTATTACCATTGAATTATACATGCATCTAGAATTACTCAGATTACCTTTCATGTTTTAAAAATTTATTTAAAATTAACGTTTTATTATAGATGGAGTCGCCATCTATATGTGAATTCAAGAACTAAAATATTTAAAGTGACATTTTTATACAACCATTATTTAGTAAGTTACGTTTTATGACAACTGATTATTGGCAGAATTTTGCGTATATAAGACAGTGATGGTATTTGAGAATTTTAGTTTCGTGCCAAAATGTTAGCCAAAAAGTGCCAAAATAACTTAAAAAGTGCCAAAAAATAAATGTACATACATACACAGCTGGGCTCATGAAAACGGTGAAATATATTGTATTAATTGTAAATTTTATTGAGTTTGTATTTTAAATGTCAATACATTTGATTAATAGGAATTAGGGTTGTAACGAATGTTCGCATTCGCTTTCGCATTCGCAAATAATTCGCTTACTTTTGCTATTTGCATTCGCTTTTGCATTCGCTAAAATGTATGCGAATATTTCAAGCGAATACTAAATATAAAAAAGGTGTATTTCTTTTACGGAAATAGTTTACGATTTTAAATTTAAGTACGAAAATTATTTTAAGCCAACATGAAAAAACGATACACGTAAAGCAATAATATTTTAGCGGAAAACTTTTCTATGAATAAGTTCTCATAAGTGTCAAAATTAAACCCAAATCCAGCGGTGTTTGGAAATACTTTTCAGTTTTGAAAAAGAAAAGACAGTATTTGATTTGCGCGAAAATATTTTTTGCTTAAGACTAGTCTGATCAAACTTTTGAACGCTATTCATTACTTCGTACAACAAATTTCAAATCCAAACAGTATTAACTAGTCCTTGTTTGTTGTAAATTCCACGCGAAACAAGTGCCACTCATATTATTTCTCATGAAAATTTAAAATGTTGAAGATATATTTCATATGTTTTTCCCAAGATGAACAGAGTACTACTTCTGGAAGATTTTTTCAGGAAAAATTCATCCAAGCTTTCTTCATATGTATTTGACAGCATTTTGCATGAAATGTTGAACAGAGTACCAGGATTTAGGGCTAAAGTACGAATGGGTGGATTGCCTAACATTGTGTAAACTTATTTTTAATTATTATATATGCTTACTCTTATATAAATTTATTTGCATGTGATATTTTAACGAATTGTAATATTTGCATTCGCTTTCGCATTCGCATTCGCTTTCGCAAAAATTAAAATATATTATTCGCTTTCGCATTCGCATTCGCTAAACTGGTATTCGTTACATCCCTAATAGGAATTCAATTCATTTTTGTTTGTTTTATTTATTTATTTAATTCAACAATTCAAGTAGAAAAAAAAACTTTCAGTCTTCAACAATAAATTTTCGTCCACTTTAGATTTTTTTAAGCTAGCAAGGACGCGACCTTATAGAATTTGTTTGTTTTTTGAGTCAGTTGTGTTGAATCTTGAACAATTCACATATACGAACGAATATAACGAATGATATAAAACTGGCCAAAATATAAAAAAAACCGATAGTTTCGACGGCGGCTAATCTATGTATGACAAAAAGGCAGGCGACTCGGTGCGCCATTTAGGCAAGGAGAACAAAATAGAAGCGAACAAAAAACAACATGTCATTTACTTGAAACTAATACTTTCATTGTTGCAGCTTTTAGAAGTACACATTTTTACAACAGATTTTACAAATTTTGCTGAAGTATTTTATACAATATTAAAAACTTTTTTCAAAAATTTTGGATGTTCCATTAGTGCCAAAATTTGGGTGAGCGTGCCATCGTGCCATTAATCATTGAATTGTGCCAAAAATGGCACGATCGTGCCACATTTACCAACCGTGATATAAGAAGGAATCTCCGCATGAAATGGGAGTCTGCTGCTAGCTGTCAGCAACGCACAAAGTATACAGAGGTGAAGAAAGTGAGTGATGAAAAAAGCTAAAATCAGCTACGACACGGGTTCGGCGAGAAAGGGACAACTGTAGTATATTTGTTATTAAGTTGCTAACAATATAATCAAAACAAACAAGAGAAAATGTGTACTTTGTGAAATAACCAAGAGGAAATTTTTACAAAATTAAATGAAAGATTTTGTAGTGTTGAACTAGAACACACAATGTGTTAAATGTTATTAGTGGTAATAAAGTGATTAAAATTAGTTTCCACATAATTACAGACATCATTTTAAGCATTTTCATTAAAAAATATTAGTTTTTACCATTTACTTCCAAAAAGCATATAGCGAATAATACCACAAAGAATAAAATGAAAATACATTTGAACGAGTGAACATTTGTACAAAATTAAATCAAGGAATTTGTTGTGTTGAATTAAAAAACTGAATGTGAAAATGTTTATTAGTATTAAAAAAGTGATTAAGATTTGTTTTCAAATGATTCCTGATTTAACTTTGAGCTTTTTCGTTCATAAATGTTAATTTTAACATTTTAATTGCAAAAATCTCATACCGAATGAGGACTCAAAGAATAAAATACAAAAACGTTAAACTAATGCAACTACGAAAGAAGCTTAAAGAAGACACGGGTTCGGTGTGAGTGCGAAATCCGAAAACACAAATTATCTTCCGTCTCGTGTCACCTCTGTGTACTTTGTGCAGCAAGGTAAGAACACAAAGTTGAACGTGGTGTTATGCATTAAACACATTCACCACAGCAGGCTACACGAACACACGACTTCAAATGCCGCTAGCAGCATTTGTCGCCTCGTAGCCAGCTACTTAATTATTTTGGAGACGGCAGCAGCACCATCTGCAGCTGATATTAAAGTACAAATACATAGTTCAGTATTGCCACTTTCATATATTTTGCATTTATAAAAATTAATTTTTTTTTTAAAATGTACTTATTTCACATAAAAGTACAATAATGAATCAATTTATTCTTTACATCAATTTTTGGATATTGTTTTTAGTAAAAAGTATGAAATAATTGTACGATATTATTCATTCACCATTTTGTATTATACTGGTAACACTGCATTTGCTCATTGTAGCCAGAGAAATAGAAATTAGTTTAAAGTTGGCGACAGCTACAACGGTGGTCGTGCAGTCGTGTAGCCTACTGTCGTTAAAATAATTGTTACCATAAGAGACGCATCCAATTTATAATTTAAAATACCTCTTGTACCGAAAAATCACAGTTGAAGAGCCACATAAGCGTTCAGGTCCTGTACAGTAACATAATTGCCAAGAATATGGCCATACAAAAACATACTGCAAATTACCCTCTGTTTGTGTTGTGTGCGGCGAATTACACGGCACCGATAGCTGCAACAAAACAAAAGATCAAAGTGATAAAAAATGCAGTAATTGTGGAGGTAATCACACCGCTAACTACAGAGGTTGTCCTGTGTACTCTTTTGTAAAGAAGACTATGGTGCAAAAACTTTTCCGCAAATGAGCCAACCAGTTACTTCCCGTGTATCGTATGCAGATGCTGCTAAGGCTAGTTCTATTCCGGCACAAAGTCTTTTTAAAATTTATGGCTACACTATATATGATACAAAGGACCCTAGAGGAAGGGCTTGCGGTGGATCAGCAATTCTAATAAAGTCAAGACTCAAGCACTATGTTCTTGATAACATTTGTGAAGAATACCTACAAGCAACAAATATTGGCATTGAAAGATTTTGTTCAAATTTCGTTATATCATCAATTTACTCCCCTCCCAGATTTTCAATCACTGAGAATCAATATGAGGATTTCTAGATGGGGAGCCCACTTATTGGCCTACTGACATACAAAAAATTCCGGATGTTATAGATTTTGGCGAATTAAAAAATATCTATAGGGATTTAATTCAAGTTCAAGCTTCTCTTGATCTCTCGTCCGATCACTCCCCGACGATCATTATAATTTGTAGCCCATTAAGAAGTAACTTACCTGACCCATATGTGAAGATGATCAATCGTGTTAATTGGCTGGGGTTAAAAAAATATCTCAGCAGTCATTGTACGGAAAACATTACGCTTAGAACACCCGATGATATTGAATCGAACATTGCCAATCTCAGCGAGAATATTAAACAGGCTGCTGAACATGCCACTATCTCCCATCCGCACATTGGGTTTAATAAAATTTATTCTACAGACATTGAACGTCTCGTACGTGAAAAAAGAAGGGCTAGAAGGGAATGGCAACAGCACAGATCACCACAAAATAAAATCAGATTTAAAGAGTGCACTAAACGACTCCAAGAGTTGCTTGCATCTGAAAAAATTGCATCTCTTAAAAATTATCTGGAGGGTCTTGATGTCACACCGGCGTCTAATTACTCTTTGTGGCGCGCTGCCAGAAAGCTTAAAACACCCGTTGAGTATAAGCCACCTCTACGCACATATGCCGGAGGTTGGGCAAGAAGCGATACTGAAAAAGGTAAAATATTTGCTGAGCACTTAAAATCCGTTTTTACGCCAAATATATGTACTGGTGTTGCTGATTTGCCGAATATAGTCGCTCTACCCCCTCAACACATAAAGTTTAAGACGCGTGATTTACAAAAATTAATTGCCGAACTCAACCCGAAGAACGCTCCGGGTATTGATGGAATTAGTAATCAGATGCTGATGAACTTGCCTCGTATTGCAATGAGAATCCTGTTATTCATATTTAATGCTATTTTACGACTGGAGTATTATCCACACAACTGGAAACTTGCCAAGGTTAAAATGATTCCAAAACCGGGCAAAGATATAACCAAGGCTGAGTCATATAGGCCAATACTATCTACAATGTCAAAGCTTTTCGAAAAACTGCTCAAAACAAAATTGTCCCCAATTCTAATTAGTAGTGGGTGCATACCAGACCATCAATTTGGTTTTAGAAGTCAGCATAGCACCATTGAACAAACTCACAGATTGGTTCAATTAATAAGAAGAACTTTTGAGGAAAAAAAGTATTGTTCTGCGCTGTCTATTGACGTTTCCCAGGCATTTGATAAAGTGTGGCATGAAGGTCTAATATTAAAATTGAAGACTTACTTACCAATAAATATTTTAAATCTTTTGGAAAGTTACATTATTTCCCGTAAGTTCACTGTTGCGGAAGGAGACTTTAAAAGTAGGCCTGAAACAATTTCATCTGGTGTGCCACAGTGGAGTATACTGGGACCAGTTTTATATTAAATTTATACTTGTGATATGCCTGTGAGCAGTAGTATCCATACTTCCACATTTGCCGACGATACAGCCTGCCTTAGTATGCATGAAAACCCTGATGAGGCATCCCGCAAACTCCAGGAACCCATTAGCCAGATTGAGCTTTGGTTAAACTTATGGAGAATCAAGGTAAATGAACAAAAGTGTGTTCAAGTAACATTTACTTTACGAAGAGATACTTGTTCCCCCATTCGGATTAACAATCAAGTTGTTTCTCAACATTCACATGTGAAATATCTTGGTATACACCTTAATCGACGACTTACATGGAAACACCACATTGACTCTAAGTTAACTCAAATGAAATTTAAATTAACTCAGGTACATTGGTTGATTGGTCGAAACTCTACACTTAGCCTAGACTGTAAACTTTTAATATACAAGTCGCTTTTAAAGCCAATATGGTGCTACGGAATTCAACTATGGGGCACTGCTTCAGCTTCAAATGTAGAGAAAATTCAACGCAGGCAAAACAAAATTTTACGCATGATAACATCGGCTCCATGGTACATCAAAAATTCAAATATACATCGTGATTTGAATATGCCACTAGTGACTGAAGAAATTGCAAAATACGCAGGCAAATATCTAACAAAACTCGAATCACATCCTAATCCGCTTGCTCGTTGTCCAAACATGGTTTGAACCATAACGAAATTCAAGTATCAATTATTTAAATAAAATTATATGAATTATTATAAATTTATCTTACCGTTTAGACTTGAAAACTATTTTATTATTGTATTGCTAAAATTATCCCTATTTTGAATTTAACGTATTTAAATCTAGTACACTTGAATTTAGTACTCGCTACACACAATGTGTCAAATTTATGTTTTGCTACAAATCTACAAAACGGGTCAAACCGTTGTTTGTCAAAATTAAATTGTGTAACTAATTATTCATTCTTTCATAACTACTGAACGGTAGGCATGAACACATCTCACAAATAAACTGAATTGCACTAATTTGATTGGTCCTTTTATTCCATGGAATTTGACTACTCTTGACTACATCGGAGTGATTGTAATTATCTGATAGATTCCTGAACATTTGAAAGAACACGGCTGATTGAACCCATCTACATATACAAATATAATAGAGTTATGTTATTCATCCTTACTTGAACCGTCAAGTTCTCCACGTCATTCTTAGATAACGTAATTTTATTCATGGTCCATTCGTGTTAAGGAAGAACCAAAGATAAGAGAAATTCACCACTGTCAACACAAGGAGAATTATCGCATTTAGCAAACATAAAAGAACGTCAGTACAAATAAAGTGTCGGAGTAAGTAAGAACTTAAAAAACAATACGTAAACATACATAATTATGTGTAACAGAGCTAGAAGTTAAACATCATGTACAAAGAAAAAGCACAAAACACAATACAAAAAGCATTTTAATAAAAAACAGAAAATAGGAAATTTCGATAGAAAAGTATTAATTAAAAGTTATACATTAAATAATTTGCTACTAGAAAAGGAAAACATAAAAAGTTAGAAAATCGAAATCGTCAAATCCATCTTTTACAATACCACAAAGTGCTAAAGCCAGAATAATGTGTTTTTCTAAGTGATACTTACAACAACAAATACCCAATTTGTTAAAATAAAACAAAAAAAAAAAAACCGCTACCAAAATCAAGAAATCCAAACCTGTAAATCGAAAAAAAAAAATAATATAAATACATAGCTATAAAAGCCGCTACTCCTTATATACTTACATATATGTATTATATGCATATATGTATATCCATATATTTATGTATGTACTTACTCATATATAAAAATATACATATACCTATATAAGTCTGAATTGCACCAAAATTTTCCATAAATATGTACATAATTGCACAGTTACAAAATTCGGCTTATATACTGCTAATACATAAATGGATAATTATACATATGCATGTACATATGTGCTTAAAGGTTAAAATAATGTCATTTAATTTAATTCATTTAAGAAAAGGTTAGAAAAGAAAATAAAAAATAATTATTTTGGCTTTAAAGAATTAACACTGTGCTTCACGAAAAAAAAAGCTGAGTAAAATAATATTACATATTATGTACGTATGTCCATACAAGTATTGTTCTTGACTTAAAACAAACAAAAAAAAAACAGTCCACTGGAATAAAACAACAAGGAAAGATTCCTTTCGTGAGATCCCGCTTTGCTATTATAATTAAACAAAATGTATTTTAAACTTTTACATATTATTCTTGGCAGTATTCATGAATAAGGTAAATAAAAATAATCTTCTCATATACTACATAAATACGGCACACATTTTGTCGTGCACTTCCACCAATATTGCATAAAATTGGTCAAAGGGCATTTTACCAAAAAGCAGTCGAGAGATTGACAGCGTTTTTCTTATGCTCTCACATAGAATTAATAATCTCTAAACAATGCTACCATATTTTCAATAAATTTCATACATTTTGTGAACAAAATTACAAAGAAATATAAGCACAAAAGAAGTTAAACAACAATTAGATAGCATTTGAAGTTACTATGAGCTCTGTTTATTTGAAGCTATTTTCCTGATTATTCTGTTTAATCATTTAATATCAACAAATTATATGTATCTCACTCACTAGGTTTATAAAACAAACAAAAATTTAACACAGAAATCAATAATAATTTGTTATAAAAATTGCAAACAATAAATACACAAGCATACATAAATATGTACATACATATGTATGTATGCTTATAATCGTACAGCTAACTCTGTTGTTACGCAGTTATAGTTACAGAAGCTTAAAACGACTGGTTATTTTGCAATTTTCTGTAAAAACAATCCTGTCAAGGTTTAATTTACATATAATTAAAAATTATAATATCATAGAAGAGGGTAAACCCTAAAAAACCCAATCATTAAGATTTGTAAAGCATTCGCTTCATATATATCATTCTTTCCAGAACATTATTTGAATCTAGACCCAAATCTAGTGCTATACTGATAAATAGCCCCTAATTGTTTCAGCGAGAGTAAATAAAAATTTTTACTTTTTACCCCTAACCCGTTTACAGTTTTTTTTTAATTGTATGTACTTTAAATAGTACTATACTGATAAATAGCATTCCTTCGTAGAAAAATCACAATCACAAGTATTTCATAACAATAAGCCGTTAAATAATCTCAATATAAATATTGATTAAATAAATTATCAAACTGAAATTAAAATTTCAAACACTAATTCTAATTAATTTCTAAAAAATGGCTACGTCATCTAACAATAGTAGTAACCCTACTCAAGATTTAACTGAACGGTTTTTCTTTGATTGCGAACACTTAATTCACTTCTGTCAGAAATTTGACAATACTCCAAGTGAAGATCAAACAGATTCAATATTGGAAGTTAAGTCAAAGGACTTAGAGGCAAGATGGGCAAAAGTTGAGGAATCTTATACAAAGATGATGTTAGCACAAGAAAAAGAAGTCAGTAAAGAGTGCAAAGAAACTGCTAAATTAAGTTTCGATAAAAGCATTGATGCTTATTATCTTTGCAACTCAAAAATCATTGATCTTATAAAGACTAAGATAGATGAAACTCAATCTCACGGTTTTGAGGCGGCAGCTCGTTACTCATCACCATCTCAAGCCCAATTTAATGGAATGGAATCATCCACTCGTTTTTCAACGCACCATCCATCTTTTGCCCGAAATTTCACACAAGATAGTTCAAGTGATTGTATAAAAGTCCCTCCCTGTGACACAGAAATATTCCATGGCAGCTACGAACAATGGCCATCATTTAGAGATATGTTCACTGCTGTGTACATAAACCATTCAAAACTTACCCCAGTCACAAAACTCTATCACCTACGGAACAAAACTACAGGTGAAGCAGGCGCAATTGTCAAACGATATACCCTATCAAATGATAATTTCGAGCTCGCATGGAAAGCACTCAAAACTCGTTATGAAAATAAACGAGTATTGGTGGACAATCAAATAAAAACATTATTTGACATCCCACCGGCATTAAATGAAGATAGTGATTCAATAAGACGAATCCAATCCTCAGTTAATGATTCTTTGGCCACTTTAAGTGCACTGGAAATTGCCGTAGAAAGTTGGGACCCAATTTTAATTCGCCTCATTTCTACAAAACTCCCAGATATCACACTGTCACTGTGGGAGCAATCGCTTACGTCACCAAGGGTAAATCTCCAAACATGTTGACTCAAAATCAACTTAGTGTTGATAATAACGACCGTCCGCATACATCCGGAGAAGTTCGAGCTAATTTCTCAGCAAGTTATGAGAACATATTATTGCGCACAGCCTTAATGCAGATAGAGCACAAGGGTGAACTTTTTACTATAAGAGCCTTAATAGATACGGGCTCACAACGCACCTTCCTGTCCGAAAAAATTAGAAACAGACTCCAGCTTCCATATATAAAATCCCATTTTGAAATTGTCGGCATTGGAGGACAAAAACAATCGGCTAGTAAGGAATGTGAATTCGTATTGTTTGCTAACAAATACAATATCAGAGTTCCTATTAAAGCTATAGTGTTACCAAAGGTAACGAAAAAACTTCCATCCATTACGTTTGATATACCAAAAACAGCCGAATTGTCTAAGATAGATCTAGCAGATCCGACCTTTAATGTATCCTCCCAAATTGACTTAATTTTAGGTAACGACTATGAGCAACTTCTAAACATTGAGGGTATAAAAAAAAACATCTGCGGGAAGACCTCAGCCTATAATACAATATTTGGATGGGTGCTCAGTGGTCCTATGATAAGTGAAAGCACACAGTTTTTCACAACTTCTGTAGTGGCCTCTGAAACAGCAGATCTAAATGCTCTGTTAAGGAAATTTTGGGAACAAGAAGAGTTTCCTACGTCACTTGTAAAGTCAGAAGAGGATGAGTATTGCGAAAATTTATATACAAAATCGACTGAGCGCCAAGAGAGTGGAAGATATATGGTAAGATTACCCTTCAAAAAAGATTTCCCCAATACAGTATTTCTCGGCTCGTCACGCTTTGTAGCTTTAGCACAGTATGCAAGGATGGAAAAAACTATTGCCAAAGACCCAGAACTCGAAACCCAATATAATAACGTTCTTAATGAATACCTTCAGCTTGGCCATATGGAAGAAACTTCATCCCGTGAAGTTGTGATACAAGATAAATACCATTCGTTTTATTTGCCACATCACGCTGTGGTACGCCCAGAGCACAAAACAACGAAGGTAAGAGTTGTTTTCAATGCCTCAAGGAAAACAAAATCAAAATTCTCGCTCAATGATGTGTTATACACTGGACCAACTTTACAACGTGATCTCATAACCATCATTCTTAATTGGCGAAAATATAAATATGTTTTTAGTGCAGATATACAAAAAATGTATCGGCAGATACTAGTGCATCCCGAAGATAGACCTTTCCAAAGAATTTTATTCCAAAATCATCCCAACGGGCCTATAAAAGATTTCCAACTGAAAACCGAAATTTTTGGAGTAAATTGTGCACCTTATCTTGCGATTCGAACAGTACTTCAGATCGCTTCTGACAACAAAATAACAAATCCCAAGGCAGCCTCTATTTTAAATAATGAAACCTATGTGGATGATATACTTTCTGGTGGTCACTCCATCGAGGAAGCACTGGCATCTCAAAAAGAATTAATTCAAGTTTTAAAAGCAGCAGGAATGCCATTAAAGAAAATTACTGCCAATGAGAACACATTACTTTCTTTCTTACCCAAAGAAGATTTATACGACAAAGATTTTCTTCAATTTCACGAATCAAGCTCCACAAAGACACTCGGTATTAAGTGGAATGCACTAACGGACTCCTTTACGTATGAGTTTTCTCCACTAACAATTTCAACCAAAGTGACTAAGCGACAAATACTATCTTCTGTTGCAAAATTGTTTGACCCAGCAGGATGGATAGCACCCATAATTGTTAAAGCGAAAATACTCATGCAACAACTTTGGTTGGAAGGTATAGAATGGGATGAAGATGTTTCTACTGAAACTCTTCAAAATTGGAACAATCTTGTCCAAGAAATTTCAAACGTGGAAACTATTCACATACCTCGTTGGGTACAATTTGATCCAACTGACATAGTTCAGATACACGGATTTTCCGATGCATCTAAAACAGCATACTGTGCTACCATTTATATCAGATGCCAAACCAATACTCATAATGTATTCTCAAATTTATTAGTCGCAAAAATTAGAGTAGCCCCCATTCAAACAGTATCTCTGCCGCGCTTAGAGCTCAGCGGAGCGGTTCTGTTAGCAAAACTAGTGAATCATATATGTTTATCTCTTGGATTTCAAGAAAAAGAAATACACCTTTGGACTGATTCATCTATTGTGTTGGGCTGGCTTTCCAAGACTCCAGCGACTTGGGAAACATACGTTGCGAATCGCGTTTCTCAAATTCACAAACTAGTACCTGACGTATGTTGGCGACATGTTCCAACACATGATAACCCAGCAGATTTGGGAACCAGAGGATGCAAGCCATCTGAGCTAAATTCAAACAGCCTTTGGTGGTATGGTCCAACGTGGCTCTCTAGCCCAAAAAATTGTTGGCCAAATAATTGTCCTATTAAAGTCACAGAAGTTTGTATACAAACGCAAGCTTTCCACATAACTACCGAAAGTCACGATATTCTGGAAAATTTCTCGTCATATGATCGATCACTTCGAGTAATTTGTTATATATTCCGTTTTTTCAATAGAATTTCTAAAAAACCAATTAATCCTTCCACTTTAACTATAACTCAAAACGAAATTAACATCGTAAAAAAACGATTAATAATAATATCTCAGAAAAAATTTTTCTCAGAAGACTACGCACAACTCTCCAAATCACAGCCAATATCTACCAAAAGTCAATTGAAATCATTGAATCCATTTTTAGATTCAGACTCGCTACTCCGCGTAAATGGGCGCTTATCGCAATCCTCATTGCCATACAACGAGCGTTATCCCGTCATATTATCAGGCAATTCTCGATTTTGCCAATTGTATCTTGCTTATTTGCACACATTCTTACTACATGCCGAATGCAATCAAATTTGTAGAATGGCACAAACAGAATTTTATATTTCTAGACTCAAACCTCGAGTCAAAAATTTTATTCGACACTGTAAAACGTGCATAATTTATAAACAACAACCGTGTGCCCAAATAATGGCTCCCCTTCCGCCAGAAAGATGCCAATTATCACCACCCTTTCAAACTACAGGCATTGACTTTGCGGGACCCATTGATCTCAAAGCTTCATCGCTGCGTAATTCGTCTATTATTAAAGGCTATGTATGTGTTTTTATCTGCTTTAGCACAAAAGCGATTCACTTAGAAGCCTGTTCAGACTTGTCCTCCCAAGCGTTTCAAGCAGCATTTTCCAGATTTATCGGGAGGCGGGGGCTCCCCCAAAGGGTAATGTCTGATAACGGGAGGAATTTCCTTGGTGCTAGTAGAATATTATTGCGTGAATTTTCTTTATTTGTCAAATCTGTCGCCTCAGATTTATCCCAGAAATACCTCACTCAAGGTTTTGAATGGAAATTTATACCACCGCATGCGCCCCATATGGGAGGACTTTGGGAAGCTGCTGTTAAAAGCTTCAAGTTCCATTTCAAACGGGTTGCTGGTGCTCAAAGATTCAACTTTGAAGAGTTTTCTACTATTTTAGCAAGAATTGAAGGCGTACTGAATTCACGTCCTATATCGGCCATCTCAGAAGATCCCTCAGATCTCACAGCGCTCACTCCTGGGCATTTTTTAAGAGGAGCACCTATAATGGCTTTTCCTGAGCAACACATTACAAATATGTCCGCTATAAACAGATGGGAAAAACTCAAGGCACTCCATCATAGTTTTGCAGTTAGATGGAAGGAAGACTATTTGAGATCTCTTCACAAGAGATACAAGTGGAAAAACACAATTCAAAATCTTCAGATCGGTGACCTTGTAGTAGTAATGGACGATCTACAACCACCTTCTGAGTGGAGATTAGGGAGAGTAGTTAAAACGTTTCCTGGTTCAGATACTAATGTTCGTATTGCCGATATACGCACCTAGGCAGGAATTATAAAACGTCCAATCGTAAAGCTGTGTTACCTTCCCTTTTCAAACGAAAGCTCCATATAACTATGATATTAAATTTAAAGATTTTTCTACACAAGCCTGTAACTTAAATTGCTCATTTGTGAAATTTTATATAAAAAACGATCTATATTAAAACTCTGACTGCTGAAAGATCACCTCTACTATGCAATCATTTTAACATTTAACCGAAAATTCATACGTATGCTAACTTATGCTTTTCTCCACAGGAAACTCAACAAAACTCTAGTATGGCTTCACGTATTACCAACCTATCCAACAAACAACGTCGCCGAAACGGTCGTGATCCAGCTATTCATCGGTGCTTGGTATGCAAAAGGTATCATCCGCTAAAGTTTTGTAAAAATTTCCGTGACATGGACGTGAAAACACGTAGACGTGTTGCGGAACAATATAAGTATTGCTTGAATTGCCTCGCAAGAAGCCACAGTATAAGATCATGTACATCGCTAGAGACGTGCAAAAAATGCGACGCACTCCATCATACTATGTTGCACGTCAGTAACACAAACGAGGAGACCAACCCGATTAACATTAGATGGAAGTCGAGAACGTAAAAACTACAAGCAAACAGAAAAGGATCAACCAGCAACACCAAACGCGAAAATATTATCTGAGGCAATTAAGTCATTAGCACATGTTCTATGCTTGTCATCAAAGTAATCTATCGTTGCAGTACTGCAAGGCCGGCGCCATGTCCAAACATGGTTTGAACCATAACGAAATTCAAGTATCAATTATTTAAATAAAATTATATGAATTATTATAAATTTATCTTACCGTTTAGACTTGAAAACTATTTTATTATTGTATTATAGGGATAATTTTACCCTATTTTGAATTTAACGTATTTAAATCTAGTACACTTGAATTTAGTACTCGCTACAAACAATGTGTCAAATTTATGTTTTGCTACAAATCTACAAAACGGGTCAAACCGTTGTTTGTCAAAATTAAATTGTGTAACTAATTATTCATTCTTTCATAACTACTGAACGGTAGGCATCAACACATCTCACAAATAAACTGAATTGCACTAATTTGATTGGTCCTTTTATTCCATGGAATTTGACTACTCTTGACTACATCGGAGTGATTGTAATTATCTGATAGATTCCTGAACATTTGAAAGAACACGGCTGATTGAACCCATCTACATATACAAATATAATAGAGTTATGTTATTCATCCTTACTTGAACCGTCAAGTTCTCCACGTCATTCTTAGATAACGTAATTTTATTCACTCGTAATATTTTGAACTTTACTGGACACATCCGATTAAAAAAGAGAGATACACGGGCCCTAATATTCAACATTCTAGATGATGAAGCTGCTAGAAAACACCTTTTTCTTTGTATTATTAATAACTACCACTAAATTTATGTCCGACATTGGTCGGGCATAATAAATTTTTTTTTTATAGATTTAAGATTTGAACACTTATTGTTAGTTCATATTTGAAGATACAATAAATAAAAACATGCATTACAAAAAAAAAAACCATAAGAATGTGTGTATTCAATTTTTGACAGATTGTAGCCCGTAGCCTGTTGTGTCGAATGTGTTTAATGCATTACACATCCATCAGCATTGTACGTGCCTTTAAACACATCTACTGGACAGACTTTATTAGCACAATTAGTGTATACTATTGTGTGGCCGATCTCCTTGGATTTCGGTCTAGCAACAGGCACACTGCTCCTTTTGAGCTTCTCTCACACACGTAGCCTGTAGGTTGTGTGGTGTTACACATCCCGCCTGCACCTGCGTGCACAGCAGGGTGACCGTTGACATTTTTCAAAAAGTAGCACCAAAAGAAGAATTTATCAAAAAAAGGGGCAAAATTAAAAAAAAACGAGAAAACTACATTAAATTTTTTATTTTTAATGTATTTTTATATAATTCACTCTAAAAAAAGGGAGAAAAAAAGTGGCAAGGCAGTCGAAAAAGTGGCAATTTGCTACTTTAGTCGGTCAACGGTCACGCTGGTGCACAGTGACTGCGATCTACACGAGCATACGTTTTACCGCTCCCTCTGAGCATTTTTTTCTCGCGTTCTCACACGCGCAGCCCGTAGGTTGTGTGGTGTTACACATCCCGCCTGCATCTGCGTGCACATTGACTGCGCTCTACACGAGCGTACGTTTTACCGCTCCCTCTGAGCATTTGTTTCTCGCGTTCTCACACGCGCAGCCCGTAGGTTGTGTGGTGTTACACATCCCGCCTGCACCTGCGTGCACAGTGACTGCGCTCTACACGAGCATACGTTTTACCGCTCCCTCTGAGCATTTGTTTCTCGCGTTCTCACACGCGCAGCCTGTAGGTTGTGTGGTGTTACACATCCCGCCTGCATCTGCGTGCACAGTGACTGCGCTCTCCATGAGCATTCGTTATACCGCTCCTAATTATTTTTGTTGTTGTTCTCGCGTTCTCACACGCGCATCCCGTAGGTTGTGTGGTGTTACACATCCCGCCTGCAGCTGTGTGATAGTGACTGCGCTCTGCACGAGCTCTTTCTTTCTGACCGCGCTCATTAGTCTTTTGAGTTGTCATTTAAAATGATAAATTTAATTTTGTAATTTAAAAGTAAATAAATATTCGGCATTGAATTGACTTCGTGTTTTACTCTCTCATGGTCTCAAAAATCAATAAATTTTTGTAGACGAATCCTGGACATCGCTGAGTTTTACCCCAGCCTAAGAAACATCGTTACAATGGCACCCGAGCAGGGACCCTGAGAGTATAAATAATTAGAAAAGGAACACTCCTTATCGCTTTTTTTTTTGTAAAATTACTAACTAAAAATTAAGCGAATAAAAAAAAATTAAAAAATATATATATCGACTAAAAATAATAAAAAATTAATGAAAATAAAAAAAAATTTAAGAACCTTCGAAATGAAAATAAAACAATAACGTGGTAAATTATACTTCGGTAAACCATACATAGAAATAACATGTAAAATAATTAAATTAAGACCGGGATTTTAAAACAAAAGGAGAAAAGAAATTTTTGTTGACAAATACGGCAAAACTGTGTGAATAAAAATTTTTTTTTCTCTCGTGGTAGAATTATAAAAATTAGCACTAATTAAATAATAAAAAAAATTATTAAGCAGCATAAGTCAAAGTAAAGCTATGTACACACTGTTGTCAGGTCTTACAATATTGTTAGATCTGGCAATGTGCTGACATTGTACTGACAATCAAAAATTGCAAGTGTATGGCAGATTGACAGTTCACACGGTTGTATCAAATTTGTCAGGAAATCTTACAATTTATTGCTAGATGATTGTATGACAATAAAATCAGCTGACAAAATCGTCAGCAAAAAAATTGTAAGTTCACACGTTTGTCATATGCAAAAATTGCCAGACATTATTATGCGTTGCCAGACTCAAAGCGCTTGTTAGAAATTGTTAAATATCAATCGTTTGTGGTGGTGTTAAATGTAAAAAGTGAAAATATTAATTATTATGGACCATAAAGAAGCAACTGCAATGATTTTGGCTGCATATATTTTATTAAATATATTTTCTTTAAAATCAAGCGTGTACAGTGTTGCCCATAGAAATAATTCTCTTACAATGACGCCATTGTCAGATGCACGAACTTCACGCATCTGACAATATTAAAATGTCTGACAAATAGCTGGCAATAATTTTACAATGTGTTCACACGATTGTAAGATGTCTGACAATTTGTTGTCAGCTGCTAGTCTTGCAATGGACTGACAATGATTTTTCTGGCAACGACGTCTGACAAAAATTGCCAGTTCACACGGTTGTAAGAAATTTTGAGCACATTTTACTGGCAATATTGTAAGATCTGACAACCGTCTGTACATAGCTTAAGATTGTTTTTTAAACGGTGGTAGATGCTTGCCAGAATTTCGTTTTCTTTTACAATAATTCGCGCGAATTAGGACAATAGACTGAAGTGGTTTTGGGGCAAATAAATCAGATAAAAAAAAATAAAAAAAATATATATATATATATATAATAAAAAAAATTTTTTTTTGATAAATAAATTAAATACGTCAAAATGTTGAAAACCAGTTGGGCATATGCATTCAAACGTGATGAGCTACTAGGTGCACTAAGCGAGTTCGCATTAGACACAAATGGCAACGTGGAAGAACTGCGGAAGCGACTTGCTAAGTTTATAGGGTCCACCCAGAACGAAGGTGTTGTCAACAGACTATTAGAACTACAAGGGAAGTATGACGCTTCGAATACGCTGGCCCATCCTACCCAAAAAGGGGCGGTTTCAAAGTCATTCCCACATGAAAATGTTGGAGAAAATGCAGCAGGTCACATACCAGTAGTCGTATCGACACCTTCACGTAACCAGACCGAGTCAAGGTTCGCGTTAATTGAAAACGTGAGGAAATGGGGGTAGTGATCCACTCGCATTTATCGAGCGGGTAGAAGAATTAGCAGAAATATATGCGGTATCACTCGACCAACTACCATTAATAATGCCGGAATTCCTACAACACCAGGCTTTCGTGTGGTATCGTAGCAATAATGAACACTGGAAGGTATGGAGTACTTTTAAAACAAGTTTCTTAGAATTTTTTCTCCCCTCCAGATACTTTGAACAATTCGAGGATGACATTCGTGCCAGGAAGCAGCAACCCCGAGAACAGTTCAAGACTTACGTTTTGGCCTTACAAAATTTGATGCGACATTCCAGATTAACGAACGATCAACAGCTTCAACTTATTTTCACAAACACTCGTACCGAATACCAATGGTATATAAAGCGACGGGATTTCACTACCCTTCCCGAGTTAATTCACTTGGCAGAAGACTTTGAGGGCATTCCAAATTATGATACATCAACCAGAGTAGAAAATCAGCGGGGAGGAGCTAATCTGGCAAACGGACAACAAAATTGGTACCAACGTCGGGAACGCGTGAACCAGTTTCCATACAGAGGCCTGCCGTCTGATAATTCCGGGTCGGGAAACGACAAAGGGGATCGACGGAAATAACGGGCGTCGAATCTCCGAAAATTTCACACAAAACCCCCAGCGGTAAAATACAGCTACACAGTGCAAAACCACAAATGAACCTCACCACCAATACAGCTGGTAAACAGAAAGATAAAAGAAAAACACAGAGCCGAACAAATTCTACCGTGCTCCAATACACGCCATCCACAAGCAAGCCGGCACGGGATAAAAGTACCAAGCGACGCGGCCCGCTAAAAATACCTCCTCTGCATGCGTCCAGTGATACGAATGTAGTCAAGCCACCAACAAACCTAACGGGTCTAGTAGCTGAGGAAACTCGTCTTTTAAAGCCTCCATCCTCATCGGCGGAACATTAGTCAGCGCCACTATTGATACGGGTGCCACACGTAATTTCATGCGAGAACCTGGCCAAAACTATACAATCGAATCCGACATATATCCCGGAAGATAGTGAGGTCATACTAGCAGATGGCTCCGCGGTAAAGGTAACCAAAGCGGTAATTTTTGAGACCATCTTAGGCAACGTGTGTCATCATTTCAAATTTCTGGTAATGCAGACAGCAAGTGAAGACCTCATTTTAGGCTTAGAGTTTTTACAGCAATTCGACACCACCATCACTTTGGCCGGTATAACTTTAAACTGTGCACCCACCGAAAATCTGTGTGGGGCCATAAAAACGGTAGATACCAACCACGCCCACGACCATGACAAATCCCGAGATAATTGGGTAGACAACATCGCTAACATCAAATACTCGCAGAAAGATAATATTGCGGCGAAGGAAGCCAGAGAATTAGAAACCATTAACAAGTTCCTGGAAAAAGAGTTACCAAAATTCCAAGAGCTCCACGGGTTATCAACAATAACCACGCATAAGATCCTCATCACCGACGACCGCCCTATAAAAATCAGGTACGCCTCCAGAAATCCGGCAATGCAAGCGATAGTAGATGCAGAAGTAAACAAGCTGATAGCCCAGGGTTGTATCGAGCCCTCCCGTAGTCCGTATTGTTTTCCAATCACTCTGGTGAAGAAGAAAAATGGGACGTGGAGGACTTGCATGGACTTCAGGCAATTGAATCTCAGGTCAGTACCCGATGCATATCCTTTACCACGAATTGATACTATATTGTCTAGATTACGTGAGGCCAAATTTATAAGCACACTCGATCTAAAAAACGGATACTGGCAAATCCCCATGGAGGATAGTAATAAGCAGTACACCGCCTTTGCCGTGCCTGGGCGCGGTTTATTCCAATGGAAAGTAATGCCATTTGGACTGCATTCAGCCCCAGCAACTTTCCAAAGAGCATTAGACCAGGTAATTTTGCGAGATATGTAACCACACGCTTTCGCATACCTGGACGACATTATTTTGATCGGGAAAACCCTAGAAGAGCACCTTAAAAACCTCGGAGAAGTTTTCAAGCGGCTGGGGGCAGCCAATCTGAAGATAAATTTTTAAAAATGTAAATTTTGTACAAATGAAACCTGGGTCACGTAATAAACGAGTCGGGAATAAGGACTGACCCAGAAAAAATCGCCGCCATTACTACACTGCAACCACCCCAGAGTGTGCGAGAAGTGCGACAACTCTTAGGCATCGCTTCGTGGTACCGCCGATTCGTGCCTGATTTCGCAACGATATCGCAACCCTTAACCCAATTACTCAAGAAGGGTAAACATTGGAAGTGCGGACTCGACCAACAACAAGCATTCCAGACTCTCAAGACCAAGCTTACGGAGGCACCGCTCTTGGCATGTCCTGACTTCTCAAAAACTTTTACCTTGCAGACTGACGCCAGTGACTATGGGTTGGGCGCAGTATTGACGCAAGAGATCGAGGGGGCAGAACGGGTCATCGCTTATGCTAGCCGCCACATGAATCAGGCCGAAAAAATTATTCTGCCACAGAAAAGGAGTGTCTGGCCATTGTGTGGGGTATAAGGAAAATGCGAGCGTATCTAGAAGGGTATCAGTTCATCGTACTGACGGACCATTTAGCCCTTAAATGGCTAAATTCCATTGAAAGTCTCACGGGAAGATTAGCCCGCTGGGCATTAGAATTACAACAATTTAATTTTACAATACAATACCGGAAAGGTAAAAACAACGTTGTAGCCGACGCATTGTCACGTCAACCACTTGACATTGTGAATTTCGCCAGTTGCTAAAATAATACGTCATATGATTGTGGCTGGTTAAAAAAATTGAAACAGAAGGTAATCGACAACCCCCAGAAGTACACCGATTATCTCATAGTAAATGAGCAGCTATATCGACATTTCGAGAGGCAAATTAATGACGAAGATGACCTCCTCTGGAAACTGTGCGTACGGACACCCTACAGGAGAATCATGACAACGTCACAGCTGGGCATCTAGGCATTCGAAAAACAATGAACCGTATCGCCACCAGATATTATTGGCCCGGGATGTCCCGGGACATCAGTAAATATGTGCGTAGTTGTCTTTCCTGCCAACAATTTAAAAGCAGTCAACAGAAACCAGCGGGGGAAATGCTCACCCACCTTACCGAGGAACCATGGGCAACGCTATGTGCTGACTTCGTTGGACCATTACCCAGGTCAAAGCACGGCAATACGATGCTATTAGTGATAATCGATAAATTTTCCAAGTGGATTGAATTAATTCCTATGAGAAAGGCCACCGCAGAAGGAGTCGTTAAAGCATTTCGGGAACGCATACTTTGCCGTTACGGTATGCCAAAAGTTTTTATTACGGATAACGGTACTCAGTTCACCTCCCGACTTATCCAACGCTACCTAAAAGATATAGGCGTACACCATCAGCTGACAGCCCCATATACACCGCAAGAAAACTCGACCGAGCACGCAAATCGAACAATCAAGACGATTATTGCCCAATTTTCGGGGCAAAAGCACAACCGATGGGATGACTTTCTTCCAGAAATTATGCTGGCAGTAAACACCAGTGTAGCCGAATCAACTGGGTACTCTCCTGCGCTCATCACCCAGGGACGAGAGCCTCGGCTTCCAAAAACCCTATATGATGACGTCACCACTGGCACAGGTGCCCGAATATTCACTACGGAAGACCGCGTGACAGATATTCAAGAAATTTTCCAGCTTGTAAAGAAAAATCTAAATACCGCGTCTACCAATCAAAAACGTTATTACAATTTAAGGCGACGGCAGTGGAAACCCAATTTGGGTGCTCTCGTCCTTCTGAAACAGCATCTACTCTCTAAAGCAGTGGATAACTACGCAGCTAAATTAGCTCTGAAATTTGGGGGCCATATATTGTAAAAACATTTATTTCACCAGTCATAGTTAAAATCCAATGTACTCGGACGAACGAAATAAGGACAGCACATTTAAATGAACTTAAACCCTATTATGACCAAGACTAATCTGCAATATTTACGTTTTTTTATTCTCACTGCAGATATAAATTTTTTTTAAGACAAGATGGCGCACCAGCAACGTTTTGAAGAATCGTGCAAAAAGTTCCGCAGGGCTATGGAAACAGAGCAGCAAAAGCAAAGAAGAGCGATCTTCATTGACGACGAAATACCAACCACAAGTAAGTGAGGGCGACACAACTATACTACCACTAAATCCACATCAACCTGCTTCCGTATGAGCACCTCCAAGCCACATCCAACCCTGAACAAGACAGCGGGCAGCACGGCAACAATGCACGTACCCATTCCACCTACAACCGTTCCCCCAAGAAATGAAAAATCAAACCACAAACCAGGCACCACTATACCTCCGCTCGAGAGCTATTTGAGTACCACTCCAAGGCAAGGCATGGGAAAGAAAATAGAGGAAATCAAATCCGAGAACACTCCAACCCCGCAGACACCCGACATACCACTTACACCCGGGAGCCAGCTACCCATAATAGGCGAAAAGCAAAAAGATAAGGGGTTCGAGTCTGGTCACGATGAAGATATGCCATGAGAAGATATGCCATGGAGAACCTACGTCTGTTCGCCCACATCCCGTGCAGAAGAAGTTAGCACCCTTACTGAGAACGAGTCAAGCCAGGCCTCGGCCACACCAGTCGCAGATGATTCCCCAGAACGCAACTGTGATGGACCAGTCACACCCAATGAAGAACAAGTTTCAACTGACAGAGACGATTGGTTCCGCTCAGTTTTCGGAGAATTTGATGGCATGGCCATGGGCCGCCCTTATTCCCCGACGCCATCTTCCACGTCCTCAGCAGTATCGGAGCCTCACCAAAAAACACATTATGGTCTAGGCACTATAAATATTCGGGACAGTCGTTGCCAACGCTTAGGAAACTTTATAGGCTACGAACGTACCATCACCTACCGATTTTGGGTCGATATACCCGAGCCAGAAAAACCAGCGATAGAGGGGACTAAGTGTCGGGAAAATAGTCTAAGCTCCAGCTCCAGCTCAAATTCGAGTTCGACTCATACCTCAGCCATAACCACGTCCTCAACTGCATGGGTCGAGGTTCCATCCATGGCAAACCCACCATTCTAGCCAAGGTACATAACCCCGGAACGTTTCACCTGGCAACGTCTATCCCAGAGTTCCACGTCACCACCCTCACACACGTCATCACCATGTCTCTCAATCCTCGCATCACCCTTAGCATGGAACGTTCCATTGTCACCAACGTCCAGCCCCCATGTCACAACATCACCCAAAACAAACGCCACACCGAAAACTAGCCCAAGTTCACAGACCCGAGAGAATGAAAATCAACCGGAGTTACCACCAACTATCCAAGACCAAATCAACCGACTGAAGCAAGCCGGGTCGACACGCAGAAGACATAAGTTCCAGCAGTGTATAAACGGGATGACATACAGAATCCAGATCAGCCGCAATGAGGACGTCAAAATCGACACCCACAAGAAAAAATAATAACTCCTCACCCGAAGAAAGGGGGGACTGTAACGACAAAAATCGGTCCCCTCATTTTCATCGTACAACAATTAGTCATTTATGTAAGAAATACATTATTTTATTTTTTTCTATACTGAATTTTATTATAATGAATTGTATTCACGTATATTCTTTCTTTTTCTTTATAATATTTTATTACCATTGAATTATACATGCATCTAGAATTACTCTGATTACCTTTCATGATTTAAAAATTTATTTAAAATTAACGTTTTATTATATATGGAGTCGCCATCTATATGTGAATTCAAGAACTAAAATATTTAAAGCGACATTTTTATACAACCATTATTTAGTAAGTTACGTTTTATGACAACTGATTGTTGGCAGAATTTTGCGTATATAAGAAGGAATCTCCGCATGAAATGGGAGTCTACTGCTAGCTGTCAGCAAGGTAAGAATACGAAGTTGAACGTGGTGTTACACATCCATCAGCATTGTACTTGCCTTTAAACACATCTACTGGACAGACTTTATTAGCGCAATTAGTGTATACTATTGTGTGCCCGATCTCCTTGGATTTGGGTCTAGCAACAGGCACACTGCTCCTTTTGAGCTTCTCTCACACACGTAGCCTGTAGGTTGTGTGGTGTTACACATCCCGCCTGCACCTGCGTGCATAGTGACTGCGCTCTACACGAGCATACGTTTTATCGCTCCCTCTGAGCATTTGTTTCTCGCGTTCTCACAGCGCAGCCCATAGGTTGTGTGGTGTTACACATCCCGCCTGCACCTGCGTGCACAGTGACTGCGCTCTACACGAGCATACGTTTTACCGCTCCCTCTGAGCATTTGTTTCTCGCGTTCTCACACGCGCAGCCTGTAGGTTGTGTGGTGTTACACATCCCGCCTGCATCTGCGTGCACAGTGACTGCGCTCTCCATGCGCATTCATTATACCACTCCTAATTATTTTTGTTGTTGTTCTCGCGTTCTCACACGCGCAGCCCTTAGGTTGTGTTGTGTTACACATCCCGCCCGCAGCTGTGTGATAGTGAATGCGCTCTGCACGAGCTCTTTCTTTCTGACCACGTACACTAGACATTTGAGTTTGCATTTAAAATGATAAATTTAATTTTGTAATTTAAAAGTAAATAAATATTCGGCATTGAATTGACTTCGTGTTTTACTCTCTCATGGTCTCAAAAATCAATAAATTTTTGTAGACGAATCCTGGACATCGCTGAATTTTACCCCAGCCTAAGAAACATCGTTACAATATGTATGAACAGCACGTTTTTAATAAAAATTAAACGATCTATGTACAAAGTGTAATACAAAATTATTAACAGCGAGACTGATTTTACAACACAGCAGCAATATTTTAGGTTGAGAACTTTATATATAAAATATCAAGAGCTTAAAGAACAGTTATCTTTCACTTCAGAGATTAGCTTATAAGAATTATACAGGGCTGAATGTTCAACATCTCTCAACATCTTCAAAAGATGTTCCTATCTCACTTTGTTCCATTCAACATCTTTCGATTATTTTAGTGTCATCACTAGAAAAAACATAAACAACTATAAACATACTTGCATACATACTATAAAATTACATACATATTGTTACGTTTTTATTCTCTTTAAAAAAACGCTTTTCCGTAGATTCCAAATTTTTCAATAAATAAAAGACCCCAGTGTACTAATTAGGGTTAAGAATGATAAATTCTTTATTTACCAATAAATAACACTAATCCAAATTCAATTCAAGAGCTTAAATACAAACATAAAGATTACTCAAATATTCACAACTGGTTACCACTACGCCTTCCTCGCTGTTGTATACGCACGTCTCAGACAACCAGCTGCGCTAGTATTGACGCAATTCTGCTTTCTCTGCTGCTCCTCACACAAGACTTACTCTGCCGACACTTAAGGTAGAATTAGTAAAATCGTATCGTTCTACTTTACAGCTTGCCGTATCGTTCAGCTTTGTGTACAAGTTATAGAAAATGTAACAGTTTGCACAGCACAATTTTTTTGTCTGGCTTTTAATGCGGCTTTTTTGACATTCGCTACAGAAAAATCTGTTTTCTGTAGATTTCTACGTCAGCAGTGCTACCACCACATATTTTATAACTAGTAACATGCATTGCATATGGTACGGCTTTTGTCAGCTGACACGCAACTTCACGATACGATTTTACTAATTCTACCTTTACAGTTGATCCACCAATAACAACTCTATGGCAGACTCTCACAGTTGAGACACTAATCAAGACTCGCTAGCTTCACTTACACACGTCTATCAGCTTCGCTGCTCCCTCACTCTTCACTCAAGGGACTCCACAATAACCTCAAGTCACGACAGACTCTAACTGTCACTATAGACTGTACTATAGTCTATTCACTTTCCAACTCACGTGTTGTAAAGCACATACTAGACTTGGGTCGAACTCGTTCACTAGTTCATTTTTGCCACAAACGAATGAACAAACCCATGTAATTTAAATGGTTTTGATCATTGGTTTGTGGCAAAAATGAACTAGTGAACGAGTTCGACCCAAGTCTAGCACAGACTCAAATGTAAACTCACTGCTGTATCACAAATCACGGACTGCGCACATGTTAATTAACGACTCACAGACTTCTGATTAGCAACTGAATTTATTCGCAACTGAGCACCTTCGCAACTGATTTATTCGCAACTAACTTTTGATCGCAACTGACTTTTGATCGCAACTAACTTTTGTTCGCAACTGACTGCTGTTGGATGCGTAACCCCTTTTTATACTTCGCACAACAACCTCTAGAATTTTCATGCAAAGTCTAGACAAATCATTATTATCTTCGATGTTGTTTACAAAGCGCCTAATTAAGTTCATGTGGTAACTATGTACATACGTGTATATGCATACATCATTAAGTGGTTGTTTACTTTATGTCTGCCTTTCGTTGGAATTGTCAGGCATGTATGTATCTGTGCATGTAACTATGTCTATCTTCTTAATAAGCAGACGCTTGTAGTTGTTGTTGGTTGTTTACGTTTAATCACGTATGTATGTGCTACGCATGTGCATATAGTTGTTTGCTATAGTGCTGTATGCGAATACGCGTGAACGTTTAGTTCTTTAGTTTAATACTTCTGGAGATTTCTTTACATTGACCCTGTTCAAATATTTTTGCACAACACTTACATAAACCCAGTTGGAATATATTTGCATAATGCTGCATTAATCTTGTCGACGGCCATTTCTGTAACAATACATATATTCATGTATATTTACATACGAATGGGCTACCTTTTGGAATATTCTTCCCGTAGAAAGTTCCGTAAATACTCCAAGATTTTATTATATGTATATATGTATGTACATGCATTTTTCCAAATCGAAATCACTATCACTATCACTACATAGTATAAAACAAATGTTAATACCAGACTCGTTTGCCTGGCTTAACTGAGATGTAAGTGGTGGGTAGTGTTTTTCATACGGGATTTCCCGGGAAAAATTTCCCGGGATCCCGCACATTTTCCGGGAAAGAAATCCCGGGAAATTTATGCGGGAATTCCCGGGATTTTTTGATTTTGTTATGGCAACGTAATTTGTATGTACACATTCCTTGATGAGTTTCATTATTCACTTTATGAACGCGATGGTGTAATAATAAGGTGATGGCAATATCGCAATAGCTAAAGCTTTACAACAACTAAAGGCAGAATTACCCGACTGTAAATGTAGAATTGTAAATGTAAATGTGTCAGCTGATCGAATCTGTTGCATGAAAAGCTATGCAAATGCTTACCTGACTGAAATGTCACGTAAATGTAACGTCTGAACCTGCAGAAAATAGAATTTCATGACGACGTTACGTGACATTTGTAGACAGTGATGGGATGTATGCATATTGAATGAGAGTGTGGCACAATAGCCCTATAATGGTACTTTTGTTTCTTTTGATAATTTAAGCTTTTGAGTTGCTAAATTTGTATACGTACATGACATATTTAATAAATTTAATTTTCTAATAAAATTTGTTTCTTTATAAAATCTAACCACAGACTGCCAATCGTATTTGTTTATTTTTTTGTTAATATACATATAGATAAACAATTTAATGAATATATAACTTACATATAGTACATTTCTGCGAACAAACAGCATACAAGCGCACAAAAACTATTTTTATTTAATAATACAAAAAGAAAATTATGATATGTGCGCTTAATCATAACAATTATAATGATAATAAAAATATAAATATTTTTATAATTATAATACGTTGTAATGTATGTATGCATACATATGAAGCTAAAATTTAAATTTCACTAAATATCAAAGTCATAACATTGTTTGTAAGTATAAAATAATGATTTGATACCATTAAAATAATTTTCGTACTTTTTCCACACAATCAAAAATAATGTGAAGATATTGAACTCCCATCAATGTTTCGAACAGCTGTTGCGCATTTTATTTGAATTTGTTATACTGATAAACACCCAGCAAACAAAAAGTAGTATATATGTATGTGTTCTTGTTCAAAAATATACATATGTAAATGTATATTGTTTGTGATTAAAATTAATTATTATTAGTAGGTACGAACATTAATAAGAAAAGGATAAAACGATAAAGTAGATATATAATAATGTTTTTATATGATTGAGGTGCTACTGAAACCGTAGGAATTCCTGGAAATTAAGGAGTCAAGCACTTCGTCTTTCCGATGAAATTGCTCAAAATCTGTTTTGCTACTTGTAGTTATATGCAAATATTACGGTTAGAGGCTTAAGCGTTACAGCTGCTATTAAAATTATTACAATTGAGCTCTTTTACATAAAATAATAATTTTTAAAACCTCTAGGTACATTTTCATTACAAAAGATGTCTTATTTCAAAAACTCCATTACTTTTTTCCAACAGTATAAAACTTGCCATCAAAAGAAAGTAAATTATAATAGCTTCAGCGAAATTATTAAAGAAATCTTGGATTAATTGAAACATTACCATTTTATATATTATTAACTTATAAGCAGTAATGCATACATACATAAGTATGTATGTATGATTACACAATCCATATACATTTCAATCACAATGAATTCCATGAATTTAAATATTACTTTCAGGTTTGACTTCACATAACTCGCAATTTAAAATCAAAAATTAGTGTTTGCTGGTCACAAAGCAATAAGCATGTATGTATGTGTGCACAAGGAAGTTTTTTGTTTGTGTCGAAAACACATGACACGTTTTTAAGCATTCTATAAGCGTTCAAACATTTACATTTACATTACATTTACATTACATCTACGATTTCTAGAGTCGGCTAACGAGGCCTTTAGGCCGAGTTTACATCTGGCACAAATGCGTTCTGAGCTTAGATGCCTTTATTTGGAAAAAGCAGAACGCGACGTTCAAAATTTAAGTATTAAACTAAAATACAGAAATGAGCAAGGAAATAAAAGAAAATTACAAATAATTACAGGTTCTCTTTGCTAAATAGTACGGTTAACAGCATTAACAGCTTATTCTGTACTAAAGTCCTATTTCCAAAGAGATATGCCCTTATGCAAAAATGATTGTTAAAGTTAAAGCATGCCATACAAAATTCGTTTGTTAAACCAACTTTAAGTTTAACAATGATTTTTTCATAAGGGGGATATTTTGTAATATTTTTTTAATAATACTCTTATAATTACTTTTTTATAATATTGGTATCTATGTATTGGTATTATATAAAGAACGGAAAAGGTATTCTTTTTTGACTAACGTGTGTATAAAGCGTTATTATTTAATCGATCTCAAGAATTATAATACGTTATTTTGAAATAAATTAAATTTAAAAATATTTTGTATTGTTTTGTATTGGGCGGGAATTCCCGGGATTTCCCGGGAAACCGAAAAATCTTTCCCGCTTTCCCGGGAAATGAAAAAGTCCGGGAAAAGAAAAACTCTAGTGGTGGGGCTTATCCAAGTGGTACACAAGGATAAGCAATTGAAAGAATCTTGATGTTTTTTACCCAAGTGATACACAAGGATAACTCAAGTTGTGGAGTAATCAATTAGTTATTCAGGTAGCACACCAGGATAATCTAATTGACTCAAAGAAGTGAAGTGTATGACGAGTTAAGTAGCAATCATAAATATTATTCAATAATTTTAATATTTATACAAAATGTAAAAATTAACTTAAAACTAATACAATAACAAAAAGTAAAAAAAAATAAGAGTACAAACATAATTTAAAACGGCCAGAAACTGTTCATTATTATCTTGCCAAATTCATTCCTATCGTAAGCTAAGCAAAACTGATATTCCATTTCACTACTGTCTGGCTGGTAATTTGAAACACACGTGGAAAATAAAATGTTTTATTTATTTCGTCAATTATGCTGACATGATGGTTCTCATACCTGGCTTGACAAATGTGTGAGAAATAAATTAATTTTATTTTAATTAAATTGTGGGAAAGAATTTAAGTGTACTTGAGACTTGGGAAAAATATGAATAAAAAAAAGTTAAACAAAAACGAAGTAAGCGTTTTGCTTAAATTTTAATTCAACTAGAGATTCTTTTTATTTTGATACCAAAAAAATTAACATATTGCGCCCCCAGGGGGATTGTTAATAACAATAGGCAATTTAACTGAACACTTTCTGGCAATTTATTCTGAAGTAAATTAAGCGCCAGGGTCTAACGAAATGTTCCAGCTTGACCTGGGTGATGGCTGTGGTGCTATTGGACGCGTATTGAGTCTTCTTTTTTACTAATATTTTGATTAACAGGATGGTTAGCAATATTAAAATCAGAGCCAGTCCCACATAACTGACTGCCGAGCTATGCACGCCATGATTCATGGTTGGGGTGGGTATATTCCGCATCTGTTCTCTTACCTCCTCTTGCAGTCGGGTTAAGTTTCCCATGATTCTTAGGTCTTGTGAAGTTTCGGTTATATTGAAGTCCTTTTGTTGTAAATGGGGCAATGAAACTCCAGAGCTTGTATAGGAGGGATACAAAGTCGAGGTAATTGTTTGGTGCCCATATACGGTAATCAACTCATTTTTCATTGAACATCCTGCTGGTAAGGTAAGCAATCCAGTTCCTTGTAAGACCTGAGAACTGATGCTGTTGCACACCATACTTAATTTGAGTGGATGTTGAGTTGCGACTAGCCATTGTTTTTTTTTATGAAGTTGGTACCACACATTACTATGGGCTAGTACGTCGGTATTGCAACTTATGTCTGACTCGTTGTTAAATAAATGTATCTCACAACGACACATTGGTGAATTTTTGAAATACGTAGCTTGGATATTTGGGCATAAAAAAGTATCGTGATCAAGGATGTGGCAATCACGGAGTTTGGTATCATCAACCGGGAAATATTCGTCTCGGTGAGCGTTGAGAGCCATCATTTTGGTTGTTGGAATGATCGCAACCAACGAGTTATTTAATAGTTGTGGAGCTGGTGTAAGATAAAAGAGGTCGAATTCCTCTTTATGGGCTAGTGGAATTTCCAATGTGCAAATAATGTGTTGGTTTGAAATGGCTGTATTAGCTGTCACTAAACCATACAGATGAATGATATCCGTGACTGGTAGTATCAAATCCGATGGCAGATTTGCCTTTATATTGTCCACTTCCAAAGAAAATTGTTGCGGTGTTAGTAGATCCATTATGGCCTTTAACATTGTTTGCACATTGTCTGAGATGATGATCAACTGAATGCTAAGTAAGAAAATAAGTTGAGATTGCTGGGTTTCATTGACAGTAAAGTTCTCGAGTCTTTTTAGCCTAAAGTTTAATTTATCGAGGCTATTCTGAGTAGAAGCCTCCGTTTGTTTCATAATATTAAGGGTGGAGTCGAGGAATGATGTTTGATTCCGTAGAAGGTGTGCTAAGTGATCCTCGTTATTCTTTATGCTGTTGATGGTGTCTGTCATTTTTTCGGCACACTATGAATCGAGAACTCCAAATAATGAATTTGCTACATTTCCAACGAAATCAATTGGCCCTCGTTTCTTCCTTCTTAAGAGGCTTTCGAGACTGGTAGCCACTTTAAGTTTAACGTTGTTAAAATGCGCAACGAGCGCGATACATTGATGATTGAGATCTGAACTGTTGCAACATTTCATCAACGTATTAGTTCCGTTTGCTAGAAGTTGTATTTACTTCCTTGAGAAATGGTGATAGTTCAAAGTAGATAAAAAGCTTCCATTCTGAGATAATTGGTTTAACTTGACCAATCTGTTCAAAGTGTAACCCAGGAGAGCTAGTGATCTTTCTGTAGGTACCTAGCTGGCATACCACTAACGGAAGGAATAAGGCAAGAAGCATTAGTAGGCTGGTTGGAGATAATGTGCAGCGTTTTGGGGGTGGTGAGCCTTTGTATTTGTCAGTAGGTGGTTCGTTTCTCTTGAGTTCAGAGCTATTTCCTTTAGTTTTGTTCAGAGATTTGTAGTTTTCCTTGGGAAGGGAACTGCTTTTTACACCTTCACTGCCCAAAGACGTTGAGGGTGTGTTCTGAAGATCAGGCGTACTTTCATTGGCAGTAGTGGTGTAGTATGTATCGAGAGGAAGCGGAGCAAGTAAGTGAATTGCCCGTTTAATGATACCTGCAGATGTTTTTACTGTTGCCGTCCTCACGATACCGTCAGGCCCGGGGAATGTTTCGATCACCTTTCCGATTCCCCACGTCATGACAGGAGTGTTGTCTTTCACTATAACTATAGTACCCACTGGCAGATTTTGAGACTTTGATTGCCATTTGTTACGCTGCTGGAGTTCAGTGAGGTACTCGTGGGACCATCGTTGCCAGAAATTATGTTTTATTTTTGATAATTCCCATCGTTTAACGAGTGATGGCGACATCGACTGAGCAGTTGCATCGATTTGTGCCGTGAGAGGTTCCCCAATCAGGAAATGACCAGGAGTCAAGGCAGCTGCATCATTAGGATCATTTGATAGTGCTGTTATAGGTCTGGAATTCAGTATTGCCTCTACCTCTATGACTACAGTTTCTATTTCTTCATAAGTTAGGGATGCGTTTGTCATTTCTTTGAGTAATAGCTTTTTGGCTGACTTGACTGCGGCCTCCCACAATCCCCCAAAATGAGGTGCTCGAGGAGAAATGAAATGAAAAGAAATGTTTTTATTTGCACATTCTCGCTGAATGGCTTCTTGAGCTGTGGGGGTAAAAAGGGCTGATGATAATTCCGCTAGTTGATTTCGTGCTTCGACAAAGTTTGTTGCATTGTCGCAGTAAAGTTGTTGGCAGTGACCTCTGCGACTGGTAAATCGTTTTAGTGCTCCCAGGAACGCTTCTGTTATTAGGTTTGTAACTAATTCGAGATGCACTGCTTTTGTGGCGAAGCAACAGAATACTGCAATGTACGCCTTCTGAGGTCGTTTTCCTCGAGTTTTAAAGTGAGCACAAATTGGACCACAATAGTCAACCCCGGCATTTATAAATTGTCTTGCTGGTGTAACCCTCGTTGCAAGGCAAACTTCCCATGATCTGCTGGAGAAGTTTTGGTTTTGATTTTGCGCAACTTACGCACTTATGGATGGTTTCTCGTGCTAAGTATTTTCCTTTGATGGGCCAAAATCTTTGTCGGACATTTGCAAGGAGAGCCTGAGTTCCATATTGCTTATTTTCTTTGTGTATTGACTCAAATATTAGTTTGCTGATTATCTTATTATAAGGGAGGAGCATTGGATGTCTTGTATCGAATGGCAAAGTAGACTCTTCTAGTCTGCCTCCGACTCTTAAAATGCAATTTTCATCTAAAAATTGTGATAAACTTTTGATCGGACTTGACACCCTTGGTTCTTTGCGTTTTTGCAACTGCTTGATGTCTTCTGAGAATGCAAATGTTTGAGTTTCTCTAATAATTATAAGAACTGAATCGTGGAGCTCGAAAGGTGTCAGAGCTCTTTGAGTTTGTCGATCTGCCTTGGGGAGCCTAGCATTTTTTATGAATCTGAAGATGTATCCTATAATACGTTGCAGGGTTTTAAAAGAATTTCTATGGTTGATAGAATGCAAAAAATTTTCAGTCGTTACCGAAACCAGCATGTTATAGGAAATTTTCTTCTGTTCAGGTAAAGGTGTGTCAGGAGTTGGAGAGAACATCGGAGGCCAATGTTTCTCATCACCATGAAGAAAGAATGGCCCATACATTTACTGGGGTGTATGCTGCAACTGCTGTGGATCCAATCCTCTAGATATTATGTCTGCTGGGTTGTCCTGGGAACTCACATGACGCCATTGGTCAGGTTCGAGCTTTCTTGAATTGAAGCTATTCGATTTGCTCCGAATGTATGCAACGAAGATGATCGTGAATTTATCCATGCTAATACTATTTTTGAATCAGACCAGTAGAATGTTGGTGTTGTATTCATATCCAGATCGTGCTTAACTTTTGCAGCCAAGTTGGCACCCAACTGGGCAGCACATAATTCCAGCCTGGGCAGCGTTTGTTGCTTGAGAGGGGCTATACGGGACTTCGCACAAAGCAATAACTGTTTTATTTGGCAAGAATGTCCTGATATATACTGCGGCACCATACGCCTTTTCTGAGGCATCTGTAAGAACATGTAGTTGCGTATTGCTTGGAATCGATCCTTTATATATATGTCGATGAGCTTGAAAGGTTTTGAGTTCACTCAGATTACTTCTAAAGCTTCGCCAGCGTGATTCAAATTCTGAAGGCACTGCCTCATCCCATGAAAGATTCAAATTCCATAATTCCTGGATGGATATTTTTGCCTTGACGACTACTGGAGACAGTAGTCCGAGTGGGTCAAATATACGCGCTAAATCTGATGTGACTGTCCTTTTCGTCACAGCCTTGATTGGTTGTATGTTGACCTTAATTTTCAGTAGATCATACTTGGGTAGCCATACTAATCCCATCGTTTTTATATAGTAGGTTTCGTCTGTGGAAAAATCAAGACTAACTTCTTGATCATCATTGGGGATATGGCGTAGCAATTGGGTATGATTTGCACACCATTTTCTTAAATGAAATCCGTACTTTGACATGAAGTGTTGTAGTTGACGCTGAGTTTCTAGTGCTATGTTCAAGCTATCGGCTCCCCCCAAACCATCGTCCACATAAAAGTTATTTTCCAAGAAATTGGCTGCTAACGGAAACAGCATGTTGTTATCATGGCTTATTTCCTTTAGACATTTGATTGCCAAGTATGGTGCAGGTCTGGTTCCATATGTCACTGTATTCAACTTGAAGTAACTGATGGGTTCAGAAACATTACTTCTCCATAGAATTATCTGGTACTGTTGGTCTTTTGGATGGACCAATATTTGTCGGTACATTTTTTCTATGTCTGTTGTGAACACGAAACGTGGAATCCGAAATCGCAGAAGCACCGTAAACAGCTCATTTTGTAGTGGTGGCCCGATGTGCAAAATGTCATTCAAAAATTTTCCTGACGAGGTTTTTGCTGACGCATCAAATACCACCCGAAGTTTAGTGGTGCTACTATCAGGTCGTAAAATGCAGTGGTGAAGAATAAAGTATTTAGACCCTTCCACTTCATCTATGTTGATTTTCGACATATGTCCCGTTGTTTCGTAATCCTTCATAAACTGCAAATATTGAGTTTTTAGGGAAGCATCTTTTGATAATCGACGTTCCAAGCTGAGGAAGCGGTTAAAGGCAATATTATGTGAGGCGCCTAAAGAAGATGTTTCAGTACAGAATGGAAGTCGTACTACGAACTGTCCTTCTTTGTTACGAATAGTGTGTTGATTGAAATGTGCCTCACATTGGGCGTCATAGGGAGATAATTTATGCCCAGTGCTCTCGATCTCTTCCTGTTTCCAAAATCGTTCAATAGCCGTATTCATTTTATCCTCTTCAGTTAAAGTACCACATATTGCTGATGAGAGTTGTTCTCCAGATACCTTTCCAGATACTATCCAGCCAAAGGTGGTATTTTGTAATATTAGGAGGTCATCACCGAGTTTAATTTGTCCTATGGCAAGGATTTGATGGTAATATTCTGCGCCTAACAAAATGTCAATTTTTTCTGGTCGGTTAAAAGTTGGGTCCGCTAGTGTGACATTGATTTGTGGTTGAGGAGAAATGATTTGTGGCAACACAAATGCCTCAAGACGTGTTCAAAAGGTGTTGAGTCTTGATTGAAGTGATATGTTGACACGGTGTTGAACCTTGGTGCGGTTTTTTCCAATTCCATTGATTGAAATTGAGGTGGTTCTTGCTGGGAGCCCTAGAGTTGTGACTAATCTCTCTGTAATGAGGTGGACTTGTGAGCCCGAGTCGAGAATTGCCTTACATTCAGTTTCTAGTCCATTTGCCTTGACCTTTACCGACGCTGTTCCTAGTAGGACATATGGTCTTCTGCTGACGGAACTTGTCATCATGCTTTCAGCTTCGTCCTGTGGTGTGCTAACGAGAGATGTCACGTTTGTTGTGGAGGGATTGTTAAGTGTAGCTGCCTCTCTGTCTGAGTCAATTTCTTTTTTAGGAGGAGTAATTTTCCTTGATGACGAATAACCTTGTGGGGTTGGTTCCAGATGTACCAAGGTATGGTGCTTTTTTCCACATTTCTGGCAGCGGCCTGAAATTGTACATTGTTTGGTACTATGGGTACTACTAAAGCAATTGACACATAATTTATGTTTCTGTATCATGTTTAGTCTGTTTGTTGAGCTTACATCGATGAATTTCTTACATCGATACAATGGGTGAGAATCTCGCTTGCAAACTATGCACAACCGGTTTTCGTGTCGAGGTTGTGCTGTAAGCACGCATATTTTGTTAGTGGAAAACGAAGGTTTTTCCTTGTGTCCCATTGCTTCCAGAGTGTGAAAATAGTTCTCAAGGAATGTCAGAAATTGGTTGATTGTTTGTATATCCTTTGGGTGAGAAATTGATTGCTCATATTGAGCATGCACTGTTTTATCTAACTTTTTGACCAGGATGTGGATAAGGATTGGATCCCACGATGATATTTGAAGCCCCATGTTGGAGAGAGCTGCCAAACATTCCTTTGTTGTATCGTGCAATCGCTTAATAGCACCTAATGTGGATGCCCCAGATGGTTGGTCAAGTAGTCTCTGAACTGCTGTTGCTACCATTGCCCTTTTATTGTTGTATCGATCTTGCAGCAATTGCCACGCCACCTGATAATTGTCTGCAGTAACCGCAAGATGATTAATGAGGATCGCTGCTTCACCAATGACGTTGGTTTTTAAATACCACATTTTATGAGCATCAGACATCTGTTGCTCATGTACGATTCTTGTAAATAAATCGGAGAATGATGTCCATTTCATGTAGTCACCTTCAAATTTTGTAATGGTGATCGTAGGCAAAGGTAAGGCTGATGGTCTGGCCGTAGTTTCTGTGGTTGAGTGGTGGAGGCTTCTATTGGCCGTGGTGAGCTGTATGATTGCTGATTGTGCAGCTTGTTCGAGGTGAACATATCTGCTTGTATCGTAACCAGCAATGTCTGGGTCGGGATATTTGTCCAGTAATTCATCATTAAGCCTTTCTAATTGAAGCCACAGCTGAGAGATAGTGGCCTTTTTTACATCGTAGTAAGATTGATCTTGACCTGGTTGCAACTGAAGGCCTTCTAGCTGTCGAGTAAGTGCCGCCATTTTTCCAAGTGACCGGCTGATTAATCCATCGTGTCCCCCAGTTACGCCGGCTTGCGATTGACCTGTGTTTGCCGATTTGGGATTGGGATCATGTCCCCCAGTTGCCCCGGTTTGCCTTGACCTGTATTTGCAGGTTTGGGATTAGGAAGTTCTTTTTTCCCGGATTCTTTACCTTGATTATCGAGTTCACGTTCCATTATAGCTATATATTTCGTCGCCATGGCCTCAATTCGAATATAGTAGTCGGATGTGAAGTATTCATCAGATGTGTCTACGTCCTTCAACTCTCGTAATTCATTATCTGCTGTGTCGAACTCTGTCCAAGCTGTCTTTAGACGAGATAGCAGTTCCTGGTAATAGGTTGCGGTTTTCCGGCTGGCTGAATCCTTGGTGAAATTTCGAATAATGGTTGCAATATGTTCTCCCGTTTCCTTTAGTTGGCGGAGCAGTTTTGTTGAGGTTGTTTCCATGGTGGATTAGTTGTTGTGGAAAGCAAGGAAGTGATGGCACTATTATTTAATTCGAGGATTGCGTGTCCTGTCACGGTTGCCAAAAATGTTAATACCAGCCTCGTTTGCCTGGCTTAACTGAGATGTAAGTGGTGGGGCTTATCCAAGTGGTACACAAGGATAAGCAATTTAAAGAATCTTGATGTTTTTTACCCAAGTGATACACAAGGATAACTCAAGTTGTGGAGGAATCAATTACTTATTCAGGTAGCACACCAGGATAATCTAATTGACTCAAAGAAGTGAAGTGTATGACGAGTTAAGTAGCAATCATAAATTTTATTCAATAATTTTAATATTTATACAAAATGTAAAAATTAACTTAAAACTAATACAATAACAAAAAGTAAAAAAAAAAAATAAGAGTACAAACATAATTTAAAACGGCCAGAAACTGTTCATTATTATCTTGCCAAATTCATTCCCATCGTAAGCTAAGCAAAACAGATATTCCATTTCACTACTGTCTGGCTGGTAATTTGAAACACACGTGGAAAATAAAATGTTTTATTTATTTCGTCAATTATGCTGACATGATGGTTCTCATACCTGGCTTGACAAATGTATGAGAAATAAATTAATTTTATTTTAATTAAATTGTGGGAAAGAATTTAAGTGTACTTGAGACTTGGCAAAAATATGAATAAAAAAAACTTAAACAAAAACGAAGTAAGCGTTTTGCTTAAATTTTAATTCAACTAGAGATTCTTTTTATTTTGATACCAAATAAAAAGAATCAAAAGAATTAACAACAAAAGTTGCTTTCTCTGTCCCTATATCCCCGTGTATGCTTACATCTTTAAAACTACACAACGGATTCTGATTCTGATTTTTTAAATAGATAGAGTGATTGAAGAGGAAGGTTTATATGTATAATAACATCCATTAAATAGTGGAGAAATACTGTTATTTTTGAAGTTTCTAATGTGATGTCGTAAATAATTAACAGCATGTTTATAGAACCCAATATGTCTAAAATACGCGTATAAAACCTGACGTTTATCAAGTTTGCGGTTGTATAACGCGAATGTCATTTTATTTTTGTAAAAAACGTAACAAGTGACAGTTTGTTTGGGTTTGTATAACGCGTTTTCTGCTGTCAAAAGAAAAAAAAGTACACGAATGAAAAATTGCATTCGTCGGTGGAAAAAATTAAAAATTTTATAAGAAATAAATAAAATAAAATTGATATATCAGCAAAAAAGTGAATGTTGCTACAAATAGTAAATTTTTATTTGTTATTTTATTAGTGTAAGTGGCAATTAGAGCATAAAGTTGACAACAGCCATGCAGTTATTATTTTTGGAAATTCGTTTTCTTTTCTTGCAAGATAATAGCTCA
Organism: Tachina lurida; assembly: GCA_944452675.1. Lineage (NCBI taxonomy): Eukaryota > Metazoa > Arthropoda > Insecta > Diptera > Tachinidae > Tachina > Tachina lurida. Next base: position 106,333,158 of record OX101753.1, on the reverse strand, counting down.
TTTTATGTTATTTCATTATTTGTATATGTGTATAAAGTTAAAGATTTCTTTTTTAAATAAAAAAATTTTTATTTACATAAATACTTCCATGTTGCCGTCAAAAAGGGTTACCTTTTTTAATGACAAAAATACAAATTTTATATGACAAAATGTAAACAAATAAAAATTATTTACAAAAAGACAACACTGTGATTTGGCACTAAATTGCTAAGAGCGCCACACGACGTAAGGCGGACGAAAAAATATTAACGTGTTCTACAAATGAAAATTCTTACGTATTCGTCCGTGTGCTATTCGTGCGTGTCTTGATTATGACGTGTTCTATAAACATGCTGTAAATTTTTTCTGCTTACATTGCAAACACAGGCTGAACCCAACGAGATTTATCCAAATAATGTGCTAATATTGTACACATTGAAAAGGTCTACAGGAAACTCCGCTATGGTATATGTCTATCTCTTATGGATATCGCCAAAGAATATAAATTACATAGAATGCGCATCTGAGCTAAAAAATAATACATTTTTTGCTTACGCTTCAGATGGGGGGGGGGGGAAGTATAAAGCGCAAGCAAACACGCAGTGAGAGCATACGCTTCCAGGATGACCGATGACATTTTTCAAAAAGTGGCACCAAATAAAGGAGGATTTATCAAAAAAAAAGGGGCCACATTAAAAAAATCGACACAACTACATTAAAGTTCTTATTTTTAATGTATTATTATATAATTCACTTTAGAAAAAGGGGGACCAAAAGAGGCAAGGAAATAGAAAAAGTGGCAATTTGCCACTTTAGTCGATCAAACGGTCACACTGTACGCTACAGCGACAGAGCTTCCTGTTCTTGCTACAGCTTGTCGTCACTGTTGCCAGTTTTGCAGATTTCTCTGCATTTTGCTGATTTTTCATTGACAAAATTATAAAATGAAATTTGCAGATTTTTTGAAATGCTTGTGTAACATCAATATTTCGTGTTTTTTTTTACTCCGTAACAGAAATAACCATTGTGTCACTGTCAGAAACATACACATAAGAAACACTAACAACTTATAAATGTGTTACACAAGATTTTGTTAATGTTTGGACTAATGAGAGTAAATAGAAAATTACTCTCTGAATGTGCAAAAGTTATCCAAAATTGCTGGAACGCAAAATACCATAATTGCCCATCTTGAAATACTAGTGCTGTTTACTTTTTAAATTAAATTTTATTTTAGTGATTTTAGTCGCTTAAAACGCATAACATTATAAAAACACAAAATTTGCATCATTGTCAACAGCTGTAAAAAGTAAATGAAAAAAACTATAAAAAAGTAGAAGATACGTGAATTATTAAAAAAAATCATAAAAATAATTTTTCTTCATACTAAAGAAATGGAGAAATGTGCACAAATGTACTTACAACTTTAGCTTTATTTCAAAACATTCCATTATGCTTTTTAATAAATAAAAATTGTTTGCTTTTGCAAGTTGTTTCTTTTTTTTTTTAATACATGATTTTTATTTATTGTATCTTCATATATGAACTAACAATAAGTATTCAAATCTTAAATCTAAAAATATAATTAGGCCCGACCAGTGTTGGACATAAGCTTAGTAATAGATATATATAATATGTTGCGTTTACAACTGTTTGTAAAAGATTGAGCACCAAAGGTTTCCTTTGGAGCTCAGAGTGTGTGATTTTTTGTTTTGTTGTGATTTGGTTTTAGCCCAGGTAGAATCACCATGTGCTAATATGAATTGAAGTTAAGTCTTAGTAGAAGCACTAAGACTAGTCTAGCAATCAAGAAAGTTAATTTTTAGTGTTTTATTTTTGGAAATTGCTACAATTTAAGTTTAACGTTTATTAACGCACTAATAATCCGAAATTATTATTTTACTTAATTAGTAAAATAACTTTTTTATTAAAAATACATTTAAATTGATTATTGAGGGGTTTAGCTGGATCCTATGCGCATTTCACTGTTGCTAATGCAGATCATCAGGGAACCTTTACCCAAATTTCTTAGAACAACACTCTATTCTTATATAGCTGTTGTTGTTATTTACATTTATTTTCTTTTACATACTCTTACAACTACAATTTGAAGCTGAAAAAAAGTCAGCCAATGTAGCAATGGTAAAGTAAGAAAATAAAAAAGCATATTGATTATTGAGTTCTTGTTTCAACTTTGTTATTTGTTGTTAGGCTTCTCATTTGTTTAAATGAAAGTTTATAACATAATAACCCAAATTTCTTAGAACAACTAGAGTTATTATGTTATAAACTTTCATTTAAACAAATGAGAAGCCTAACAACAAATAACAAAGTTGAAACAAGAACTCAATAATCAATATGTTTTTTTATTTTCTTACTTTACCATTGCTACATTGGCTGACTTTTTTCAGCTTCAAATTGTAGTTGTAAGAGTATGTAAAAGAAAATAAATGTAAATAACAACAACAGCTATATAAGAATAGAGTGTTGTTCTAAGAAATTTGGGTAAAGGTTCCCTGATGATCTGCATTAGCAACAGTGAAATGCGCATAGGATCCAGCTAAACCCCTCAATAATCAATTTAAATGTATTTTTAATAAAAAAGTTATTTTACTAATTAAGTAAAATAATAATTTGGGATTATTAGTGCGTTAATAAACGTTAAACTTAAATTGTAGCAATTCCCAAAAATAAAACACTAAAAATTAACTTTCTTGATTGCTAGACTAGTCTTAGTGCTTCTACTAAGACTTAACTTCAATTCATATTAGCACATGGTGATTCTACCTGGGCTAAAACGAAATCACAACGAAACAAAAAATCACACACTCTGAGCTCCAAAGGAAACCTTTGGTGCTCAATCTTTTACAAACAGTTGTAAACGCAACATATTATATATATCTATTACTAAGCTTATGTCCGACACTGGTCGGGCCTAATTATATTTTTAGATTTAAGATTTGAATACTTATTGTTAGTTCATATATGAAGATACAATAAATAAAAATCATGTATTAAAAAAAAAAAGAAACAACTTGCAAAAGCAAACAATTTTTATTTATTAAAAAGCATAATGGAATGTTTTGAAATAAAGCTAAAGTTGTAAGTACATTTGTGCACATTTCTCCATTTCTTTAGTATGAAGAAAAATTATTTTTATGATTTTTTTTAATAATTCACGTATCTTCTACTTTTTTATAGTTTTTTCATTTACTTTTTACAGCTGTTGACAATGATGCAAATTTTGTGTTTTTATAATGTTATGCGTTTTAAGCGACTAAAATCACTAAAATAAAATTTAATTTAAAAAGTAAACAGCACTAGTATTTCAAGATGGGCAATTATGGTATTTTGCGTTCCAGCAATTTTGGATAACTTTTGCACATTCAGAGAGTAATTTTCTATTTACTCTCATTAGTCCAAACATTAACAAAATCTTGTGTAACACATTTATAAGTTGTTAGTGTTTCTTATGTGTATGTTTCTGACAGTGACACAATGGTTATTTCTGTTACGGAGTAAAAAAAAACACGAAATATTGATGTTACACAAGCATTTCAAAAAATCTGCAAATTTCATTTTATAATTTTGTCAATGAAAAATCAGCAAAATGCAGAGAAATCTGCAAAACTGGCAACAGTGACGACAAGCTGTAGCAAGAACAGGAAGCTCTGTCGCTGTAGCGTACAGTGTGACCGTTTGATCGACTAAAGTGGCAAATTGCCACTTTTTCTATTTCCTTGCCTCTTTTGGTCCCCCTTTTTCTAAAGTGAATTATATAATAATACATTAAAAATAAGAACTTTAATGTAGTTGTGTCGATTTTTTTAATGTGGCCCCTTTTTTTTTTGATAAATCCTCCTTTATTTGGTGCCACTTTTTGAAAAATGTCATCGGTCATCCTGGAAGCGTATGCTCTCACTGCGTGTTTGCTTGCGCTTTATACTTCCCCCCCCATCTGAAGCGTAAGCAAAAAATGTATTATTTTTTAGCTCAGATGCGCATTCTATATAATTTATATTCTTTGGCGATATCCATAAGAGATAGACATATACCATAGCGGAGTTTTCTGTAGACCTTTTCAATGTGTACAATATTAGCACATTATTTGGATAAATCTCGTTGGGTTCAGCCTGTGTTTGCAATGTAAGCAGAAAAAATTTACAGCATGCTTATAGAACACGTCATAATCAAGACACGCACGAATAGCACACGGACGAATACGTAAGAATTTTCATTTGTAGAACACGTTAATATTTTTTCGTCCGCCTTACGTCGTGTGGCGCTCTTAGCAATTTAGTGCCAAATCACAGTGTTGTCTTTTTGTAAATAATTTTTATTTGTTTACATTTTGTCATATAAAATTTGTATTTTTGTCATTAAAAAAGGTAACCCTTTTTGACGGCAACATGGAAGTATTTATGTAAATAAAAATTTTTTTATTTAAAAAAGAAATCTTTAACTTTATACACATATACAAATAATGAAATAACATAAAATGAGCTATTATCTTGCAAGAAAAGAAAATGAATTTCCAAAAATAATAACTGCATGGCTGTTGTCAACTTTATGCTCTAATTGCCACTTACACTAATAAAATAACAAATAAAAATTTACTATTTGTAGCAACATTCACTTTTTTGCTGATATATCAATTTTATTTTATTTATTTCTTATAAAATTTTTAATTTTTTCAACCGACGAATGCAATTTTTCATTCGTGTACTTTTTTTTCTTTTGACAGCAGAAAACGCGTTATACAAACCCAAACAAACTGTCACTTGTTACGTTTTTTACAAAAATAAAATGACATTCGCGTTATACAACCGCAAACTTGATAAACGTCAGGTTTTATACGCGTATTTTAGACATATTGGGTTCTATAAACATGCTGTTAATTATTTACGACATCACATTAGAAACTTCAAAAATAACAGTATTTCTCCACTATTTAATGGATGTTATTATACATATAAACCTTCCTCTTCAATCACTCTATCTATTTAAAAAATCAGAATCAGAATCCGTTGTGTAGTTTTAAAGATGTAAGCATACACGGGGATATAGGGACAGAGAAAGCAACTTTTGTTGTTAATTCTTTTGATTCTTTTTATTTGGTATCAAAATAAAAAGAATCTCTAGTTGAATTAAAATTTAAGCAAAACGCTTACTTCGTTTTTGTTTAAGTTTTTTTTATTCATATTTTTGCCAAGTCTCAAGTACACTTAAATTCTTTCCCACAATTTAATTAAAATAAAATTAATTTATTTCTCATACATTTGTCAAGCCAGGTATGAGAACCATCATGTTGTTCTAAGAAATTTGGGTAAAGGTTCCCTGATGATCTGCATTAGCAACAGTGAAATGCGCATAGGATCCAGCTAAACCCCTCAATAATCAATTTAAATGTATTTTTAATAAAAAAGTTATTTTACTAATTAAGTAAAATAATAATTTGGGATTATTAGTGCGTTAATAAACGTTAAACTTAAAGTTAATTTTTGTTTGCCATAATTTCCTTATTTTTCCCAGTCTTTTATACAATTTTAATTTCATACGTCTATATTAAAATTACTAGCAATGTACATTTCAGTACTTGTCATAAAGCCTGACCTTGCATTTTATCAATTATTGTAATACTACTCTTAAAGGTAAATGACTGAATTAATTGTATGAGTATAAGAATGTCTAAAGGTAAATGACTGATTGCAATATGAAACTTATTAATTTGTAAATAAAACTTGGTTAATGAACTTAGAATACAACATAAGCAGAAATTACATTAAATATTAATTTATAACAAACCATTGGTTAAATGAACTTAAAATACTACATAAACAAAATTTTATATTTATAATAAAAAAGGGAAGGTATTCCTTAAAAAATACATACAACTTCTAATAATAATAAAAGTAATTATGTATGTATTATATTATACTTAAGAAGTGATAATCAAAAGGAAAAAAAAATAAAAGTATTTTCAAGAAGTCCCATCTGGAGTGTTGTGAATAATAGCCCTTGTGTCCCTCTGTTTTAGGCGGATGTGTCCAGTAAAGTTCAAAATATTACGGGCAAGCGGATTAGGATGTGACTCCAGTTTTGTTAAATATTTGCCTGCGTATTTTGCAATTTCTTCAGTCACTAGTGGCATATTTAAATCACGATGTATATTTGAATTTTTTATATACCATGGAGCCGATGTTATTAACCGTAAAATTTTGTTTTGCCTTCGTTGGATTCTCTCGACATTAGAAGCTGAAGCAGTACCCCATAGCTGAATTCCGTAGCACCATATAGGTTTTAAGAGCGACTTGTATATTAAAAGTTTACAATCTAGGGTGAGGGTTGAATTTCTACCAACCAGCCAATGTATCTGAGTTAATTTAAGTTTCATTTGCGTTAGCTTAGAGTCAATGTGGTATTTCCATGTGAGCCTTCGATCAAGATGTATACCAAGGTATTTCACATGTAAGTTTTGAGGAACAATTTGATCATTGATTGTAATGGGGGAACAAGTGTCTTTTCTTAAGGTGAATGTTACCTGAGCACACTTCAGTTCATTTACCTTTATTCTCCATATGTTTAACCATATCTCTAGCTGAGTAATATGTTGCTGAAGATATCGGGAAGCCTCATGAGGGTTTTCGTGCATACTAAGGCAGGCTGTATCATCGGCAAATGAAGATGTGTGAATATTACTGCTCAATGGCATATCACAAGTATAAATCAAATATAAAACTGGCCCCAGTATACTCCCCTGTGGCACACCGGATGCGATTAGTTCAGGCGTACTCATAAAGTCTCCTTCCACAACAGTGAACTTGAATGTTTATTGGTAGTCTTTAATTTTAAAATTAGGCCTTTATGCCAAACTTTATCAAATGCCTGAGATACGCCAATGAACAGCGCAGAGCAATACTTTTTTTCTTCAAAAATTTTTCTTATAAATTGAACCAATCTATGAGTTTGTTCAATGGTGCTATGCTGACTTCTAAATCCAAATTGATGATCCGGTATGCACTCATTATCAGTTAGAATTGGGGACAATTTTATCATGAGTAAGTTTTCAAAGAGCTTTGACATTTATGACAGTAAACTTATTGGCCTATATGACTCAGCTTTGGTAAGATCTTTGCCCGGCTTTGGAATCATTTTAACCTTGGCAAGCTTCCAGCTTTTTGGATAATACTCCAGTCGTAAAATGGCATTAAAAATGCATAACAGGATTCTAATAGCTATACGAGGCAACTTCATCAGCATCTGGTTACTAATTCCATCCATTCCCGGAGCTTTTTTCGGGTTGAGTTCTGCAATTATTTTTTGTACATCACGCGTCTTAAATTTTATTGGTCGAGGGGGTAGCGCAACTACATTTGGCAAATCAACAGCACCAGAACATGTGTTTGGGGTAAATCCGGATTTTAAATGCTCACCAAATATTTTACCTTTTTCAGTATCGCTTCTTGCCCAACCTCCTGTAGATGTGCGCAGAGGTGGTTTAAACTCAACTGGTGTTTTGAGCTTTCTAGCAGCGCGCCACAAAGAGTAATTAGATGCTGGTGTGACATCAAGACCTTCCAAATAATTTTTAAGAGATGCAGTTTTTTCAAATGCAAGCAACGCTTAGAGTCGTTTAGTACACTCTTTAAATCTGACTTTAAGTTGGAGTGACCTGTGCTGTTGCCATTCTCTTCTAGCTCTCCTGTTTTCACTTACGAGACTTTCAATATCCGTAGAATAAATTCTATTTACCCTAGTCTGCGGATGGGCGGTAGTAGCATGTTCAGCAGCCTGTTTAATATTTTCATTAAGGTTGGCAATGTTAGGTGTTCTTAACGTAATGTTTTCCGTGAAATGACTACTAAGATATTTTTTAAATCCCAGCCAATTAACACGATTTATCAAATTTGCATATGGGTGAGGCAAGTCACTTCCTAATGGGCTACAAATTGTAACGATCGTGGGAGAGTGATCGGACGAGAGATCTAGAGAAGCTTCAATTTGAATTAAATCCCTAGAGATATTTTTCATGACGCCAAAATCTATAACATCCGAAATTTTATGTATGTCAGTAGGCCAATAAGTGGGCTCCCCACTCGAAATGACATCCAAGCCCATTTTGGAAATTGTATTGAACAACGCTAGAACTCTGGGTGTAAGAAGACGCGAACCCCAGAACATATGTTTAGCATTACAGTCGCCAGCTGCTACGAAACAAGGTCCAGAGATTTGTAAAAGTCCTCGTATTGATTCTCAGTAATTGCGAATCTAGGAGGGGAGTAAATTGATGATATGAGAAAATTAGTGCAAAAATTTTCGCCACAAATATTCGTTCTTGTAAATGTTCTTCACAAATGTTGTCAATAATATAATGCTTGAATCTTGACTTTATCAAAATTGCTGATCCACCGCATGCTCTTCCTCTCGGGTCCTTTGAATCATATAAGGTGTAGCCATAAATTTTAAAAAGGCTTCTCGAAGTCAAATGAGTCTCAGAGACCAACATTATATCAATATTTTTTTCCGTGAGGAAGTGCTCAAGTTCATTTTTATGTTGGCGATAGCCGTTTGCGTTCCAGAAAGATATTTTTAACGTGTTCATGGTTTGTTAACTAAAGCTTGATGCAATGTATTCTGCATTCGCAGCATTTCTTGCATCATGGTAGTCATATTTGTTGTAAAATTATTCATAGTTTGCACCAGATTATCAATAGTAGCTTCAAGGCGATTGAAATTAAAGTTCGAGTTTGTATTTGTTGGTGAAACATTTTGTGTATGAATAGAATTTGTCTTAGCAGCATCGGCATACGATACACAGGAACTAACTGGTTGGATCACTTGCGCAATAGTGGCAGATTAAGCGTTTGCTGATTGGGCTGGGTCTAATTTCGGTGTTTGCCTCATAGTCTGTTTGACGAAAGAGTACACAGGACAACCTCTGTAGTTAGCGGTGTGATTACCTCCACAATTAATGCATTTTTTGTCACTTTGATCTTTTGGTTTATTGCACCTAGCAGTGCCGTGTAACTCGCCGCACACAACACAAACAGTAGGTAATTTGCAGTAAGTTTTAGTATGGCCATATTCTTGACAATTATGGCACTGTACGGGTCCTGAACGCTCGTGTGGTTCTTCAACGGTTATTTTTCAATATAAGAGATATTTTTAATTATATATTGGATGGATCTCATTTTTTTCAATTTTATATCATTTGGCTCAAGTTCAACGCGAAATAGAAGTTGAGGGATCTTTTCCCTATTTATTATGTTCGATACATTTCTTACTTTAAACCCTGGAGGATGAGAGCATCTTTTACTTCTTCGGGTGCAACATAAGAATCTATTCCCTTCAATACGATCTACAGACCTTTAGCACTCTTAAGCTGATATGTGTAGAAATTTGTTTTACTTCTTTCAAATTCAGAAACCATTTTGCGAAAATCTTTTTCTTCATAAATTTGAATTTCCTTTTAATCAATATTACCACGTTTTATTGGAACAATGTGAAATTTATTCTCACCAATGACCGAAATTAATTTTTTAATAAGAGCGTTTGAGTTTTTTTCCCTTAAATAGATTGGTGGCGGCTTGGTTGTGTTCGCAGATTCAGCGGGTTTGTCATTGTCATCTTGCTTTAAAATTGTAATGTATCTGTCCATTCCGACTTGGACCTTGGGTTTTGGGCTACTCTTATCTTCTGTGACAACTTGGTTAAGTGATGACCACGAGCACGAAGCGGATGATATCGCTGAATTAAATGTAGAAGTACTAGGCAACGGTAATTTCAACGATTCACTAGTTGGCATTGGACAAAGCGAATTTGATCGCTGACGAAACTGTGGCTTTGCCGTTAGAAAAAGTCTCTCATCAGATTTTTTATTTTTATTAAGAGCTTCAGAGCTCACAGTAAGTTTATCATCAGATTTTATATTGTTATCATTATGAGCATCAGAACTCACAGTAAAATAGGAATTTCTCCCGTTAGAAATCACTTCACAATTTTTTTTCCTTTGGGGTACTCATATAGAGTATTCCTCAAGGGTACTTTGTGTGTTTTTTGGTTTACGTTTTTTTTTTTTTGTTATTTCTATACGTAAAAATATTAGCAAAGCAAAAAAAAAGCTAATTTATCAAAGTTAATATGTACTACGAATATTTTTTGTATGATTTTTTTTTGTTTAGTTTGTATGTAAGAAAAATTCCGCTATTACGTCTGTTCACTATGAAGGTACAACGAGAACTGTAAGTTTTCTGATTAATTTTTCAGTTTCATATGTAAACAAGAAACAGCTGATTATTCAATTCTTGTCCGAACGTACCCAGAAGAAAAAGTTCGTGCTAGTTTGTACAGGAAATGAAAAAAATAAATCTCTCATTCTCTCTCAAAATTGCACAAAAATTGCTATTTGGAACGCTTTTGGATAAGTTTGTACAAGTTCGGACTGTTTTGTTATGCATCTGGAACAGACCTAAGTAGTGTTTGACGTTTAATTATGCAGTAACCATACCACCAACATAACAATGGTAGAAAAAACTAGCTAATCTGTGCAAAGATGTACATATGTATATACATACATATATACATATCGCACACTAAATCATAAACAGTCACAACTCAAAACTATGAAAATTGTTTTGTTTTTTCATGGGCAGAAAAAATTTCTTTTGCAGCAAAGTCTTCGTGAACAGTTTTTTGCCACTCCTAAGCAACTGCGATTTTTTGAGTGGTGACTGTGCATGATTTAGTGTGCAATATTTTGCACAGATTTGTGTGTATATTTCCATTATTTTAAAGAATTTGTAATATCGGCATATGTTTTTGTACAGCAAGATAATTTATGTTAATTCACAAATTAAATAAAAAATGCATACATGACGAACATATAACCTCCTCCTTAATTGAAGTCGGTTAATAATTCGAAAACAAAATGAAAAACAGTTCAAAATATAGGTGTTTTTATTGTTGCAGATTTTTTTCCCGATTTTTTAAAATTATTATGCAGATTTTTTAGCCAATTTTTCCAGATTTTTTGTAAAATGTTCTGGCAACAGTGCTTGACGTTGTAAACATTCACCCCAATCGCGAATAAAATGTGAAATTTTTGAACCCATGAAATTTTCATTCCCCATGAGGGAAAATTTGCTATCGGGAACTTCATGGGAACGTTATTCCCGCTATGGATTCGCAGTGAATATAAAAAACGGGAAGAAGGCTTGTAAAGCTTAAAAATAAATTGAAAATCAGACAAATTATGTTTGATAGTGAGAAATACACAAATTTTTTGTTACAGATGCAATATTTTTAAGCTATTACATTTAAATTTGTAATTCAGTTTCATATTTGTATTGAGCCTTATTTTCGATATGTATCGAAAGTGAGATTTAATAGAAAATATACCTTTTTATTTAAATTTAAATTTTATGGGCCTATCCATAGTAAGGAATTAAAAATTTTGTAACTTTTAACCTACCATTTACATATGAAACTAATTGCAAGAAAGTAGCAATACAATCACATTTTTTCACTACCACACTCACATAGTTTTTAATTTCCACTCAGCTTTCAACGATTTTTTCAAGAAAGTAAATTTTTGATGTTTTCAGAAAGTAAAATGACAAAGACGTGAACACTGTTACCCACATCAAAAATTTATACAAATATATAGGATTATGGCAAATAATTATTATAAATTATTCTTATTTTGTATAAATATTTAAATAATTGTAATTTCGTATCTTCAAATATACATGAAGAAGACGATTCGTGCCTATTTAAAACAATAATATTATTAAAATATTAACAATAATAATTCCCAACTTATTGCCCTATAAATGTGTGTATGCGATAATCTGGGTAACTCTAATTAAGTAATAAACAAAGCAATAAAAATGGAAGCAAAATTAAATTATTGCAACTTTTCGTTTCGACGACATTTTTAAAATGAACTTTCACTTTCCTATGAAAACGAACAAGAAATTTTCATGCAAGTAATTTTTTTCATTAAAATTTTTATTCATAATACGTATACAAAAATTTCAAAAAAGTACTTTCATGTGTAAATGTAGCGTAAGATACGGACTGTAAAATGTTATCGTAAGCGAAAATTAATTATGTAAAACAAATTTGAATATTATAAAAATAATCTTCTCCTGAAAACTAATGTTTTTGTCGCTTAGTCCTAATTTACATGATGCAAGTCTTATTGTTAAGCTGATTAGTTTGTGGGACAGAGAGACAAGCAGTGTTGTTAGACAATTTTTTCTAAAAATCGTCAAATTTTAAAAATAAAATCGTCAAAATCGTCACAATTTTCAAAATAAATCGTCAAAAAATCGTCATAAAAGAATTATCCGTTTTATTGAAAAACTAATGTATCGTATTAGAAATAAAAGACCATTTAATGTAACAAAAAACAATTCATCGGCATTATTGTCAAAGATAAAAACTATAGGGTGAAATTAAACCAAAAATTTACAATATGTAATAGTGTGTAACAATTTCCAAATAAAATTAGTCTCAAAATAAAACTATACATTTTAGAATTGTTTTTTATAAAATTTTTCTTAATGTCAACACTGTAACATTCCGAAGAGTTACACTTCAAATTATGTTTCAAAAACACAATGATTTCAAGGGTTTCTGTTTCCAGTAAATTTTAGATGTGGGTTTTTAGGAAGGTTAATATTGCTAAATATTCTTTCAAGACTAGCTGATGAGTTTGGTAAAGTAAAAAAGTAAATAACAAACTCACATAACTTATGAAAAATAAGTTTATTGCTTAGTACATTAATCGATTTAACTTTTATCCAAAATATACTTACATATGCTTACTTATCTCTAAAGTTAAAAATATCTAAGTTATCTTATTTCATTTTCAATGCCTTAATAATTTTCCCAGACTACACTATGCAAGTCTTATTGCTAAGGTGATTAGTTTGTAGAAGAGAGAGAGAGAGAGACGAGGGGAAAAGAAAGGAGTACTCACCTTCATGTACTGTCAATACGTTTTCCTTTCCCATTCGTAGTGTTAATAAAGCATGCATGCATACACAAAACTATGCATAAAAAATATGAGCTCAAAATTAAGACTTGCATTGTGTGAACGCTGATAAAAGTTCAAAGAAGAAAAAGTGATAAGCTTAGCAATAAGACTCGACTAATATGAACTGGTACTTAGACACAAGATTTGGAAAAACTTTTTTGTAAAGGAAGAATTTCAGAGTACATATTTAAAATAACTGATGCTGTAATTAAATTAAAATTTTTGATAATTGTGTTATCGAAATCAAATCTCTTTTCTGGCATATTGGCATATTTATGTTGCTAAATACTTATTTCAACTAATCGTCAAAATATGCGGAATATTCGAAACAAAATCGTCAATCGTCATTTTGGGAAATTCGTCATAAAAAATCGTCAAAATGACGTAAAATCGTCAAATCTAACAACACTGGAGACAAGGGAAACAGAAACGTTTCTTTTTTTTAAGTTAGGACTTACGATTAAATCAAAAATAAGGTTCGATATGTGTTATAATTATTTATCAAATAATACACTATAACAAAAGAAATAAGTTCTTTGTAATAAAAATAAAATGTAATTTTGTAAATATTAAAATATACATATGCAATATCGAGTTGGTACTAAAATCCAGCTTCCTACATTTAGTTTTGATAGCTACGAAAATATCCTTTCAGAAGCCGATGAGCTGTGTGGCAATTAATTCATGTGTTTATGTTTATGTTTGGAAACTTTTTTGAGACAAATATTTAAATTTTATTTAAATTGGGAAAATCTGAGCAATTGCTAGTGGGATACAATTTCTTCTTCTTTATCATGTACTAAATTTGGAAACCACATCATTCATTAAAAAATATAGTAGCGCATCACGATATACAAAATTTAAATACCATATAAAAATTGTTAATTTTGTGTTAAAAAAAGTAACCAAAATGGAAAAAAGTACACAAGTACACATTGGAAAAAAGTAACCAATTTTGGTTACAAGTAACCAAAACGGCAACGCTGATCATAGCATACGCTGTAAGATCGATCGAAGGCGTTTTTTTTGGCCGAAGCCGAAGCCGAACTTCGGCTAAAATTCTACACTTCGGCCAAAACCGAAGCCGAAGCCGAATGTTTTAAATTTTAAAAATTATACTTGTTTTATATGAATTAAGAAAAAAGTTTCCTTTTTTGAGATCACTGAAATAGCTGTAATATCTATTGGATACATAACAAGAAAAATAAAACTATTTTGCAATTTCTAGATTGCTTTTTCATATGATCACTCACAAGAACGTCCAAGTAAAAGACAATAGAAAGCAACTGGGTTGTATTTCAAAGCAACCCTTTCAAAACGTTAAACACAATAGAAACTATCGGCGAGCAACGACCAAACATAATGTTATTTTTCAAGCTTGGAATGAAAAATATTTTTTTTTTTTTTGCCATAGGCCGAATGTTGGCCGATTACCAATTTTTGGCCGAAGGCCGAAGCCGAAGCCGATTAATCGGTCGAACTCTAATACGCTGTCTACGAGACTGTAAAAAAGCAAAATAATAAAAATCAAACATAAATACCAGCGTTGTCAACTCGGTGCTTTTCGCACCGTTTTTAGTGCTTTTTGAAATTTTCGACGCGAAGAATTTTGAAGTTAGTGCTCAGTGCTTTTTTAAATTCATTTTCGGTGCTTTTTGTTTCGAGCGGTGGCACTAAACCAAAAATTCAAAGAGACATTTTCTTATCTATTTCTTTTTCGAGGAAGTCTATCATTGAAAAAACATAAGCTCTGAAGTTAAATAGGGCATTTACCAAAATTCTAATAGGATTGTACAAGACTTGATTGAAGAAATAAGCGCCATATTGCCCTCAAACTTTAACATTTTAAGTATAATTAATGTAAGCAGTGTTTTGCCACGCAACAAGGAAGACATGATACAAGTATTGAGTTCACTATCGAGTTTTGGGCAAAAGTAAAATTTAATAGCGATTCAGTTAAATTGAATTCGTTTGAGGCATTATTAAAAATTGTCACTTCCATATTTAAACGAAGAAGTTAAACGCGCTTTTACTTCTAAGAGTGTAGTTTATTCTAATCTACGTAACAGAATGTCCTTACACTTGGTAAACACTTTGCTTTATATAAAAATCGGCCTGAAACAGAAAATTTTGATGTGAATAGAGCTGCCGTTTTTGGTTAATTATAACCAAAATTTGTAAAATTTTTTCCCAATGTCCAATATTTTTTTAATTTCGATTACTTTTTTGCTATGAATATTTTTGTATATAACTTGATAAACTAATAAATCACTTTTTTTTATATATAACTTTGTTATTTATATTGCGTTTGCTGCATAATACTTTTGACAACGTTTTGATTTGAAAAACTATTAAGCCCATCGAGTTCAAAAATAATCAGCTCTTAACCTCATAAATACTTGTCGATTATTGCCAACTTGACTAAACTCGAGTGATTCGTTTGTTCCTTAACGAAAAAAATTAAAATTTTTCTTATAATAACTTCAAAAGTCTTCGTCAAATTGATTTTAGAATACACTGATTCCTATAGAATTGAAATGTGAATCGGATGCCTCTAGTTTGACGTTTTAGGAACGAAATGCAAGGTCAACCGATTCCTTTATTTTTTTATATACGTACATATTTCACACTAAATCATAAAGAGTCACAATTCAAAATTATAAAAGTTCTTTTGCTTTATTATAAACCAGTTAATTGAAGAAATTTATAACAACCTCAAAAATTTCTTTTGCAATACAGTCTTCTTGAAGAACATAAAGTACGGTTATGCTTGTTTTTGTGTCACATAATTGCGTCATTTGTACAGTATCAACAGTTGTTTGCAACTACTCAGCATCTGAAATTTTTTGAGTTTGACTCTTTATGATTTAGTGTGAGATATGTATTTATGAATAAAATTTTTTTTAATAACACTATGCAACAGCCATTTTGTCGAAGGCATGTAAATATTTTTTTATAACGTGTTTCGGGGTCTTAATTACGAAAAAAAAGGTTTAAAAAAATTCTATGGATAAATTTTTTTTTAATCTTTTTTTTTAATTTCAGTTTTTGTCCGTTTTAATTTTAATATTTTAAATATATTACTAGAAGGAAACATCCAATCTATATATGATGTACCTTAAATAAAAGGTAATTAGAGCTACTAACCTTACAAACATTGTGTTTATGTAGCTGTGTCGGTTTCAGAACAATGGGTAAAAAACCTAAAAAAATATTTTTTTTTTTATTTTTTTGTTTGCACGAAAAAAATAAAAAAAAAATTGAAATCAAATCGATAAAAATTATTTTATTTTATTTTAGAATAGCGTGATTCCTAACGAAGATAACAAGATCTATTTTCAGAAAATACCTGGATAAATGATATAGTTATGACGCTTTTGGTAGAAGTGCCACAAATTCAAGAAAACATGTTTTTGTGATTTTTCCTCCTTTTTAATAGGCTCGAGATATTTACAAAGTTCTTTGGAACAAACGTTGATGACTTTTTTATGATTCTCAGAATAAAAAGAAAGCAATAAACAAAAGGTTATTTCAATCTCTTTGTTATTTTGGCAAGTATTTAGGTTTAAGTTGATTTCCTTTTAAGCTAATTGGGCCTAATATTTCAATGCAAATAAAAATCCATTTATTTACAGTTTTTCCCGACGTTTCGTAGATTTTTTGTCTACTTTTTCAAGGGATCGTCTATTTAAATAATAAAAAACAATTATAAAAAACAATTTTGCTTTGAGTCATTTTAACTTACAATTCATGGAATAATTAATTACATAGGTACATATACATATTTTACATATTGAATCACAATACTCAACATTAAAACATATATAAACAAATATAAAATTTTTTAAACACAACTTAACTTAATATCACAGATCTGTTTCGTTTAAAGCTACTTTGTAGTTTGTGTTTATGTTTGCTGTATCTTCTTTTAGATTCATTGTTTTGTTTATTTTTTGCTGTATTCTTAATGTTTCAATAGTGTATCTTTTTCTTTCCATTTTTTCTATATCCAAAATTTTAACTCCTTCGAAGTCAGCTGAGTGTCCAGTTTGTAATACATGTTGTGCTAGTGCTGTTGTTTCCTTCTTTTTTACTATGTCCATTTTGTGTTCTCCCATTCTTGTATCTAAACTTCTCTTTGTTGTGCCAATGTATATTAGATCACAGTTTTCGTCGTTTTTCCCTTTACATTGTATTTCGTATATGACATTATTTTGTTTATTTTTCTCAACCCGCGTTTTTGTTTTTGTAAATATTGAGTTTAAAGTTCTGTTTGGTTTATAAGCAAAACAAGCATTTGCTATTTTTATTGTTTTTCTTATGTTATTGTTGTCAGTAAGGTTGGGGACATATGATACACTGAAAAATTTTTTGTCTTCTTTTGGTGAGGTATTTGTTTGTTGTGAGTTATTTTTAAGTTGTTGTTTTATGCTTTCAATAAGTAAGTTTATCAAGTTTGTAGGAAAACTGTTTTTCTTTAAAATTTGGAATATAATTTTAAGTTTTTGCTGTGAAATTGTCTGTCGCTGATACTAAGCACTCTTTTTATAAAACTTTTTGCGGTGTTAATTATTTGACTTTTTGGCTGTGTTGTGTAAAAATTCATTATTCTACCAGACGACATTTCTTTTGCATACCAGTCAAAACTTATTTTGCTTTTCGATCTATGTAGCATGACATCTAGATATGAAATTTTGTTTTCGGTTTCCGTTTCTATTGTAAATTTGATTTTTGGATGGTATTTATTTAAAAATGATAAAATAGTATTTTTGTCTTTTTCTTTAATGATTGCTAATATGTCATCTACATATTTAGCAATATATTTAATGTGTATTCCATGTTCCCTTAATTCATGAAGTGCATCGTCTAGTAAGTTGTCAAGTACAATATCTGCTATGATGGGGGAGAGAGGATTTCCCATAGGCATTCCATAAATTTGATTATATATTTTGTCTTTATAGACAAAATAATTATTGTCTTTGAGGCAAAATTGTAAAATTTTAAGAAATTTCGAGCGAGGTAGCCTTGTCAGTGTTTGAATGGTGGTCCATTTTTTCATAATATTTTGAATAGCTAGGTGAACAGGAATACTGGTAAAAAGTGATATGACATCAAAAGAAACTAATATTTCACCTTCATCGCGTGTTTTGTTCATAAGCTGGCTTTTTAGCTGTGTGGAATTTTTTAAATTATAATCTATTGAAATTGTTTGTTTTAGAATATTGCCTATGTATTTCGATAGTTCATAACATGGAACTTTCACTGAAGATACTATTGGTCTAAGGGGAATGTCTGTTTTATGAATTTTTGGTAGTCCATAGATTCTTGGGGCTGTTGCTGCTGGAGAAGTTAATTTTCGTTTTTGCCATTTATCTATAAAACCACTTTTATACATCTCTGATACTATGTTATTATTGTCTTTTCTTAACTTTTCTGTAGGATCTGATCTTATTACTTTGTACGTTTCCTTATCGTTTAATAATTTTTCCATTTTGTCACTATATTCTTTTTTGTACATCATAACCGTTTTATTTCCTTTATCCGCCTGTGTAACTAAAATTTCATCATGGACTTTCAAGAATCTCTTCGTTTCTTTAAAAACTAAGTATAAATTTTTCCCTTTCAAATTGTATTTTTTTCAGTGTATCTAATTTGTTGTTCTGTGTATTTCTTATATTTTCTCTTATGTATGTTATTCTTTCTGTTTGTTTTTTAATAAATGTCGTATAGTCAATCGCTGAAGTCATATATTTTACGCCTGTGCTCAGGTTATGAATCTTCCTTTTGCATAGTTTAATGTTAGTGTTTGTGATATTTCTAGGTTCAAAATCTTTCTGTGAAAATTATATTCAATCTTTTTAAGTTTCCCAGTTGTTTTTTCGCAGGAGAATAGCATTTTTACCTGTTTTGTTGTGTTTGTCGTATGATTCGGTATTATGCCATAACTTCTACATGATAATATGAATTTTAGTCTTTCCTGTAATTGTGTTAAGCTATGTACACACGGTTGTCAGATCTTACAATATTGTTAGATCTGGCAATGTGCTGACATTGTACTGACAATCAAAAATTGCAAGTGTATGGCAGATTGACAGTTCACACGGTTGTATCAAATTTGTCAGGAAATCTTACAATTTATTGCTAGATGATTGTATGACAATAAAATCAGCTGACAAAATCGTCAGCAAAAAAATTGTAAGTTCACACGGTTGTCATATGCTAAAATTGCCAGACGTTATTATGCGTTGCCAGACTCAAAGCGCTTGTTAGAAATTGTTAAATATCAATCGTTTGTGGTGGTGTTAAATGTAAAAGGTGAAAATATTAATTATTATGGACCATAAAGAAGCAACTGCAATGATTTTGGCTGCATATATTTTATTAAATATATTTTCTTTAAAATCAAGCGTGTACAGTGTTGCCCATAGAAATAATTCTCTTACAATGACGCCATTGTCAGATGCACGAACTTCGCGCATCTGACAATATTAAAATGTCTGACAAATAGCTGGCAATAATTTTACAATGTGTTCACACGATTGTAAGATGTCTGACAATTTGTTGTCAGCTGCTAGTCTTGCAATGGACTGACAATGATTTTTCTGGCAACGAAGTCTGACAAAAATTGCCAGTTCACACGGTTGTAAGAAATTTTGAGCACATTTTACTGGCAATATTGTAAGATCTGACAACCGTCTGTACATAGCTTTAGTCTCTTTATTTCGTTGCAGTATTCTTTCATTGCTCTGCTTGTCTCTACGTCATATTTAAGTGCGATGTGTTTAAAAAAGTTCTTCATTTTTAGTACAAATTTTTTTTGTGTTTAAAAAAGTTCTTCATTTTTAGTACAAATTTTTTTTTTTTTTTTTTTTTTTTAGCTTTTAATATTTAAATAGTTAATTTGTTTCGGCAAGCTATCCGATGTACAGTCAAATCCCGATAATTCGTAATCGCAAGGGACCGGCCATTTCTTACGAATTATAGGGGTTTTCGATTTAGCGGGATTTCGATTTAACGGGGTTAAAATAAAATAAATACGAATTAACGGGGTTTTTCAATTTATTTACTAAATTTGTTGTTTTTGTAACACTGACAGAGTTTTATGCGTGCGGTTTGACATTTTTCTTTATTATTCAAGTAAAAAACTGATCTTAAAAAAATTAAACACACACACAAGCAAGAGCAAAAACCAACCCAAAAAAAATAGCATTAAGCAAAAAATCATTCTTTCCATGTTTCTGTTGTTTTTATTACGAATTATAAGTGGTAGTTAGCAAAAAATTACGATTTATAAGAGGTAAAGGAGATTTTATTTGAAAAAAAATTACGAATTATCGAGGGGACCAAAATGTATGGAAATTTTACGAATTAACGAGATTTTTTCAAGGGACCAACTGTTTATTACGAATTATCGGGAATTACGATTTATCGGGGTACGAATTATCGGGATTTGACTGTAGTTCTATCTCTTTGTTATTTTGGCCAGTATTTAGGTTTAAGTTGATTTCCTTTTAAGCTAATTGGGCCTAATATTTCAATGCAAATAAAAATCCATTTATTTACAGTTTTTCCCGACGTTTCGTAGATTTTTTGTCTACTTTTTCAAGGGATCGTCTATTTAAATAATAAAAAACAATTATAAAAAACAATTTTGCTTTGAGTCATTTTAACTTACAATTCATGGAATAATTAATTACATAGGTACATATACATATTTTACATATTGAATCACAATACTCAACATTAAAACATATATAAACAAATATAAAATTTTTTAAACACAACTTAACTTAATATCACAGATCTGTTTCGTTTAAAGCTACTTTGTAGTTTGTGTTTATGTTTGCTGTATCTTCTTTTAGATTCATTGTTTTGTTTATTTTTTGCTGTATTCTTAATGTTTCAATAGTGTATCTTTTTCTTTCCATTTTTTCTATATCCAAAATTTTAACTCCTTCGAAGTCAGCTGAGTGTCCAGTTTGTAATACATGTTGTGCTAGTGCTGTTGTTTCCTTCTTTTTTACTATGTCCATTTTGTGTTCTCCCATTCTTGTATCTAAACTTCTCTTTGTTGTGCCAATGTATATTAGATCACAGTTTTGTACTAAAAATGAAGAACTTTTTTAAACACATCGCACTTAAATATGACGTAGAGACAAGCAGAGCAATGAAAGTATACTGCAACGAAATAAAGAGACTAACACAATTACAGGAAAGACTAAAATTCATATTATCATGTAGAAGTTATGGCATAATACCGAATCATACGACAAACACAACAAAACAGGTAAAAATGCTATTCTCCTGCGAAAAAACAATTGGGAAACTTAAAAAGATTGAATATAATTTTCACAAAAAGATTTTGAACCTAGAAATATCACAAACACTAACATTAAACTATGCAAAAGGAAGATTCATAACCTGAGCACAGGCGTAAAATATATGACTTCAGCGATTGACTATAAGACATTTATTAAAAAACAAACAGAAAGAATAACATACATAAGAGAAAATATAAGAAATACACAGAACAACAAATTAGATACACTGAGAAAAATACAATTTGAGAAACATGGATTAGTTTACAATGAAGATTGGCTGATTAACAACACTAATTGTACTGTACCTACAGAATGCAAATGGATATTGTCAATGGGGAAAAAGTTTGCGTTACCCATCAACAAAAGTAATTTTTCAACATTACATGTAATAGCCGACATGGAACAATATATACAGACTATAGAAGATAACATAGAAAAAGATGTTGCCAGAACAAGATTAGCCAATAAAATAAGCCATTTTAAGAGAAATATGGGAAGCTCAGAAAGGGAAAAATTTATACTTAAAGTTTTTAAAGAAACGAAGAGATTCTTGAAAGTCCATGATGAAATTTTAGTTACACAGGCGGATAAAGGAAATAAAACGGTTATGATGTACAAAAAAGAATATAGTGACAAAATGGAAAAATTATTAAACGATAAGGAAACGTACAAAGTAATAAGATCAGATCCTACAGAAAAGTTAAGAAAAGACAATAATAACATAGTATCAGAGATGTATAAAAGTGGTTTTATAGATAAATGGCAAAAACGAAAATTAACTTCTCCAGCAGCAACAGCCCCAAGAATCTATGGACTACCAAAAATTCATAAAACAGACATTCCCCTTAGACCAATAGTATCTTCAGTGAAAGTTCCATGTTATGAACTATCGAAATACATAGGCAATATTCTAAAACAAACAATTTCAATAGATTATAATTTAAAAAATTCCACACAGCTAAAAAGCCAGCTTATGAACAAAACACGCGATGAAGGTGAAATATTAGTTTCTTTTGATGTCATATCACTTTTTACCAGTATTCCTGTTCACCTAGCTATTCAAAATATTATGAAAAAATGGACCACCATTCAAACACTGACAAGGCTACCTCGCTCGAAATTTCTTAAAATTTCACAATTTTGCCTCAAAGACAATAATTATTTTGTCTATAAAGACAAAATATATAATCAAATTTATGGAATGCCTATGGGAAATCCTCTCTCCCCCATCATAGCAGATATTGTACTTGACAACTTACTAGACGATGCACTTCATGAATTAAGGGAACATGGAATACACATTAAATATATTGCTAAATATGTAGATGACATATTAGCAATCATTAAAGAAAAAGACAAAAATACTATTTTATCATTTTTAAATAAATACCATCCAAAAATCAAATTTACAATAGAAACGGAAACCGAAAACAAAATTTCATATCTAGATGTCATGCTACATAGATCGAAAAGCAAAATAAGTTTTGACTGGTATGCAAAAGAAATGTCGTCTGGTAGAATAATGAATTTTTACACAACACAGCCAAAAAGTCAAATAATTAACACCGCAAAAAGTTTTATAAAAAGAGTGCTTAGTATCAGCGACAGACAATTTCACAGCAAAAACTTAAAATTATATTCCAAATTTTAAAGAAAAACAGTTTTCCTACAAACTTGATAAACTTACTTATTGAAAGCATAAAACAACAACTTAAAAATAACTCACAACAAACAAATACCTCACCAAAAGAAGACAAAAAATTTTTCAGTGTATCATATGTCCCCAACCTTACTGACAACAATAACATAAGAAAAACAATAAAAATAGCAAATGCTTGTTTTGCTTATAAACCAAACAGAACTTTAAACTCAATATTTACAAAAACAAAAACGCGGGTTGAGAAAAATAAACAAAATAATGTCATATACGAAATACAATGTAAAGGGAAAAACGACGAAAACTGTGATCTAATATACATTGGCACAACAAAGAGAAGTTTAGATACAAGAATGGGAGAACACAAAATGGACATAGTAAAAAAGAAGGAAACAACAGCACTAGCACAACATGTATTACAAACTGGACACTCAGCTGACTTCGAAGGAGTTAAAATTTTGGATATAGAAAAAATGGAAAGAAAAAGATACACTATTGAAACATTAAGAATACAGCAAAAAATAAACAAAACAATGAATCTAAAAGAAGATACAGCAAACATAAACACAAACTACAAAGTAGCTTTAAACGAAACAGATCTGTGATATTAAGTTAAGTTGTGTTTAAAAAATTTTATATTTGTTTATATATGTTTTAATGTTGAGTATTGTGATTCAATATGTAAAATATGTATATGTACCTATGTAATTAATTATTCCATGAATTGTAAGTTAAAATGACTCAAAGCAAAATTGTTTTTTATAATTGTTTTTTATTATTTAAATAGACGATCCCTTGAAAAAGTAGACAAAAAATCTACGAAACGTCGGGAAAAACTGTAAATAAATGGATTTTTTTTGCATTGAAATATTAGGCCCAATTAGCTTAAAAGGAAATCAACTTAAAAGGTTATTTCATTTTTATGATTGCGTTAGCAAACTAATAAACGCTTATAAATGTGGGTGGACGCTGAATTCCAGTGCTTGCTCTTTTTATGGTACTCCGTTCACTCAATTAAAGGGAAAAAAGGGCCTTGCACTTTTTTAATGATGTCTGTTTTTCCGTTGAATACCTGTAACGGATGATTTTTTACAGAAATTCCACCCGCATTGTTGAGTGCAGATGTTTTGGATGCGTCCATTCATAAGTACCTGTCAGTAAAATATTAAAAAGTACGTAGTACTTATAGGTATTCATTGATCGATGTTTGTCATTCAACAAGTGTCGACGAACGCGAAAAGTACAAGTGAATTTTTCTGCGGTTTTTAAAAGTGAATAACGACAAAACATAGTGACACAATAACGAAAGTATAAAATAATTAATAAGTAATTCTTAATTTTTCTAAATTTGATTCAATTATAAAGTGTTATCAAATTAATTTCTTAAAATATGAGTAAGCGACAGAAGACATTTAAATGTGCAAATGACCCAGACAACTTTTGTTATGTTTGTGGAAAATATATTATTGCAAAAGATCGAGCAACTTTTAATAAGCAAATGGAAGAAAATTATCTTCAATATTTTGGTATACGAGTTGAAAATTTAAACGAACCTTGAACACCTAGTATTTTGTGTAGATTATGTCACGATAATCTTACTCGATGGGGAAGTGGAAGTTTACGGTAAGTTCTTTGAGATAAATTTATTGTACTGTTGCGTGAAATAACGCATTTTAATTTTAGGCACCACTTGAAATTTGGAATACCAATGATTTGGAGACAACCATTCCATCATGCTAGGGATTGCTATTTTTGTGTAACTAAACAAATTGGAATAGGAAGGATTAATCGGTGGAAGTACGCTGAAGTAAAATCTGTCACCTTTCCAGTTGTACATTCGGAAAAAATACCAATACCTAAATGTCCAAGTTTAAATATCAACTCAAATAAAGAAACATCATCAAGTTCATCGGAATACTCTACACGCAGCTATTTAAGTTCGAATCAAACCCAACATCATCTAACTCAGGCTCAACTTAACGATTTGGTGAGAGATTTGGAACTGACTAAAGATAAATCAGAACTACTTGCATCTCGGATGAAACAATACAACTACTTGGCTCCAGATGTTAATGTTTCGTGCAACAGAGTGCGCGATATGGCCTATACAAAATTTTATACGACTATCGATAACATATGCTAGGATATTCCAGAATTGTTCAAGGAACTTAATCAGCCATATATCTCAAAGGAATGTCGGCTTTTTGTTGACAGCAGCAAAGAGAGTTTAAAAGGAGTAGTTTTGCATAACGGAAATGAGAAATCATCGATTCCTATCGCACATGCTGTTAACACTAAAGAATCCTACGAAACAATGGCGAAATTATTGAAATACATCAAGTATGAAGAGCATCATTGGAAAATTTGTTGCGATTTAAAAGTTGTTGCCATCTTATGTGAAATGCAAGGCGGATATACCAAATATTGCTGTTTTTTATGTCTCTGGGATAGCTGTCCACGCGAAGATCAAAGGAAGGAATGGCCAAAAAGAGAGCACAATGTATTGGGTGAAAACAATGTTAAATATATGCCTCTCGTACAGACAAAAGACATAATTTTACCACCTCTACATATAAAGCTAGGACTCTTCAAAAATTTTGTCAAAGCCTTGAGTACAGATGGTAACTCCTTCTCTTATTTAAGAAACAGATTTAAAAGCCTTTCTGTCCAAAAAATCAAAGAAGTCGTTTTTGATGGACCACAAATAAGGAAACTGATAAAGGATGAATATTTCGAATCCTGTTTGTCATCGGATGAAATTGCAGTATGGACGCCGTTTAAGCTTGTAGTTTCTAACTTTCTTGGATGCAATAAAAGTCCGATTTATAAAACAATTGTTGAAGACTTGATAAAAAATTATTAAAAAATTGGTAAGAATTAAAAAAAAAATTTATACATTATTTATTTCTCTAACAAATTTTTTGTTTTATATATTTCAACAGGTGTACATATGTCTCTCAAAATTCATTTTTTGCACTCGCATTTAGATTTCTTCCCTGACAATCTCGGCGACGTAAGTGATGAACATGGCGAAAGGTTTCACCAAGAAATGAAGTCCATTGAACGACGGTATCAAGGTCATTGGGATGCAAGAATGATGGGAGATTATATTTGGTTCCTCATTAGAGAAACCGAATCCGAAAGCAACAAACGTCAAAATAGAAGCCATAATTACTTTTTTCGTGTAAATTAGCAAAAATGTTTACCAAAAAATAAGAGCAAAAATAAAACCGTTATATTGAAAAAAAATTAACTACATAGACAATTTTTTTAAAATTGTGGTACTTCTACAAAAATTACTATAATTTCTACATTTATCCATAGATTTTCTTCAAATATATTTTAGTTTCATCAGTGCGCTTGTATGTAGTAACAAACTAAAAAAAATTAACAAATGCTTTTTTCTTCAATTAAAAAAAAAAAATTGTATCAACAGAAACTAATTTTTCAACAAAAAAACATTTATTTTTTAATTTTATCTACTATTCCTAAGTTACTATTTCCACTCAAAAATGCTGTGAGAAATATTTGTAGGTCATATAATTGCGTTTAATTTGGTGTATTACATGTACTGTTTGGATGTCTTGTTCGACAACTATAGTCAGATTAATGAAGTTACCACTGACGAAAATTAAAATTTTAAATAAAAATTTAAAAAAAAACTTATCCATAAAAAAATTTTTGATTTTGATTTTAGGAAACTGTATGCCTCAGTGCATACTAAAAATCTATTTTTGAGTCAATGCCACGAATTTTTTTTAATTTGTTGCATAGTGTAATATGAACAAATTTTAAATTTAGTGCTTTTTTACTTAAATTACGCGCTTTTTCCTGATTTCAGTGCTTTTTAAAATTTGAAAGTTGACAACGCTGATAAATACACACAAGCTTTCGCTCTCAGCAATGCGAGCACAGCATACACTGCAGAAAGATATGATAGTGCGTACGCTGGACAGGTAGTACTGGAAATACCTGCCATAGAAAATTTTAGCTTGTATGAGCGCATTCTATATGATTTATTTTCTTTGATATCGCACAACATTTTTAACCGACTTCAAAAAAGAAGTAGGTTATCAATTCGTGTGAATTTTCTTAATTTTTTTAATGTTCGTACACGCAGGGAAAATTTTCTCCCCTATTCCATAACTCTGCTATTTGTGAACCGATTTCAAAATTCTTTTTTGGTTTGAAAGAATTTTGCTTAAAGTTAGAACAAATTTCGTTGGGATATTTTGAGTCCCCTTCCTCACCAAAAAAAAATTTATTGATGATTACATAACTTCTCTATTTATGGACTGATTTTTAAAACTCTTTTCTTTTTGTTTCAATATTCACCCTTATTCCAATTGTCGACATCGACGTCACTTTAACACAATACAAAAAAATTGGGGCTTGTGTACCCATTTTCGAAAACAGCTGACTTCTGTTGACAGGTTTATTCTATTTTTTAGACCTTAAGGCACGGAAATAAATTGTCAGTAGCACAAAATTGTTCTCGAGAACGAGTAAACAAGCCCCACTTTTTTGGTATTGTGTTAAAGTGACGTCGATGTCGACAACTGGAATAAGGGTGATTATTTTCATTTATTTAAAAAAAATAAAAAATATTATTTTATACTTGCGTCCATTTTGTAATCTTTTGGATTTATTCTTAGTATTGGAGTCAGTTTTTTTACCAGAATTATTTTGTCATTTACTTTTTACGACAAATAATGGCTAATTTTCGAAGCGATTTTAACCAGTACAGCATTAATCCTTATCTAATTAAATACCTTAAATACATTGTTGATTTCATATAGAATGTTACTACATATTGTAAAATGCCCTACATCCTTTGCACAGCTAATCTTTAAAAAAAAAGGTGAGATCTATCGAAAAAATTGTGTTAGCAGTTGCGTTATCCGGTATTGCCGCTACGCTTTTGGAAAGAGGCCGAACCATCCACTCTACATTTAACTCCCGCTGAAATCGCCATCGATGACAATAACAGCGACTGTAGTATTTCTAAGCAGAGCAATACAGGAAAATTGATGCGTGACTGCTCATTAATAGTCTGGGTGGATGTACAATTATGTTCTCAGGAGATTTCCTTCAAATTCTACCAGTCGTGACTCGAGAAACACGTGCTGACGAAATAAATACTTCCTTAAAAAGATCCAACCTTTCTAAACATGTCAATAAATTAGAGCTTAAAACTAATATGAGGGTTTCGTCATCTTCGCGTGAGAACAGGCTATTTCCAGAGATGCTGCTAAAAGTTGGCAATGGAGAGTTAACACAAAGTGAGTGAAGAATTAACCTAGAAAACCTTTGTGTTTTGATACACAACATCCAAGAGTTAGTCAACAATGTCTATCTTGACATTGATAACATAAGTTATAAGACAATATCTTGGTTTAAAGAATGATCGATTCTGTCACCAACTAACGAACAAGTAGATAAGGTAAATAACTTGATTCTTTCAAAGATTGCTGCGGCGACAAAAATATACTACTCTTTGAACCCGTCTGGACTACCTCTTCACAAAATGGTGTTGAAAGTAGGTTGTCCTGTTATTTTATTAAGAAACCTGAATCCACCTAAACTTTGCAATGGCACGCGTTTGCTGGCAAAATCACTGAAAAATTTCATAATAGAGTGCACAATACTCACAGGATGTGTTACCGGAGAAGATGTATTGATTCCCCGAATCGCTCTGATACCATCGGCTTTACCCTTCCAATTTAAACGTTTACACTTTCCGGGTGTCAAACCTTCAACGTTGCAGGCTTAGATTTTAGCGTTGACTGCTTTTCACATGGCCAATTGTATGTCGCTCTTCCAAGAGTAACCTCTAGAGAAAACATGTTTGTATTGGCTAATGACAAGAAAGCTGTTAACGTTGTAAAATGTTAATTGTTGTAAAAATAAAATAAATAGGTAACAAGTAAGAGTGATATATTCGGCTGTGCCGAATCTTATATACCCTTTACCAACGTACGTACATATATATAGTATACAGACACATACATATATATTTGTTTTGTGAAAAAATTTATCATTTTTTTAAAGTTTCCATCTTTGGAGCTGTACTTTTCATTTTTCAAATTTCATACGCCAAACTTTTCTTTCAGAAGCATAAAATATATTCAATTTATAAAGAAAAAGAAAAAAATTTTTAGACCTATTTAATTTTACATAACACAAAAAGTGTGAGTCTTCCAACCCTGGAGTCATAATTTTGGATTTTAAGTGAACAAAGCAAAAACGAAATAAGGAAAAACTTAGTTTCATTTAATTCCTTTAATATTAAAAAATTCAGTAAAGTGCGACTTTGAATCGCGCACGAAAGGTAGGCTTTTTTGTTTTCTTGAAGTTTTATTCAGCTTAAACGATTTTTTCAGTTTTGTCGCTTTTTTCTCGTTTTGACGATTTTTTCCTGTTTTTGGAGGTTTTTTTCATTTTGGCGAAATTTTTCTGTATTTGGGCTTTTCTTCATTTTGGAGATTTTTCTCATTTTGACGATTTTTTTTCATTTTGGCGATTTTTTTCTCTTTTTGGGTTTTTTTTATTTAGGCGATTTTATTTTTTTTTTATTTTTTTTAATTTTGGCGATTTTTTCTGTTTTTTGGGGTTTTTTTCGTTTTGGCGATTTTTTTCATTTTTGGCGATTTTTTTTTCATTTTTGCGATTTTCTTTCATTTTGGCGATTTTTTTTTCATTTTAGCAATTTTTTCGTTTTGTGCGATTTATTTTAGTCTTAGAAATTTTTTTTTAATTTGGTGCTTTTTTTCGTTTTGGCGATTATTTTTTTGTTTTTGGCGAATTTTTTCGGTTTGGCGATTTTATAATTTTTTGTTTTTTTTAGTTTTAGCGTTTTTGAAAATTTCAAGAGTTTTTCTCTTACGGTTTCCAAGATACAGCAAGTTGTCAAAATTGCATTAACTGATGGAACACCCTTTATTTTTGGAAATTTTAGTGTTAATTTTTGTAGTCTGTATAAAAATACACTTACAAATTTCAAATTATATGTATATATAATTGTATGTATATTACATGGGATTTTAACATTTTTCGTTGCTCGTTTTGGAACACCCTTTAATTTCCCATTTTCATGTATTTGTTGGTGTACCGGCCAAAGGTCTACACACTGTGTCCAAATTTCAGGTCTCTAGCTCTTACGGTTTTCGAGAAAATTCCCTGCATAATTTTAGACATAGTTAATTTTACATAACACAAAAAGTTAAAGTTTTCCAACCCTGGAAACGTCTTTTTAATTTTTTTTATATTTTTTTAATTTAAAATACCAATTTTAGAGTCTAAACACAATGTTTGCGGTGCGGTGCGATTTCTCGTTGCGGGAGAGAAAAATAAACACAATACAACGGAAGACGGCTACGGCGATACTTGTCATTGTTTGTTTAAATATTTATTAATTTTTATTTTGTGAATACATTTTTATAAAAAAAATTTCCATTTGTGTTAAATATTTTGTAATGGCAGTAACTAAAAACAAAAAATGATTAACATTTTATATTTGATATATTTTTTAAACTTTTATATTTTATGACAAAAAAAATCATGTTTTTTGTTGTGAACACCGCCAATTATTCAAAAACTGTGGCAACATCAGAAAGAGAAAGAGTGTCGAAAATTGAGAGAATAAGAAAGTCCGCAGAGAAAATAAAATAGATTTTAATTTTATTCCGTTCCGCACTGCGGTTTTTTACTTCAAAATCGTATGAAAAAACGCACCGCAATAAATTATCGTTAGATTGTGTTTAGACTCTTAGTCGTACTGAAGTGTAAAATATGTTTATTTATTAAAAAAAATAAAAATTTGTTTTCGGTAGTTATATGGCAAAATAAAGTTTAAGTTTTCCAGCTCTGCAATCGTCTGCTCGATTTAGCTGAATTTCAATAGCAATCTATTTTGGAAAATTTCTGACACACCAGTCCAAGAACAAAGTCTCTAGCTTTTCTGGGAGCTTCGGAAAACCGATTTCACGTACAGACAGACGGACAGACGGACATCGCTTATTCGTCTTCCCTATGCATAAGGATCCAGAATATATATATTTTATGGGTCGCTTATTGATATTATAGAAATTACAAACGGAATGACAAACCTATATATACCCTTTTACCATTTTTTTGGTAAAGGGTATAAAAACGTAAAAAGTAAATAAGTAAAAATGTAGTGTATGAATTTAGATATTCCAAAGATAGCAGGAAATCTTTATGGTTTAGGGAAAGAAGAATTGTTTTACCCTAAATTTAACGCGTGCGGGCCACGGGCGCTAATGAATAAATCAAAACTACTGGATCGATTTTAATCATTTTTTCATTGAATAACATAGGCTATATATTTTATACCCGTGCGAAGCCGGAGCGGGCCGCTAGTAAATTATAAAAAAGTAGTTGCAAATGTCTACAAGATGCGCTGACGCAAAATCCTTGCGCATAAAGTATGTATGTAACTTTTCTTCAACATCATCGTCTGATAGCATAATTTGTACTAATTCTGCATATTGTAGCATTAATTGTTTGTGCTCTTCCAGAGGAGCAATTAAATCAATTGCTGCTGAATTTTTAAATTCAATTTTATTATTTAATTTTTAGCTGCTCACACCTGTAAAAATAGTATTATAATACATGACAGATGAAGGATGAAAGATGTTGTAATGTGAATAGGTTTTTTAAATTTTCAACATATTCCACGCATTCCTCTAAGATGTGAGTAAGTGTAAAAACGCTATTATTTGTTACAATTGATACTTTTTAAGCCTTACGATATTAAAGTACATTGAGCAAAATATTGTTTTAATTACAAAAATGTTCTATATCAATAGCTGCATGTCGAAATATGCGTACATTTAGTCATTAGCTGAACAACGGTAAAGGAATTTAATTTATGAATTTTAAAAAAATTTCCGAATATATTAAAAGGAGATTCATCAGTGCTGTATTCTGTATACACAATATACTATACTGTGCGACTGCAAAGCTTAATAAACCAAAATTGTATAATGTTGTAAAGCATTTCTCTTCTTTGAGGCAAACAGTGCTTGTCGAAAAATTTAAATCTCGTTCGACAAAATCCCTGCTGACAGATACCACAACAAAATTGAACCCATACTTTTTGGATTTGTGTAACACTTTTTTAGCTGCCAACATACCGCTGTACAAAATATAAAACAGAGCCGAATGAATGAAATGAAATGGATGAAACTACCGATAGCGAGCAGCGGATTTCGCGAATTTCGTATTTGGTTTGTTGGAAGAAGGAGGAAAGGGGACGTCATATCTAAAACATTGTTCACATAGAAAAAGCTAATGCCAGCACAATGGCAGTTTTTTTTACAATTTCTTTTGCAAATATTGTGACCTAATTGTAAATTTAAATTTTTCTTAATGTATTTATTTGACTATCTTATATTTTTATCAGGCGTTAAATACAACATCGTTTTGCTTGTGTTCACAGACGCAGCGGCATAAATATATGGTGTCTGCAGTCCGGTCGCTTAAAACATTATTTCCAAAAATGTTACACATAACGTGCCTGCCACATAGATTGCACAGGCTAGCTGATTTTTTTTATTTTGAAAATGTAAACACGTTAGAATCAAGCTGTAAGGTCAGAATTAGTTTTTACTTTCTGTTCTGTTTCGAATCAGCTGACTCTTGTTTGTTTATAGAAGTATAGTACAAGTCGATAGTTTTTCTGTTTCGTTCAGTTTTGTTTCGTTGCAACCTGTAATAATCAAAAAATTGTTAAGTAATTGTAAGTGACAGCATAAATTAAATAAAAACATTTTGAAATAAATTGTAATTGTGCTTTTAGAATTTAAAAAATTAATTTTTAAAAGAAAACCATAAAATTTAATTGAAACTTAATAATGGACGATGCAAAAGTCATCACTTTAGTGGATAACTGCAACTTTTCTGGTGAGAAATAACTGATACGTTACTACAGAAGAAGTAAGTTCTCAAATTTAGAAGCAGAACGGCACAGCAGCTGAAAGTAAAGACTAATGAAATTTTAAAGCTGTATTTCTTAAGGTATAAGATTACAGCATTATTTGTGATTTTGTATTTTGCAGGCCCCTTCTCGAAACAACCTTTTCAAATCAATGTTTCCGATCTTAAAAAAAACCTCCATCCCCTTGTGTCACTCGATGGGGAACATGTGTTAAAGCTACAATATATTATTGCGACAATTTTAAGGAAGTCTCTGAAGTTTAAAAAAATCAGATAAGTTGAAAACAGTTTTAGATCGAAGTACCGGATTATATGCATTAATTAAAATAAGAAATAATAAATTTTTTAATGAAAGTGAAGCAGATGAATATATTGAAAACGTCTCTCCATCCGAAGTATTGGCATTTAAGTTTGCTCCAATTATATCTTGCGATGTCGAACGAGTGATTTCCATTTATTCAACCGTTGTATCCGATAATAGGAGATCATTTATTTTTGACAACTTGAAGAAACATGTTTTGTACTGTGCAATTAAAATTTAATAAAATAAATTTTCTCAAATAAGATTTAATTTTTTGCAATTTTTTTCGTGTCATTTATTATACTTTTTTGTGCCACTTTGCCAGCCATTTTGAACCATTTTTCGTGTCACAAAAAACTTGCCCTGCATATAATGTTTTTTTTTATCGAAACAGCCTTCGACTGTACATGGCGCCTTAAAAAGAATTCGATAATTACTTATGCATCGATATCTTAATTAACTTTTTTCATGTTCTGCACCCACTAATTATGTACGAGTATTTAAAAACATGCAATATAAAAGTGCAGCATTTTCTCTGTAAACAAGTGTGATACATATCGCACACTAAATCATAAACAGTCACAACTCAAAATTATCGAAGTGGTATTCCTTTTCATTTATAAATCAGTTACCTAAAAAAAAAACGACCGCAACAATTTATTTTGCAATAAAGGCTTCTTGAAGGATATAAAATACCGTTATTCTTGTTTTTATGTTGCATACTTGCGTCATTTGTAGCGTATCAACAGGTGTTTGCAACTACTCAGCGTCTGAAATTTTTTGAGTTGTGACTCTTTATGATTTAGTGTGCGATATGTATTTATGTATATGTATAAATATAATAGAAAATATCGCAACATTGTTTCAGAGTTGTTTATGCATAATTGGGCCGTTAAGTGAATTAACAACATTCAATTCGTTTCTGTGGGTTATTTGAAGTGTAAAGTCCGTGCCAAAAAGCTAAGTTCCACCTAAGCAAAGCTTAATTTTACTTACACAAAAATAAAAAGTCTTGAAAAATCGTGTATCGGCTTTATGATGCAAGAGCCCTTCAAAATGTATCTTTACATACATATGTATGTATGTATGTATGAATCACTTACATAGTAGCCGCAGATAATATCAATATGAAATAATATTTAAAAGTAAAAAACGAACTGATTTAAAAATTTAAATTTAAGCTACACATTTGTGTATTCCGTAAGTTAAACAACTAAAGATTGTGGAATTTTGTTTTTGAAGAGACTAGTTTATTTTATCTTAGGGTCTTCACTTAATTTATTTAGATATTGTCTAGTAATAGAAGAACAACATGTAGGGCAATATAACCTTCTAAGTCAATCTACCGCGTGTACATATGTACACATGTAATAAAGCAATAAAATCGCTTGAAAACAAATGAATAAAACACCAGTCCAGTATTTTTTTGCAATCAAAAATTAATTACTTATATATTTAATTGAAATTGAAGTTTTCAAACGTTGTCACAAAATCTTACGAACTTGCATATACGTACGCCCGAAGTATTTGCTCTTAATATAATTTGAAGTACCCTGGATACGTGCTTGCAGTCGTGTTTTTTCAGATACACGTACGCGTTGTCGGTAATGATTGTTGAAAATGAAAAGTTTTGTTATTTTTTTTATTAGTTGATCGTCTCCAACCCTGATTGACAAAAAGAAGTATTTTATGTCGTATTATTTGCTTTGTGACGTAATGGAGAAGTGCACAGACGGAAAGAAATCTATTTTTAATTGCTTATACCACTTTTAGAGACACAAAGTTTGCTTTGCAAAGTCTTGATTCAGTTTAGAGAAATACAGAAAGGAAAAGTATTCTTACCTTTGTCTTTCACACAGCTGAATTAAGACGTTGCAAAGTAAACTTTGTGTGTATAAAACGGGTAATACATACATACATCACAAATTATTGCTATTTGCCGCTTAAGTGTTGGTTTTCCCGAAACAATTAATCTGGGTTTTTCAGAAAAAATTTAAATAAGAGCACTTTTGATATTGCTTGCAAGAAAACCAAAGCAGTTTTATTTATTTATTTATTGTAACATACTATACAAGAGGGTGGCGTTAGCTGAAGTAGTTAGCACGTTGACTTCAAAAACCGAAGGTCCTGGGTTCGAGCCCGGTCTCCGACAGTCATTAAAAATAACAACACCACACATTTTTCTAATGTGTATTAGAGTCTTTTGTATCAGTTGTTGTGGAAAAAATTCTACTGATGCAGGCATAAGGCAGTGGTCACTAAAATATACCGACTTCATCAGATACTAGTCCTAATGTAACATCAGAGCGCCCTCCTTCGTTGTGTAGCAGAATCATCTGCAAAGTAAAAAATAACCAATAAAATGGCTACTAAACACAGCTTCAAAATTTAATACGCCTCAAAAAAGCGTGAAAAAAACCGAGTTGTAAAAGAATGGAGGAAGAGATCTTCACCACCGACTTCTCTATCACTACACCTTCCCTATCATTTTTTCTCACTAAGATAGTGAGTAGCACAAAGGGATCATTGTATTGGACTCTAAACATCACCCTTCCTTACCAGCAGCCTGCTAACCTAACCTAACCTGGCACAATATCAGGAAATATACTTAAGTATAAATATATATTCCAATCTTTTGCGACATATCTATTGTTAGGGAAACAAGTCATGTATCATTGTATTTTCGAATAAAGATACCTATTCTCAGTCAACTTTATTTTGAATGTTTCCTCTTCGACTATCTTACATCTTATTTTTTCGATATGTAAGTAATCTCGTTTGCGATTTCACTCCTATAAATATAGCTGCAGGTTTATTAACCACATATTTCACATACGAGTATTTCTATGGGAAACTTGTCAAATAAACCTATAATAAACCTAAAATATTTTTTTTATGAATACTACAGTCAATGTTTAAAATTCGAGAATACCCTCGGAAGTTTAGAACACTGCTGGCCACAGAGATAAATGTATTCGTGTGTATGTATATTCATTTTTATAAGAAGCCGATTGAAGTTTGGCACTTTGGTGCCACTTTGGCCGACTATAGTTTAGAATAATTGTTTTGGTGGCAGTGAGCGTGGGAGTTAGGGTTTAGGATTTCCCGGACATTTGCATTTCCCGGGAAACGGGAATGAAAAAGTCGAGTTCCCGGGGATTCCCGGGAAAAGCAAATTTTCTAAATTGGATACATTTATTAAATGAAAGTTGGGGAAATTTCGATTGTTTTATTAATGTAAGGATTCTTTTGAAATAAAAGTTAATACAAAAGCAGTTCTAGGACAAATTTTTAAGAGTTTTTAATTGAATTCAAGAAAGTTAAAGTTATTACACAGAAACATATTATATAATTGTCGACTGTTACCACAACTAGTAGACAATTTTATAATAAGACCTACAAATCATTTTATTAAGAATTTGCCTTGAATGTTTCTCATTCTTTTTGAAAATTTTCATGCGGTTTCTTTTAGTTAAGTACAAGCAAGTTACAATACTATACCCAGCTGCTCCAAATTGTAAATGCCCCGAGCCACAGTCTGTCTAAGTTGCTTTCATTTTTCATTTTATTTCTCCCAAAATATTTTCTTCAGGGTTTCAATAATAGCGTCGACTTATAATAAATTTAAGTATTGTCAACTCAGAGTTTTTACAGCTTCTATGACCTTAAAATTTTCACGACACTTTCCAAAATGTGTTCACTAATTCGGCGAAAAAGCACTTCAAGTTCGCTTAACATCGAATTATTTACTTTAGGAAACGTTTATATCATTGCAATCATTGATACTTATACAATTTATTCCTAATCTAATTTCAGTTTCAAAATGTGCAAAAAACAATAACAATTTAGCATGTCAGAGTTTCATTTCTTGCATACACAGAATAAAATAAGTTTCATTTTTGATAACAAAAATCCCGGTATTCAATCATTTTAATTTTCGAATTTCCTGTGATAAAGAAATCCGCTATATCAATAACAAAAATTGTAAAATAATAATATTTTTTTATTCAATAATATAAATATTTGAATTAATAAAATATCTTATCAATAATTTTTAATGTAAATGTAATGAATCAAAGAAAAAAGTTGTTGACTGAAATTTTATTTTCAGTGATAATTGTTATTTTATTGTATGTGTGTGTGTGATGGATGAATGTTATGGCGTTTTCTTTTCTAAAAGAAAAGTGTAACATATATGTTACATGTAATTTGGCAACATTTTTAAATGCTCACCTGATTTTTAAGAAGTGTTGCATATTTTGCGTTTACAAAAGAACAATTTTCCAACAAGTTTCGGCATAAAACAATGACGAACTATAAAATGATTAATTTTGTTCATAGACAATAACAAAAACAGCTGTTAATATAATGCTGCACTCATGCCCCTTTAATGAAAATGAGTGTTGAACATGTAGCATTTTTCTTCTTTTTAAGGGCAACATCATGAGAAAAGAACGCGTTGATTTTTAAAATAATACATACTTTTCAGAAAAGAACACAAAGAAATGTAAAAGCATATTGCTCAGAAAAGAAAACGCCATTAGTTTGTTTTTGCTTGGGTGCGATTAAAACTAAATGTATTTGGGATGAGTCGAACCGGGAATCTCTTGACTAATAGACTAACGTGCTTACCATTCAGCTAAAGAGCAAATGGCTATTGGATTCGCAAATAATGAATACAGGCAAAACATGAAAAATCATGGTTCTTCTACATTTGCGTATTGCGTTTTGATATAATCTAAAAATAACTTTGTTGAGAAAAAAACAAGCCACGACGATTTTCGGCTACTTGTTGTAATTCACACGTATACAACACGACCAATCAAAACAACAACAACATCAGCACATAACCATGTCCAGTCAATCAACAAGCAGGATAAACACCAACACAAGCAAAACAAAAGTAAACGATATTTTAAAATGCGCGGAATTGATAAATGCAATATTCAAGTTAATGACAAATATTATTGAAATTAAAAATTTTATTCATTAACATGGTTTTATTGAAAATAATTCTTGTCTATTTTTTTCTGTATATAGTTTTCTAATAGAGCAATAACTTTTCTCGTAGACGATTTAGGAGATATGCTAAGACTTAAATTTTATGGACTTTTTTTCAGTATAGATTTGAATTGCTCACATTTTTATTTTATATTAAAAAATATGGACATTTTACTGCTTGTTTATCGGCGTCGAAGAAATTCTTTCTTTCTTGCAGTTACATTTGAAATAAAAACACAATTTTAAAATTTGTTTATATGTAAGTGTTTAAACAGACGATGAAAAACGTATCAACTTTCGTGTAAATTTAGTCATACAATCATTCAAACGAACTTTTCTAATATATAAAAAACAATGAACGTTTTTATATTAAAGTAAAACAGGATTTTCAATATGTGTGCCACAAACGTGCATATAGTTATTTATGAAATCAGTACATGTGGTAGACATAGATAGATAGACATTTCCCGCCCGGGAATTCCCGTTTGCCAAACCCTAGTGGGAGTGCATCATTGCAATTCAATGCGTCACTCACAAAAAACCAAAATTAAATTTCCCTTTATTATATCAAGAAATATTTGCTGATTTGAATAATTTTAAATAGAAAAATTAAGAAAATGGACACTCTTATTATATTAGTACAACCAAATGCATTTCTACAGTAAATAACTGAAAGGAATTACTAAATTAAAAATGTCAGATTAACTTTTTACATTAAAGTATATGGACATATCTGGATTTGTCCTGGTTTTAGATAAATTGTACTGGTGTCCTGGTCCACTCTTAAATTCTCCTGTTTTTTTTCTCTCAAAATCCAAACCGTGTAGACAACTTTTATAAGCAATCTAAAATCCATTGATTATTTTGTGTTACATGCTAAACATCGGTTTTCTGGTTTCTGTTTGGGCGATGAGCTGGTGAACGCAGGAAATTTATATTGAATGAACTTTTTATTTTTGTTTATTGTTTTCTTATGTATGGACATGTTAAGTTTTGCATCAATTGTTTAATTGTTGGACTTAAATCTGAATTATGTAAATATGTATGTATGTATGTATGTATATATTTTATACTTGTATCAAAATAAAAATTTGTTGTGGTTCTTGGAATATAAGGTGCAATTAGACATGGCATGGCCATAATGCCATAGCCATAACCAAACCAAAATTCAATTGGTTTATATTTTAATGGTTATAGCGTTATGACGAGTCACGTCTAATCAAATACAGTGTTGCCCATTAGTTTGGTTCGAACGGCTGTTTTCTATGACTATGATTATGTAAGATCTGATACGACCCATACTCGTATAAGGTTTGCTCATGGTGTAATTATACAGGTGACTGCGTAAGGATGTTTTATACAAAAATACGGCAACCATAGCTTTGTAAAGAACAGAAGAATGTCAAAAGCATAAAAATAATTGTACTAAAACCAAAACAAAATCGAAGTTTTTGACATTCTTCAGCTACAAAGCACATAGAGCAAAAAATTATCAGCTGAAGTAACGCTGCCACCTAGTTAGATACACCTTGGTTTTGCTGTACGTTTATTTGTGGTTTGTATTATAAATGTCCTGTCCGACAAATTCAGACTTCTGGCAGCTAGGGATGGGCAAAAAATATCGATATATCGAAATATCGATATTTGCGAAAATAAATATCGATATATATCGCCGATATTTCAAAAACCGATACATAGATACATCGATTCTTATTTACGAGTATCGGGTTTCGATATTTTTAAGATATCTACAAATTTTAGCCGGTTTTTAACTGTACGATATTGGTATCACTGCTAGTGATGTGAAGAAAAAAAAAGAAAAATTTCATAATAACAAGGGTCATCTATAAGGTGACCCTACTAAGCCAGGTGACTTTTATTTGTTAATTAAGCTAAATGCCAAATTTGGTTTTTGTGGGTATAAGTCTGAAGACAGAATTAGTTTTTACTTTCTGTTCTGTTACGAATCAGCTAACTCTTTTTTGTTGATAGAAATCTTATACAAGCCGTTAGTTTTTCTCTTTCGTTAAGGGGCCCGTTTCTGAAATCTACAAGTTACAAATCTAAAAATAAAATACCTAAACACAAAACAACAATAAAATTTGTAAACGTGTTGTTGTTTTGTGTCTATTTTACTTGTCAATTTTTAACTTGTAGGTTTGAAAAACGGGACCCTGCTCTTTTTCGGTTCAACCTCTAAAAATCAAAAAACATAAATAAAATAACAGCGGTGTCAGGCTTTTGTCTGTTGTTAAGCCTTCGTGAGTTTTTCGTCTCGTCGCACTGGTTGACTGATCTGCCACGGATAACCGTATAATCTTGCGGTTTTTTGTGGAATTTCTTTAACAACCACGTTGCTACTTCCTATGTGAAGGCATAGGTCGTAAAGTCAGTCACGGAACTTTTTTTGAAAATACTGTTAATAACATCTTGGGCATATGGTCTAGTTACTCCGCCCATATTCGTGCAACACCATACTATGCAAATTTACTTTGTATAGTATGTTACAATAAATAAATAAAAAACAAATAAAATAAAAACATTTCGAAATAAACTGTAAAAAAAATTTAATTTTTGCAAGAAAAACCTAAAATTATATTTAAATATAACAATGGACGAAGCGAAACTCATCACTTTTGTGGAAAACTGTGACCATTCTGGGAAAAAATAAACACCATATTGAAACATAACAATGGACGATGCAAAACTCATCAATTCAGTCGAAACATCTAATTTATTACAGAAAAAGTAGCTATTAAAATTTAGAAATAGAACGGCACAGCACAAAACAGGAACATAAAGTAAAAACTAAGGAAGCTTTAAGAAGCTACAGTACACAGAAAAAAATGATTTTCATATTTGAATACGAAAATCTTTGATTCAATAAAAAAATCTTTTAAATTTTCTGTGATGACGATTTTTACAATATTGATAAATAAAATTGTAAGCATGTTTATTGGATATAAAGTCAATAAAGCGATTTAATGAATCAAAGAAAAAAATTGTTGGCTGAAATTTTATTTTCAGTGATATTTGTTTTAGTGTGTGTGTGTGTGGATGAATGTCGCATTTTTTTAACCCCTTTTGGTTTGTTTTTGCTTGGCTGCGATTAAAACTAAATGTGTTTGGGATGAGTCGAACCGGGAGTCTCTTGACTAATAGTTTAACATACTTACCACTCAGCTAAAGAGCAAATCGCTTTATATACGCAAATAATGAATAC
This sequence comes from Tachina lurida, assembly GCA_944452675.1. Taxonomy (NCBI): domain Eukaryota; kingdom Metazoa; phylum Arthropoda; class Insecta; order Diptera; family Tachinidae; genus Tachina; species Tachina lurida. Next base: position 106,291,674 of record OX101753.1, on the reverse strand, counting down.
ACGCAAAACATGATTTCTTATGTTTCTTCTACATTTGCGCATTGCGTTTTGATATAATCTAAAAATAACTTTGTTGAGAAAAAAAAAACAAGCCACGACGTTTTTCGGCTACTTGTTGTAATTCACACGTATACAAGCCGAGCAATCAAAATAAACAACAACAATAGCACATGACCACGTTGGGTCAATCAACAAGCAAGATAAACACCAACACAAACAAATTAAATTAAATGATATTTTTAAATGCGCGGTATTGATAAACATAATATTCAAGTTAATGACAAATATTATTGAATTTAAAAATTTTATTCAATAACATTGTTTGTTGAAAATAATTCTTGCATATTTTTTTCTGTGTAGGTTACGTATAACTTAACATATGTAGTTCCTTTGTATTAAATTTCTTAAAGTGACTAATTCTGCATTCGAAATGAATGCAGTTTTTCAGAAATTATCCTATAATACAAATTAAACATACAGATGTATGGATAAATTTATTTCCTTTTTCGATACCAATATCAATTTGGGTTTTCTCCACTCATGGAGTTCATTAAGTTTTAAGTTAGTTGTTCGCGATTTCTTTAAATATTATTGTTTGGATGCAAAGTGAATATTTCTCGTATTCCGCAATGATGAACTTTGAAGTGTTAAACACGGACATTCATTAATCAATGATTAACATCATTATTTATAAAAGTTATTAATGTTTTCTAAAGGCTTAATCAGACATTTTTTTATGCAAATCTTTTTGAAAAACCCTTAAAACCCATAAGGCAAAAAATATCGATATATCGAAATATCGATATTTTCAAATAATATATATGTCGATGCTGTTCAAAAATATCGATACGATATATATCGATACATTTCTTTCATTTGCCCATCCCTGGCAGCCCTAATCTAGCATAAACATACATACATATACATACATATGTAAATATATGTATATGATATGATAAATTGGATACGGTGTTTTGGACGATATTTACAATAATTAATATGAAGCCAAAATAGGTTCATCTATTTTCGAATTAAAAAAATTTCCGTGTAAACACAGAAAAAATTGTTCACCAATTAATGTTTTCAATTAAGATTTTAATTGATTCAATTAAATTTTTAATTGTATTTATTAATTTGAGTGGAAAAACTTAATTGATATTATCAAATTGTTTATAGGTGAAAATTTAATTAATTTTTTAATTGATATTACAAATATTTTAATTAATATTACAAAATCATTCATATTACTTTTTTGTGTGAAGGCTGGTACTCTGTTCGAAGTTGTGAAAATTTTTCAGTGCCATTGGTTATTTCGCGTGAAAAGTTTTACATGTACTAAATGTAGCCCAACTCGCGGTTTTTTTATTCTTGTTTATTATTTCTCGCTTTTATTGCTTGAAAGTATTCAACATTGTTAAAATTCCGTGCGAAAAAAGCACTGCTCATGTTGTTTCGCAGCTAAACTAAAATGATGCCAGATTCATTTTGCATGGAAAAACATGCAGCCAGATAGATTCGCAACAAGAACAGAGTACTACTTTTGCGAATTTGTTTCGCAAATATTTCATACCAAATACTTTTATATGTAGTTTGACAGCATTTCGCACGAAATTGTGAACAGAGTACCAGGCTTAAGACTATATAGAAACCTTTATTATAATTTGTTAATGAGTAAAACATAATTTTTTAATAAAAATAAATGCAAAATACGCACCTAAGCCTTTATTGGGTCCGATCATCACCCAGGTTGCAGAACTGTCCAATAAGCCATGAGTCAGTAAAACTGGTACTGATCCAGGCCTTGCAATGCGATGTAATTCCAAAATGTAGCCATCCTCAGTAGTGACATTGTGAATTTCCGCAGGATAACCGTATTTTTTAATTAAGTCCGGCTAAGGTAAAATATTTTTCAATTCACATTACAAATATAAAAAAATATGTAATTTGAATAGTTTCAGACCAACCGTTTTTAATAGAGAATCTTCGATTATGTCTGGATCAATGTTAACTTCATTCATATAACTTTTTTCCGATAAAACTTCACTACTTTCCTTCGTTTCTCTACCACTAAATAACGACAGAGAACCACCAAATTTAGGTATGTCGAATAAATGTATATTTCCCAATGAAAATGACCACGAATTTGTTTCCTTCACTGCGGTCACTGTACACAAATTCAAATTCAAAAACAATAAGAAACGTAAAAGAAAACGCACTGTGGGGATTGCTAGTATCGTCATTTTAGTTGAAGATCCGATCAACAACTGATTGCAAAAAATTCTATTTCTCAACTAAAAGTTGTTTGTAGGAGCATTTTTATTAAATGAATTAATCAAGTTTTTCTGCTACAGAAAAAACAAAAGCGACAACATACACACTCGTAGTAAACAATAGAGATGTGCAAATGTCGTGATTTGATCGTGTCTCGCGTGATCAAATTTATAATTAATCACGCGTGAGTGCGTGAGCGTGACTTAAAAAAATACTCGTGCGTGTGATCGTGCGTGAGCTATTTTTAAGAATCACGCATGAATTTTCACGCTCTCACGAAATATCATTCCTGCATAGGTACATCTGTAACTTTATTGAATCTTTTGAAATAAATTATTTTATAATAATAAATATGTATGTATGTTTTAATTTGAAATTTATATGTTGGTGGTTCAGCGTTGTCTATATGCATTTCATTTTTGCTTTAACAAATCGTCAGTAGACTTCAACCGCATATTTTGAACAGTCACAAACCTCTTATCTTATGCACAGACTTTCAAAAACTATTTGAGAATTCACAAATAATAAAATTTTTGAAAATCACAATAGCAAAATAAGCGTAGTAGGCTCATAAACTTGTACAAAACCCAGTAGTAGCATAATCAGGTAGCACCTCCCTATGAAGCTGTAAAGTAATATGCGAAACCCTTTTTTAATTCCATTAAAAAATGTGTTTTGTTATTCGTTAAATGCTACCTCTTAAAGTGTCTTTACACGGTAATACAAAGTATTACGACTTTGTAGAATCAAAATATTATGAAATCCCTCCATGTTTAAAAAAAAAGAGAACAAGAGTCTGTTGTAGGTATTTTTCATGTTTACAATGATACTATAAGTAAAATGCAAGCAAAGATATTGAACTATTGAGTTAATAATACAAATTAGAAAGTTGCTAAAAAAAAAGATGTGTAGTAATAAAATTTAATATGGGAGAAAACATTTTATTATTTCAATGAAATTTTACTACAAATAAATTTTCCAGGCGTTAGTAACACTCATATAAAATTCAAAAATACCAATTTATGAAAATAAAATTACTTTAATATTTTTTTTTATGGCACACAACTATATTTTCCCTAAATATTAACTTTTTTCAGAAAAGCTGCGCGTATATCCGCATTTATGAAAAGGCACTCTTTAATTTTAGTTAAAAAATTTTAAAATTATCTACATAATAAAATGTGGTAGTTGAAGTTTTCAAAATCTACCGTCACAACTTTTTATAAGCGCTTAAAAACAAAAAATATTTTTAAAAATTGGCTATTTTTGAACATTGCTGAATGTAGGTACATGTCCAAAATATGAAATAATTGGCTTTTAACACATTCTTATTGGATTGCATTTAGCGCTATGTGTTTAAAAAGTGAATTTAACACATTCACACATTTTTACAAAATTTTAAATGATGAAGATACTTAAAAAAATAAAAAAATTTGATTTCTTAGCCTTTTTCCCGCCTTCACGAATGCAGTTAATTATTAGTTTTTATTCCTATTTTTATTTAGAAGTTTAGTCTTTTAATTTAAAATTCGGCAATAAACTAAAAAGTCAAAACAAACAATTTATTTTTTGTCTTAAGTAACATATCTCGTAAGCTATGAGTGACACGGAAACACATTTTAGGAAATTATTTCCTAAGAATTTTAAGCTGAGCTCAAAATGCTTTATCTGGTAAAAAAAAATTAAAAAAAGCTACAAGCCTCAGAAGACTTTTTGAGTCCCAGGTGGTAAATTTTAGCCCACTGTAACTCTCCAGCTAAAGCCAGAAGGCTGTCATGACATGTGCTATAAAGCCTAGGTCCTTTTTTACGGATGTTAGAAGTTTCATATAAATCCAAGCAATAGTTTAGAAGTTCCATATTTATTACCATTTATTTTGTAACAGTCCCCACTGAGCAATGTAAATTTTAACCCTGCATGCCCAATGTTTGTCGTTTCGACTAACACTATTAATCTTCCCCGTCCCAACTTTTTTTTCGTACTCTGTATCCTTCTCATTTTTTGTGCTGAGAGAACTGATTTAGTTGTGAAGCTGCTGTCGATCACTACTTACATTTTTTGTAACTCATTTGAGTTGTATATATGACTTTGTAAAACCACGTAGTCGTATCGACTAACATTGGAGTTAATGCAACTTTTTCAGATGACGAAATCACTACAATCAGACTAGCTGATGATGAAATTAAGAGAATACTGGTGATGTCCGATGATAATGAAGATAATATTTGTGCTTTCGAGAGTGAATACAAACCAAGCTTATCTGAAGAATGAATGTAAGAAAGTTCTTTGGGAGATGCGGTGAACAGTGTAACTGTTGAATGCGGTGATAACGATTTGGAACAGTATAGATAAGCGGTGGCAGAAAAATATTTTACCATTTTCAAAAAACATTTTATATTTTTTAAGTGGTCGACAACTAAAGGAAAATGACATTATTCAGCAGTAAATATATGTATCTCATCATGCTATAGGTCCATCACGAGCGGCAAGGGATGTTACTGATTGGCTAGAAGTGTTCAAACTTTTTAACACCGACAAAAACATAAAAACCATAATTCACTATACCAATATCGAAATTGGAAAAAAAAACTTGGTGCTAATGAAGGCTTTGCTACTGAACATCCAGTTGACAAAACAGAATTTGGGGTCACGCCCCACATCGCAGTAACCTTAAACTTTAAGGCTTAAAGCGTCTACAGTCTTGCATGATGCAAAACATAAAAAAAATTTTATCGCTGTTAGTTCAGGAGACAAATATTGAGAATACAGCCATAACGCATAAAAAATATGATTAAACATGCAGGGTTAAATATACATATCGAGCCTTATTTTCGATTTGATCGTAAATTGTCGCTCACAATAAAAATGTACAACCTATATCTTAAAAGTTATTAACAATTTTGGCATTTTCATAATTCTAAACTATGGATAGGCGCATAAAATTTTAATTTCAATAAAAAAATATATTTTCGATAACATGTAGCTTACGATAAATTCGAAAATAAGGCTCGATATATACAAACTAGTGATGTAACGGATGTCAATTTTTGATATTCGCGAATACGAATACGAATATTGTATGTAAAATTTATAGACATTAAATTGGGGTTCTGCAATATGAAGTATTAAAAAACTGTTATGGAAAAGGACTTCATACTCCTGTTGGCGTACTTTAAATTTAATAAAAGCTACCCAAAATTTTAATGATCGTTATTAAATAATATTTAAAAATGATACAAAGCACAAATTTCTATACAAAATTTAATGGATTTGTACAAACTAATATGTTTAGACATTTATTTAAATTTTGTTTAGGATTTATGCAATTATTTATTTAATTCGCCCAATTCAGGCGATACGGATACGAATATCTAAAAATGACCGAATATTCGACAATTCGAGTACGAATATTCGTGCATCACTAGTCCAAACATACATACATTGTATATGTAAGAACCTATTTCTCAACCCAAAAAACATACCTTTGTTATATAATTTTTCGTGAGCGTGCGTGATCGTGATAAGTTGTAAACATCTCGTGCCTGATTAAGAAAATTTTATTCGTGAGCGTGTGTAATCGTGAAAATTTGCAATATCTTTCGTGCGTGAAAATGCGTGAGTAAACTATTTTTCTGAGCGAGCGTGCGTGTCGTGAGTCAAAAAACGCTCACGTGCACATATCTAGTAAGCAACAAGTATTAAAAAAAATAAATAAATAACGAATGATTGTTATATGTGTGAGCACTAGTGACTCGTTTGACGCGATTTGTCTCGAATGCGTTTCTTAAACTAGAAGTGTCTCATTAGTAAGCAAATGTTTTTGCAATGCTAGTGGAGTTCACACTGATCTAGGTATCTGTTCCGCAGTTATATTCGTAAAATTTCACATACAAAGTTATAAAACTAATAAAATGAAGAAGACATTTTTCAACGTCGCGACGACGAGTAAAAATTTACCGAATTTGTTGCGAACTCGTCCACAATTTTCTAACATACGGTGAAATGGCTCTATTTTCATAATATCTTATCAAATTTTATTATCGAGGTCAGAATTTACTTATGAAACCTCAAAGTTTAAACTATAACCCATCCAGGGAGCATGTAGAATAGGGCTGTCATACATCCTGGTTTTCTAGGATTTGTCCTGGATTTTGACAAATTGTCCTGGTCCACTTTTAAATTGTCCTGTTTTTTTAGTACCGGAAAATTGACCACCAACTACAACAAAGTTAAACGAAAGCCACTCAGACTGAATTTTTTTTTCAACTAAGTGCCATAAAAAATTGTACCGTGTAAACAACTGCTACAAGTAATCGAGAACCGATTATAAAATGGTTTTCTCTAACATGTTAAACATCTGTTGCATTTGTGAATTGCTGAGTTTCATAATATTGTTTTATTTTTGTTTTATTTGTTTAAAATATTAAGAGTTTTCATGAGAATGTTCAAAAACCTAGCAAACTGTGCAATTGTGCATTTTAAGACTCTCGTAAATAAAATGTCAAAAATTTAATAGAAATTTATTTACACAAATCTGTTAAGTTTGTCCAGTAATTTTGACTTGTAAACTTAGACTGTGCAATTGTGCATTTTGCAAACCACAACTTCTTGCTTTTTTGACTATTTTTAGGCATTTGTAGACACACACACACACACGTTTTGTTTTAATAGAAATATATAAATATGTTTTTAAATTAAAAATTTCTTGACATTTTCTTATTCTATTATTACTAAATGAAGACGTTTGTTCCAAATTTACATAAGCTGTTTGCACAAAAGGTTAAAATTGGCTTCATGAAACAAGTCTCGCAAGTTTGCCCAATTTCACAAATGGAACTCTTGTTCTCGTGAAAACCCTTATGTTTTTATTTTCCAAGAAATGCCTAAAAGAAAGGATGAGTGTATGAGTGTCCTGGTTGACGGCCTCATACTTCTGGCAGTCCTAATGTAGCGCTCTTCAAAAAAGTTTACAAAACATCAATATATTATTAAGAATTACAAAACCACAATCAGAGTAGTCAAATATTAACAGTTTTTTAAGAGTATTTTTCGATTTCACAATTTTTCATACAAAAATAATGTTGAGCAAATATGCGTTTAAGTTTGTTACACAAACCCTTATAAAATTGTAGACGAGGGTCACTAAAATGTACTAGTGAACATTTGGTGGAAATGTTTTCATATGGTCGTAAAAGAACTCGTCAATAGTGCTGAAGTCTACTGGTAGAATTTCAATGACAACCCTATGTTATATGTCAATAGGGGATTACATGGGCTGGGGTACAACTGGACATTGTACTATTGATAATGTCACTAGTAAATCATTATAATTTTTCTATTGAATATCGATATTATAGACTAGAACCCCTAAAATTTACTAGTAAATCTTTGCTGGAAATGTCACCATTTAGTCGCAGAAGAACTACTTAGTCATTAGTGCTACAGTCTGGTGGTGGATTTACAATAATAAGCTAATGTTAAATTTCAATAGATGATTACATTGGCTGGGATACACCTGGCTAATAATACTACTGACAATGTCACTAGTAAATCACAACAATTTCACTATTCGCATTTTCTGCAAGGTATATTTCAAAAGCATTTTACATCATAAACTCGAAATCTTATTCATGAAAATCACAGAAATAACAGGGGATTTTATGTTATATTTTTAATTTTTACATCTTAATTTAAAATGTAAATGATCAAACAGAATAAGTCCGCAACTTCAGGAAAAATCGCTGTCAAATTAACAAAGCCCATAATAAAATCTACGGCAGTAACTTCATATGCTCTCTAATTTTTGTTTCATTTTCTTTTGTGCTTATTTTTCTTTGTACTTTTGTTCACAAAATATATGAAATTTATTAAAAGTATGGTAGCATTGTTGAGAGAATATTAATTTATATGTAGCATAAGAAAAAACGTTGTCAAAATAAAATAAATTCTATCTATCGACTGCTTTCTGGTGCTGATTTTTTGTGTCATTTTGTATGGAAAATGTGTTTATGCCCCAATTCTGTTTGATCATTAAGGCAGTAACTTCAAATGCTCTCTAATTTTTGTTTTATTTTCTTTTGTGCTTATTTTTCTTTGTAGTTTTGTTCACAAAATGTATGAAATTTATTGAAAGTATGGTAACATGTTTGAGAGAATATTTATTTATATGTGAGAGCATAAGAAAAAACGTTCTCAAAATAAAATAGATTCTATCTATCGACTGCTTTCTGAGGCTAGTTTTTTGTGTCATTTTGTATGGAAAATGTGTTTATGCCCCAATTCTGTTTGATCATTAAAGCTTACGAAAATATAATAATAAAAAAAACATATTTGTTAGAAAGTTTGTACAAAATTTTATTCGATTTGGCACTATTTTAGATTTGGATCTGTGCGGCAACGTTGTGGCAGATATCTGTAATGTCCAGTACACATCTGGCATTTCTGTGTGTTGCTTTTTAATGGTGCCATTTTTAAAATGAGTGCAACCCCATTCCCATTATGTTTTTATATAGAAAGCAATGCGATGTCACAAAATGCCATGGCTATGGCGTTATGGCTATGTCACGTATAATTTAAGCTTTAGATCGGGCTTACATCTGTGTGCCATGTGCTAAAGAAAGCGTAACCAATTAATTACTAATGAAAAACTGTTTGATTCAGACATATATTTATTGATTTAAACTGTTTCCAATCATGTTGGATTCTATAAAATTGTCTGGCACAGAGATGCCTAAGGTTTGCCATTTCGCCATGGATACAGTAACAAACGAACAACACTTTCAAATCATTGAATTTTATTATAAAAATTCGTGCTGTATGAGAAATGTGTTTCGTTAGGGTGTGTTTTAGGGTCGTCGTAATCGATCGACCTTTTCAAGCAGTTTTGAGTAAATTTCGCACCGGTTTCATTTTTTTAACATTAGTCCACCAATACGTATGCAAAGAGTGCGCACTTAGGAGAATATTGCTGTTATATCGGCCAGTGTCAATAAAGATAGCGATATGTCAAGAACGAAACTTTTTCTTTTCGGTAATACAGGGGGGTTATTATGTAATCCGAACCGAACGGAAATGTTTTCGAATTGCAATGTTAATAGCATACAAATTCGAACAGTTTTCGTTTCGAATCGAATTAATAAACCCCCAAGTAATGTAGCGCTATATAAGGAAGTGATTGATAAATAATAACGTGAGCATGAATCACTGAAGCGTTTTCAGCAACTCTTTTTAATCTGATTTGTTTTTTTGTTAACAAATTAAAAAATTTTCATGCAACTAATTTTTGTGAAAACACTTTTAATGTAAATTAGGTATTAGTGTTTGCGATATATTGCAATTTTTAATTCCAATATTTCATTTTCAACATATTTTTGGTTGGTTCAAAATAGTCCCTTCAATATTGTCCTATACCTATATATGAAAAAATGTTAACACGATGGTACCAGACGACAACTTATTCTTCATTTAAGTTTTTGTTAATTTTAATTTGCTGGAACATTTTTGTACTGAACAGTTCGAAAATAAAAGAAAGAGGTCATCGCCAAGACAAGTATAGCCAAACAAAATCATTAAAATATAAAAATGTTTGGTAGTAAATTTACGGAGTAAAATTTTTTTTAATGAAATGAAGATCTTTAATTAAATAATTTTTTGTTACACAAACATTACACAAAAAATTTTATGGTCCCAAAATAGTTCAAGAAAATATTTTTTGTCCCATTTTTGGATAATTACACAGAAATCGGCGACACTGACTTACGTGCAATACGTCTTATGCGCAAGTATTTTTGTTATGCGCATCTGTAGTGTAAATAGTTTTTATCAAATAAACACAATTTTTGGGGGAAAATGGAAAGTGAAATTATGACTTTAAAAGAATTTGTGGACTTAATTGATTTAATGCACATAGTATTTTGTAAAAAAATAATACATAATATTTATCACAGCTGAAATAAGACTCCATTACACTTTCTTAAAAAATAATAAACACAACTGAGGTGACAGACAGTACATAAAATTAATTAATAAGTTAATGCAAACTTTGTTCATGAAAGAACTATGTTAAAAATTTATAATAATTTATTTAAGTCTTGAATATACATATGTAGTTATAAACTTTATTACGAAAGCAGTTTCTTTTACTAAAAACTGTTTTAATGCAAAAAAAGACAAAATTTAAATTCCCCACACGAACATTTTGCTATAAAAACCAGCTGAACTTTTTTCATAATGCATTCGATGGATACAAAAGTAGAAAGTAAACCTACTATATCCGTCACATGCGTCTATACGTTCCATGCGTTTTCTTCTGTAACTTGCCACATACAATTACCTTGATTCAACTTTTTGACACATGCATAAAACGCAACTACGCATTGAACGGATGGTATGGACCTTCAGCTTAATTCGCTGAGTAAATTCGTCGTTATTGTGCTTCACACTTAACCAGCTGTTTATATATTTACATTTGCGTATAGGTGTGTATATCTTTTAACAACAGCTGACACTATACCACGTCAGAATTATTAATAAGAGGGAGGTTAAATGAAATGTGCGGAAAGGGTATACGGCAGAAATTAATAACTGTAATTTGCGTATAGATCGATATTTACTTCCGTTGGATTTTCCTTTCCGTACAAAATCAATAATACCACCCATTATTTACAATTTTGTTTCTTCTTTAATCGTATTTAAAGGCTCAGGAGTCATAACTTAATACTCTTTTTATAAGTATTTATTTTTGTTTCTGTTGGTCATCAGTTTTATTAACACTTTTCGTGTCGTTTTTGTATTTACATATCTTAGGCTGAGCTTACATCTGTGTGCCATGTGCCCAAAAAATCGTAACCACTAATTACTAATGAAAACCTGTTTGATTCAGACACGTATTTATTAAGTTAAACAGTTTTATACATAACTAATTGACAATTTTATAGAATCCACCTGTTTAAATCAATAAATACATGTCTGAAGCAAATAGTTTTTCATTAGTAACACTGTACAACAGCCAAAATAGCCTTTCGATAAAAGTATGCGGACTACATGCGATGCGTTAAATTCAAATCTGCTTTCAGTTTTTCTCTATCACGTAGAGATTTTTTTTATGGGCGTGGCTAATTTTGGCCCCTAAATTAGTTGGCCATACTAATATATTTTACTATAACTCGAAAACCGCTATTTCGATTCTAATAAATAATAAACCAAAAAACGCGCCACAAAATTTTGTTAAAAAAATCATAATCATTTTTTACCTATCTTTTATGGTTTCGGAGTTATTCAGAATTTAAAAGAGAAAAAAGTCTTTTTTATGCAAAAATCGCGTAATTTTTTTACATGAAAATTGCAATAAAAAAATCAGAAACTCAAAAGTTTCATATTTTTTACATTTTTCTTAAAACCACATATCCTATGAATAAAAAAAGCTATAAAACGTGAAAATCCAGCAATAAATCTTGATTTTATTCACAATTTAAAGCAGGTACCTAAAAATGCAAAAAATGTGTGTAATGCATTAAATGCAGTCACATTTACGTCTGGCAGTGATGGGAAAGTTGGTACGATCGTACTTTTTTGATACTATTTGACATGAAAAAGTACCGTAGTACTCCCCTAAGAAATTTGATACTCTCACGGGCAACTTCGAAATGCAGTCAGAAGACTCGCGCATGCATATATTTTGTCAAGAATTAAATTGTTTTTTGAACAAATAGAAGAAACAATTTAAAAAAAATTTAATTTATTAGTAAAGATCTTTTAGAAAAGTGTAACCACAATCAAGTATCAATATCAATATTTCATTCAATGATACTTTATGTGGCACAGAAGTTGATCTATTGAAACAACTGTTTTAAATCAGTTTAAAGAAAATTTTAAAAAGTTTATATTAAGTTCTAAGGGCTTCAAATGTCGAGAGAATCCAACGAAGGCAAAACAAAATTTTACGTTTGATAACATCTGCTCCATGGTACGTTAAAAATTCAAATATTCATCGTGATTTAAATATGCCACTAGTGAGTGAAGAAATTGCAAAATACGCAGGCAAATATTTAACCAAACTCGAGTCACATCCTAATCCGCTTGCCCGTAATATTTTGAGCTTTACTGGACACATCCGCTTAAAAAAAAGGGACACAAGGGCTTTTATACCCAACACTCCAGATGGGACTGCTTAAAAATACTTTTTTTGATTATCACTACATATGTATTATTTATAACTATCACTAAGCTTATGTCCGATATTGGTCGGGCCTAATAATTATATTTAGATTTAAGATTTGATTACTTATTGTTAGTTCATTTTTGAAGATACAATAAATAAATATGTATATAAAAAAAAAAAAAAAAGTTCTAAGGGCAAAAGTGGACTTTGACAATAAAATGTTATTTGGTTTAGTAAGTTTCCCCCTGAAAGTATTTTATCTGTTAAACCAATATCATTATACCACTTTTAATTAAAATGTTCCCAGGGAAAAGAAAAAAAGAAAAGAAAAATAATTTGAAATATTAACAACCAAAATAGAGCACTGGCTTATATAAAAACGCATTAGATGAATACATGTTTCCTGATATATCGAGAGTAGCTTACGGAATTTTATCCATGCCTCACTCCTGTAAATGTCGAAAGGATTTTCTCCTACCAAAATTTCATGAAAACAAAATATAAATCAACAGCCATCGTATTCTGTAACTCGCTAAAGCTAAATCTCTATCGCTAAGAATCCATAAAATCAATTTGTCGATTTTCGGCTACGAATGCAATTTTCAAACGAGTATTGATAAATCAGGTAATGGCTTAAAAATGTAATTCGCCGAAATTTTATTGCTTTATGTCATCGCCAAAAATTTAAAATTTTCTATTTGTTCAGCATTTTAGCGGTCGAATTTAGCTTTAGATTTAGCGAGCTATGGAATACGGGGGCAAGCTTTATGTTCCAACAGTATTAAGTCTAATCCAGGCTACACCTATTTGTATATTTGTACCTATGTGTTCCTTTTTTTGTAAATGAATTTCTTATAATTTTTTGTTAATAAAATTTAAATAAGAAATATTATAATTTTTGGTACTCTCGGGATCAACAAAGTACTAAAAAAATTTGTTTTTGATACCGAAATGCAAATCTCATTTCCCATCACTGACATCTGGTAATGCTATTGAAAGGGCATTGTGGGCAGGTAACAGAACTTTAAATTGTGAATAAAATCAAGATTTATTGCTGGATTTTCACGTTTTATAGCTTGTTTTATTCCTAGGATATGTGGTTTTAAGAAAAATGTAAAAAATATGAAACTTTTGAGTTTCTGATTTTTTTATTGTGATTTTCATGTAAAAAATTACGCGATTTTTGCATAAGAAAAACTTTTTTCTTTTTTAAATTCTGAATAACTTCGAAACCATAAAACATAGGTAAAAAATTATTATTATTAATATTTTTTATCAGAATTTTGTGGCGCGTCTTTTGGTTTATTATTTATTAAAATCGAAATATCGGTTTTCGAGTTATAGTAAAATATATTAGTATGGCCGACTAATTTAGGGGCCAAAATTAGCCACGCCCATAAAAAAAATCTCTACGTGATAGAGAAAAACTGACAGCAGATTTGAATTTAACGCATCGAAATCCATATAGTCCGCGTAATTTTATCTAAAGGACAGCCAAAAAATGTTATTTTGTTGTACAGTGTAATTACTGGTTACGCCTTTTTTGACACATGGCACACATTTTCTTGCCCGGCCTTACACATTTTCTTGCATTCCATGTGCAGGCACAAATATAAATATATACATATGTACAATTTACATACATACATATGTATGTATATAAGTATAAATAAACGAGATAACCTTTAAATATTCCAAATACCGATAAGATGATTAACAATATTAATCGGTTCTGCCCAACAAGAAAGTGTTGATTGTGTCTTTGTACTGACCATTAAGCAAGCAATTAAAATGTTGATTTACATACATACATACATATATTATTTATTTTGTAGATAACAAGAGATTCCCACATAAACACGAATATTTTGTATACAAATAAAAATATACATTTTCATAAATTAAAATAAACTGAATGCGCTGATTTACACGGGATTAATTGTGCTGGCATAACATGCCAGTTTGTTGGTGAGAGAGGCAAAGAGAGGGGTTTTGTGTTTCGCATAATTTTTAGGGTTCCGTACACCAAAAGTGAAAAGGACCTGAAATTTGGACAGAGTGTGTAGCCCTTGGCCGCTACAGCAACAAATACATGAGAGTTGGAAATTAAAGGGTGTGCCAAAACGAGCAACGAAAAATGTTAAAATCCCATGTAATATACATACAATTGTATGTATATGCACTTGAAATTTGTAAAGTTAGTGTATTTTTATACAGACTACAACAATTAACACTAAAATTTAAAATATTTTAATTAAAGGGTGTACCATCAGTTACGAGTAATGTAATTTCGACTATGTAATTTTGATAACTTGCTGTATCTTGGAAACCGTAAGAGCAAACTTCTTAAAATTTTCAAAACCGGTAAAAAAAAATCTCAAAATTATAAAATCGCCAAACCGAAAAAAAATCGCCAAAATAAAAAAAAATCACCAAAACAAAAAAAAAGCACCAAATAAAAAAAAATTCTAAATCGAAAATAAATCGCAAAAAACCGAAAAAATCGCCAAAATGAAAAAATCGCCAAAATGAAAAAAAATCGCCAAAATGAAAAAAAATCGCCAAAATGAAAAAAATCGCCAAAAATTAAAAAAAAAATGCCAAAATGAAAAAAATCGCCAAAATTAAAAACGCCAGAATTAAAAAAATCGTCAAAACGAGAAAAAAAGCGAAAAATAATCAAAAAATAAATTATTTCAGCTGAAAAAACGTAAAAAAACACTATAAAAAATGGCCAAAGCCCAACGTACGGAACCCTTCGTGCGCGAGTCAAAGTCGCACTTTACTCAATTTATTCAATCCCACATTAGCAGCACAAAACCAATACACACAGAACTTAAAAAACTGCAAATGTTAAATGAATACGAAAAACACTAACACACACAAAGCTGTGTATACGTATACATTTTAATGCCGGATGAATTAGTCTCGTGTGTTGTTAAAAGAACAAAATTTTGTGCGGCATAAAAATTAGTCTTGTGTAAACTACCTCAATGAACAACGTACATCACGAGACTTGAAGCAGTGATGCAAAATGTGGCACAATTGGGCCATTTGTGGCACTTTTGGGTGTTTGATGGCACTGTGGTACCTTCTAAGCTGTTTTGGCCCTTTAACCTCAAAGTTCATCCCTGTTTCAAACACTACTTTTATTTTTCGAGATTTTTATTTAAACTGGTTACAGAAATTTGCATCAGATCATGTTTGAAGTGGGAGAGCCAATGGTATTGTACCAATAGACAATATTAAACAAATAAATAATAAATATAGGGCACTGTTCCAGGATTTTAAAAGTTCAAATATTTAAGTATAAGTAAATTTTGGAAAAAGATTTCTACAATGAAAAATCGTGTAGATAAACATTTGTATACAAATTTAAAGAAAATTGTTCAAGGAATTCTTTAGAGATTCATGTTAAGTCATTTTTGTATATCAATGAACAAACAGAATTGCGGCATAAACACATTTTCCATACAAATTGACACAAAAAATCAGCACCAGAAAGCAGTCGATAGATAGAATTTATTTTATTTTGACAACGTTTTTTCTTATGCTCTCACATATAAATACTTATTCTCTCAAACATGTTACCATACTTTCAATAAATTTCAAATATTTTGTGAACAAAACTACAAATAAAAATAAGCACAAAAGAAAATAAAAATAAATT
Organism: Tachina lurida; assembly: GCA_944452675.1. NCBI lineage: Eukaryota > Metazoa > Arthropoda > Insecta > Diptera > Tachinidae > Tachina > Tachina lurida. The sequence continues at coordinate 106,275,574 of OX101753.1, read as the reverse complement.
ATAGAGAATTTGATGTTACTGCCGTAGATTTTATTATGGGCTTTATTAATTTCACAACGATTTTTCCTGAAGTTGCGGACATATTCTGTTTGATCATTCACTCTTTTTTATCACTGCTATTAGCAAATAAATTCCATGAAATTTTATTTACAAAATGCTTAATGCAAATTATATAATACATATAAAAAAAATATTTTTATTACTTCAACAAAGAATACTTCTAAAATATTTAAATTTGTGTCGCTAATGTTTGCTTTTGTTTTAAACAAAATAAATCACATGTATTGTATTACTCAAGGCAAATTCATTTCCAGGTAATATCAGGATTACAAAAACAATGAAAAAATACAACAATGAAAAAAACAACATGGGTTTTAGTTCATCCAAAACTTCAAAAATAGAATTTGTTTAACACAATAATAATAAAATTGATTCACATAAATTTGAAAATATTTCTCCACGGCAGCTACCACAAAATTTGCAACGTTTAGCACTTCTCACAATTTTTTAATAGTTTTTTTCATATTTTTAAATTTGTTTTCACAGAATTTATTTTAATAAAATATTTTTCATACTGAAATTTTTTAACATTTTCTTTTAATTTCTCTTTCGTAAAAAATTTTTGAAGTTTCTGATGAACTTTAATTTGAAAAAAAATAGCTCAGCTGAATTTCCGCTACTACCTTGTGAATGTGCCTTGGTATTACTATTACATACTTTTGTTTTTATATAAATATAAAAAGATTGTAATCAAATACAACAAAAATTGTTTTGGCCCATTCAAAGGTATTTTGGCCCTTTTAAATCGTTAATTTAGCCCTAAACCAAAAAGCTCAAAATGCATCACTGACTTGAAGTCAATTAGAGATATAGTTCTCGGAATGTCACTTCCGAATTAGTTACATAAGTATTATTGACCTGCACAAGACCATTTATAAGACCTTTCAAGACATGCGACATTTTTCAAATGCTTTACTACAGCGAAATATTCTAAAATAAACGCTAAACAACACTGTTGGCAATATTTTTTTTGAGTTCTTTGTCTTGCCAACAGTGTTTTCTACCGTTTGTTTTAGAATATTTCGCTGTAGTAAAGCGTTTAAAAAATGTCGCATGTCTTGAAAGGTCTTATAAATAGTCTTGTGCAGGACTTTAATAAGTATGTATATTTACCAGCGTTGCCACTAGTGGAAAAAGGAATTACACAGCAGCAAGTCTAAAATAGTGCAAAACCGAATGGAATAGTGCAAAAAAAGATCTAAGAAAAATTTTTATTTATTTATTGATTTTTTAGTAAATTAAAATTTAAAACAAGATAATTTAACCATTTACATAAGGCTGTTAATTTGTAAGTGCAAAATAAACCAAAATGTTCACGTCTTCAACAAAACGTAGGTAAATTTATATTCAACGCACTGTCATTAATCACTAATGTGAAAAACAAATTATGTATAATATAAATCATATTATCGCAACTAAATATATGCTCAGATATATAAAAAACGTAAAACAAAATTAAAAATATAACATAAAATTCACTAAGTCACAAATATTTACTTCAACGAAGAATAATTTACAACTTTCTTCTTAACATTTTGTCAAAACTTCATAACATTTTCTTTAAACCAGGCGTTTGAGAAGAAGGTTCTAAACCTATTTCTTTTCTTAATTTAAACTTATTTAACTAGAAGTATTGAGCGATACTTATACATTCTTTAGTTTTTTTAAGCATATGTACATTAGAGCGACTCAACTTGTATGGAAGGGAAAAAAGTAATTTTGTTACCCCTCTGAAAATAAAGCTTGATATGTTTTATGATGATTCCCAAAATATTTTGGTTCTTGCGTTGAGCATCCGTGAGCTGGACCTTTTTTAAAAAAAGGTATTTTTTCAGATTTTCGATTTTTTTTTTGTACTTTGCTCCAAAACGACATAAATAAAATTTGGTATCATCGAAAAGAGTTTTTTAAGCATCATCCAATGGTATATAAAACTTGACCACTTGCGACCTACTAATTAAGATATTTAACTAAATACATATTTTCGTTTCGGGTTTTCATACAAATTCTACGTACTTGGAAATAATATACAATAATTGAAATTTATTTGCTGGTAGTTTAGCATGTCTATATACGTATTTCATTGGCGCTTGAACCAAATCATCAGTAGACTTCAAGCACAATTTTCAACAGTCACAAACCTCTTACTTTATGCACAGACTTTCAAAAACTATATGAGAGTTCATACAATAATAATATTTTTGAAAATCACAAAAGAAAAAATAAGCTTAGTAGGCTTTGAAACTGATACAAAACCCAGCAAATAATTTATATTCAGGTGAACTCATTTTATTTTTCTACATCCTTATACAATTAGAAATACATCGGATAACAATGAAAGTATTTACAAGGCTAAATGAAAAATAAAACACTAATTGAACTTTAAAGAAATTTATTATTTGACATATTGTCAGAAGTAATTGAAATTTATTTGCTGGTAGTTTAGTTCACCTGAATATAAATTATTTGCTGGGTTTTGTATCAGTTTCAAAGCCTACTAAGCTTATTTTTTCTTTTGTGATTTTCAAAAATATTATTATTTTATGAATTCTCATATAGTTTTTGAAAGTCTGTGCATAAAGTAAGAGGTTTGTGACTGTTGAAAATTGTGGTTGAAAACTACTGATGATTTGGTTCAAGCGCCAATGAAATACGTATATAATAAATTTCTTTAAATTTGGGTGGCGTTGGCTGAAGTAGTTAGCACGTTGACTACAAAATCGAAGGTCCTGGGTTCAATCCCTGTATCCAACAGTCATTGAATAACAACACCACGCATTTTTCTGATGTGCATTAGTGTCCCTTTGTATCAGTTGTTGTAGGAAAGTTCAAGTGATGAAGGCATAGTCACTGGTCACTTAATTATACCGACTTCAGAAGATACTAGTCCTAATGTAACATCAGAGCGCCCACCTTCGTTGTGTAGCAGAATCATCGGCGAAGTAAAATAATCAATAAAATGGCTACAAAACACAGCTTCAAAAATTTAATACGCCTCATTTTGACACCAGATGGCGCTGCAACACTGCATTATCCAAAAACGTGCAAAAAGCAGAGTTGTAAAAAAATGAAGATTTCCTCTATCTCTCCCTTCACCAGCTGTCTTCTCTATCACTATCCCTTTCCTAAAGAAGGTAACACCTAGTAATAGTAGTAGGCATTAATTGCCTGAGTGTTACTTCTCTTAAAAAAAAAAAAAAATAAATAAATAATAATGTTTTGAAATTGAATCTGTTTGAATTCTTTGCCTTTTCCCAAATTCAGGGCTGTATATATTCATAAGTTTTTTACTTATTTTTATTTAAAATTTTATCGGAAATTTAATGCTGTCTTTTGATTTAAAATTCAACAATAGACTAAAAGGTTGTGTGTGAAATACTAAAAAAAGGCTCAAAAAAAATTTTTTTTTTGTTAAAAGTCAAATATTTTCTAAGTTATGAGAGATACGAAAACAAATCTCAGGACATTATTTCTTAAAAATGTTGAGATTAGATCAAAACGCTTTATCTCATAAAAATCGGACAATTTTTCTAAAAGTTACAACCCTCAGAATTTTTTTTGAGTCCCATGTTTTCAACTTATGCCCACTGTAACTCCTGTCCAGCTTAAGCCAGACGGCTGCGAAGTCATTTCTTATAAAGCCTAAGTCCTTCTCTACGGACGTTTGAAGTTTCATATAAATCCAATTAGTAGTTTAGAAGTTCCAGATTTATTACCATTTGTTTTGCAAAAGTCCCCACTGTGCCATGTAACTACTCGTATGCCAACACATGAGATAAAAATATGGATTTATGACCAAATTATGCAAAAATATGCATTTTGAGCAAAATATGCAAAAATATGCACTAACAAATCGATGTCATTTTCATGAATATTCAATGTTTAGTAAAGATATTTCGTTCTTGCCATTATCAGGCTTAAGTTGAAAACATGCATTTGCATGAAATCCCTGTTCCTGGTAATGAATAATAATGTATGAAACGAAAATGTAATGCACAGCATGTATAATTTTTCATTCCAGAATTCATTACTGTTATCACAAAACATGTTCTAGGAAAGTTTTTTTGATACATATGTATATTGATTTCTTGTATCTTCAAAAATGAACTAACAATAAGTATTCAAATCTTAAATCTAAGTATATGTAATTATTAGGCCCGACCAGTATCGGACATAAACTTAGTTATAGTAATTAATAATACATAAATGTCGTATTAAGCACAAAAATTATTTTCAAGAAGTATCTTTTGGAGTGTTGAGTATCAGAGCCCTAGTGTCATTTTTTTAACAAATATGTCCACTGGACGTCTATAGTATCAACTAGTGTTTTTCATACGGGAAAAATTTTCCGGGATCCCGCACATTTTCCGGGAAAAAAATCCCGGGAAATATCCCGGGAAATGGCAACTTAATTTGTATGTACACATTTCTTGATGAGTGTCGTTATTCACTTTATTAATGCGATGGTGCAATAATAAGGTGATGGCAATATCACAATAGCTAAAGCCTTACAACAACTAAGTCCGAGTTTACATCTGGTACACATGTATTCTGAGACTTAGATGCATTTATTTGGAAAAAGCAGAACGCGACGATCAAAATTTAATTCTACAACAATTCATAAAAGTAAAAACAGAAATGAGCAAGGAAATCAAAGAAAATTACAAATAATTACAGATTCTCTTTGGTAAATAGTACGGTTAACAGCATTAACAGCTTATTCTGCACTAAAGTCTTATTTCCAAAGAAATATGCCCTTATGCAAAAACGATTGTTAAGGTTAAAGCATGCGTTAAGACTGCCATACAAAATTCGTTTGTTAAACCAATTTTAAGTTTAACAATGATTTTTTCATAAGGGGAATATTTTGTAATATTTTTTTTAATAATACTCGTATAATTTCCTTTTTATAATATTGGTATCTATGTATTATTATATAAAGAATGGAAACGGTATTATTTTTTGAATAATGTGTGTATAAAACGTTATTATTTAATGGATCTCATGAATTATAATTTGTTTTTGTTGAAATCAATTAAATTTAAAAATATTTTGTATTGTTTTGTACTGGGCGGGAATTCCCGGGATTTCCCGGGAAACCGATAAATCTTTCCCGCTTTCCCGGGAAATGAAAAAGTCCGGGAAAAAAAACTATAGTATCAACCTATCATATCTCAACTTATACAAAAAGAATTGAAAGTATATGCGCCTTTCTGGTTCCTTGTGAAAAGCAAACCACTAGCAATTCACAGAAGTCGAAACATTTTCCAATACATAGCATGGATTTGTCAGTTGCCGGAAGACGTTCAACAGACCCTCCGTCCTGTTATCCAAAATAACTCGTACTTTTTCCACCCTGACAATGTTTTGTTATCGATGATAACAGACGAGGATGCGATAGCGCGTTCAGATGGCTATACTTAAATTTTATTATCCCGTAATGCTGCAACTGGATGCATTCGCCAAATGTTCGGTCCACAAGTTGTTAATTTTATAAACTTCGAAAGTGACTCATACTTCGATATGATCAATTGGAATAAATTCGAATTGACTGAGCCGCTATGCTTGCAGTTCTAACTATACCCAAGAGCATCTGGAAGCATTACAATGTTCGCAAAATGTAATCGAATTACCAGGGAAGCGCAAAAAAAATATCTTCATATCATAGTTTTCTTTGCTAAACCTAATAATTTTCACAGCTTAAAGCCTGGTACGGAGTTCATACGGAATTTCAGGTTCTCATACAAACTGTATGTAAAAAAAAATACGAAAATTCAGGTTGGTAAATTTGATAAAGGAATTTCCATTTGCTAGTACGGACTTTCAAAAGAAAAGTACACGGAATTTTGAAATTTGTTGCCTATCTTAGGGATTTATAAATATAAGTGGAGACTTTTTTCAGTCAACTGATACAAAAATTAATGTTCAAATAATTGTTTGGTGACGGAATTTTTGACATTTCTAATTTTTATCAAATTGTAATTATGTAAATTTTCAAACCTGAAATTCCGTAAGAACTCCGTACCGGGCTTAAGGCTGGTACGGAGTTCATAAATTTTCAAACCTGAAATTCCGTAAGAACTCCGTACCGGGCTTAAGGCTGGTACGGAGTTCATACGGAATTTCAGGTTCTCATACAAACTGTATGTAAAAAAATTACGGAAATCAGGTTGGTAAATTTCCATTTGCTAGTACGGACTTTCAAAAGAAAAATTAACACAAAATTTTTGAAATTTAGTGCCTATCTTCGGGATTTATAAATACAATTGGAGACTTTTTTCAGTCAAAAGAAACAAAAATTAATGTTCAAGCAATTTTTTGGTGACGGAATTTTTGACATTTCTAATTTTCATCAAATTGTAATTAATTTTTAGTAATAAAATAAATAAATTAATTTGAGCGTTTGCAAACATATTTCTACTCAAAAGGCTAAACGATTATTTCCATTTGTTAGTTAGTTAGTTTTATTGAGACTTAATTTTTTTCATATTACAGGGTTGTTCCAACATGCATTTTGTGCAAACTTAAAACTATAAAGTATTATTTTAATAACATAACTTTGTTTCTAATATGCTTCGTGCTTATGAAAATTTAATGAAATTTTCTTTAGTTTTTAAATAAAATTAATATAGGTAAAAACAGTGTTTGCTCCTGGCACTTGTCATTGCTAGTAAGTCTTTATTTACAAAAATAAACTTAATATTAAAAAAAAAAACTTAAAACTAAATCTTAAACTAAAAAAACTACGACTACGAGTTAACAAATTGAAAAAAAAAACAAAAGAAAAAGAAAACAAAATAATAATATGCACAAATTAAATAACCCTCTATGAATACAGGGAGTAATATTTAAATAAAAGTTTTGACCAACAAAACCATTGAAATTCTCTTGCAAAATCCCAATGCAGGAAATATATTGCGTATTTGACCAACTGAAATCTTGCTCACTGGATAAAATATCTTGCATAACATTGCCTTCAAAGTAGGACAATTTTTCAACAAAACCCTTCAGCAGCTCAAAAGCCTACTGAGATATGGGGGATAATTTCGCATTATCTTTTTTTATTTTTTATTAATACATGATTTTTATTTATTGTATCTTCATATATGAACAAACAATAAGTATTCAAATCTTAAATCTAAAATATAATTAGGCCGGACCAGTGTCAGACATAAACTTAGTAATAGTTACATAAGTAGTGATAATCAAAAGGAAAAAAAAGTATTTTTGAGAAGTCCCATCTGGAGTGTTGTGAATAAGAGCCCTTGTGTCCCTCTTTTTTAGGAGGATGTGTCCAGTAAAGTTCAAAATATTAAGAGCAAGCGGATTAGGATGTGACTCGAGTTTTGTTAAATATTTGCCTGCGTATTTTGCATTTCTTCAGTCACTAGTGGCATATTTAAATCACGATGGCGGTATTCGGTGTTTAATGCAAATTGTCTTGCGTCATTGTAAATGCAAAATATCGTAGCTTTTCTTTAAAATCCACCAACAAAATACACACACAATCCAAATAAAAGCTACGATATTTTGCACTTGCACTTACGCAAGACCATTTCCATCAAACATCGAATAACGCCGATGTATATTTGAATTTTTTATATACCATGGAGCCGATGTTATTAACCATAAAATTTTGTTTTGCCTTCGTTGGATTCTCTCGACATTGGAAGCTGAAGCAGTACCCCATTGCTGAATTCCGTAGCACCATATAGGTTTTAAGAGCGACTTGTATATTAGAAATTTACAACCTAAGCTGAGGGTTGAATTTCTACCAACCAGCCAATGTATCTGAGTTAGTTTAAGTTTCATTTGTGTTAGCTTAGAGTCAATGTGGTGTTCCCATGTGAGCCGTCGATCAAGATGTATACCAAGGTATTTCACATGTAAGTTTTGAGGAACAATTTGATTATTGATTGTAATGGGGGAACAAGTGCCTTTTCCTAGGGTAAATGTTACCTGAGCACACTTCTGTTCGTTTACCTTTCTTCTCCACATGTTAACCATAGTTCTAGCTGAGTAATATGTTGCTGAAGATATCGGGAAGCCTCATGAGGGTTTTCGTGCATACTAAGACAGGCTGTATCATCGGCAAATGTAGATGTGTGAATATTACTACTCAATGGCATATCATAAGTAAAAATCAAATACATCATGTGGCACACCAGATGAGATTATTTCAGGCGTACTCATAAAGTCTCCCTCCACAACAGTGAACTTCCGGGCAATATTGTAACTTTCCAACAGATTTATAATATTTATTGGTAGGTAAGTCCTTAATTTTAAAATTAGGCCTTCATGCCACACTTTATCAAATGCTGAGAAACGTCAATAAACAGCGCAGAGCAATACTTCTTTTCTTCAAAAGTTTTTTTTTCTTATAAATTGAACCAATCTATGAGTTTGTTCAATGGTGCTATGCTGACTTCTAAATCCAAATTGATGATCCGGTATGCACTCATTATCAGTTAGAATTGGGGACAATTTTGTCATGAGCAGTTTTTCGAAAAGCTTTGACATTGTTGATTGGCCTATATGACTCAGCCTTGGCAAGATCTTTGCCCGGCCTTGGAATCATTTTAACTTTGGCAAGTTTCCAGCTGTGTGGATAATACTCCAGTCGTAAAATGGCATTAAAAATAAATAACAGTATTCTAATTGCAATACTAGGCAACTTCATCAGCATCTGGTTACTAATTCCATCAATACCCGGAGCGTTTTTCGGGTTGAGCGCTGCAATTAGTTTTTGTACATCACGCGTCTTAAATTTTATTGGTCGAGGGGGTAGCGCAACTACATTTGGCAAATCAACAGCACCAGAACATGTGTTTGGGGTAAATCCGGATTTTAAATGCTCACCAAATATTTTAACTTTTTCAGTATCGCTTCTTGACCAACCTCCTGTAGATGCGCGCAGAGGTGGTTTAAACTCAACGGGTGTTTAAACTTTCTAGCAGCGCGCCACAAAGAGTAATTAGATGTTGGTGTGACATCAAGACATTCCAGATAATTTTTAGGAGATGCAGTTTTTTCAAATGCAACCAACTCTTGGAGTCGTTTAGTGCACTCTTTAAATCAGATTTTAAATTGGGGTCATCTGTGCTGTTGCGATTCTCTTCTAGCTTTTCGTTTTTCACTAACCAGACGTTCAATATCCGTAGAATTACTTCTATTATTAATTTTTCCTTGAAAATTCAGTTAAGAACTTTGATACGGAATCAATTGTCTCAGGAATTAATTTATCTAATTCTACCTTTATGTCATTTATGCCTGACCAAAAATACAAACCGCTGCATATGACGCCCTGGCGCTTTAACTCCTTGGGAGTGAAACTGTGAGCTAAAATTTCCTTCTCCTTAAGCAATTCAACCATTTCTAAATGCGCTGATAGTTCTCTGAAATACAATTTACTTATATATTGTGACTTATTTTTGATTTTAAACTCAAAATTTTTTGATTTCAGTTGGTCAATGAGGGATTTTACATTGACATTTTCAATAATTATAGGAGGACAATATGAAATTTTAGTTTTAATTTGTGTCTGTGTGTTTTGTGTAGAATCATTAATTCTATCCTCTCTTTCCCCCGAATTTGTATTATTAATCGGCTTATTTGCCTCTAAATCTAAATCCCCCAATAATGAGAATCTATTAACACGATTCACATTCTCAGTTACCTTGGTTCTTGCATCAAATTTACATTTTGTTATATCAACAATTACTTCATCTGGAAATTTCCGTTTTTTGTTTTTAACGATCTCTTCCATTTCTGCACCATGCATCTCTCCATGTTCAAATATTGTCACTTTACCTTTAGTAATGTCTGCTTTTAAAGACTCTTTTACGCTATTCTGCATAATTACGGATGGTTCATCTACAAAAACAGCGTTCAATAAATCCTTTTTAAGTTGCGAACTATGGACAACATCCCTCATATTTGCCATATGGCTGGGATTCTTGAGTTTCAATTTACTTGCTTGAGACCCTTCATTTTTAAATGAAAAATTAACTTTTTTCGAGTTATTTGAAGATTTCTCCTTAGCTTTCGGGAATTTTTCATTCAAATTATTGGGAGGACGTCCTCCAGTTTGGTATAGCAGCGGATTTGCTTCCATTGTTATTGGTACCCATACAATGAAGATTCAAAAATTTCTTTTTGAATTTCCACAAAAAAAAATATTTTAATCTAATTTTTTTTTACAGAAAAAACAAATATTTACAGTTAAGGAATTAATTCTACATACACCCATAATTTTTGGGGTTTAAGGAAACTTGGGAAGAAATTCAAAAAATTAATTATGCCAATATTTAGGGTGCTAATAAATATGTTTATACAAAAAATAAAAAAATGAAAATATAATTATAATAACAACAATAAAAGCAAAAATATTCAACATCCATAGGAAAAAAATGTACATACAGGCATAATTTTTTAATTTGTTGCATATCTTAGGGATGTTATATATGTAAGTGGAGACTTTTTTCAGCAAACTGAAACAAAAATTAATGTTCAAACAATTGTTTGGTGACGGAATTTTTGACATTTCTAATTCTCATCAAATTTTAATTAATTTTTATTGTTTTTGTACGTTGTAAACTCAAAAATATACACGATTATTTATCTGTGTAGAAATAAATGTAAATTTACAAACGTGAAATTCCGTATGAACTCAGTACTGGGCTTTATCCATCTCATTCTCAAAACACCGAGCGTTTTGTTCATGTAGTACATTGTAACGACACGGATTCGATGGTGGCTAGGGTAGGCTCAGAGGAGTCCAGAGTCGTGTAGATTAAATGGAAAATATAACGTACCTTCTCTTGGTTACTTGGACGAAAATGAAACAAGTACCCTAGGTTCGTTTAATAATAACAATATTTCTTTATTTAATAAAAGAAAATCAAGGAAAATAAATTGTAGTTACCAAATCCCGTAGCAATATGACATAAGTAATAAACAAGAAAATAAGAAACTAAAATTTAAGATAAGACAAGAAACACGCAAGTACGTTGTTCTCAAAAATCCCGCAAACGTTCTCTTCAGATTTAGCTCTATAATCCCAAAGTTGATTAGTCTTTGGAAAAAAGTGTCCTAATTTCCAAAGGTATTTATTTTCTACTTGGGAAAAGAGAAACAAAATCCGATTATTCTAAACCGCTCAATTTTTATTTACAAGTGTATTGATTCACCTTTTGGAAAAAAGTGTCTCAATTCCCAAAGGCACCCTGTCCCACGTATAAATATAAATACTCAAAAACAAAATAGAGAAACTTAATATATCCGTGGTTTGCTTCAGATTTGCAAACACAACAAAAAAATTATAATAGAGCAGTGTCCTATCTCTATTATTACTCTAAGAGCTCAATTTTTATTTACAAGTGTATTGATTCACCTTTTGGAAAAAAGTGTCCTAATTCCCAAATGCAGCCTCTCCCACTCATAAATAAAAATACTCAAAAAAAGAGAAACTTAATATCTTAGTGGTTTGCCTCAAATTTGCTAAAAGAAAGTTTTAATAGTAGAGCAGTGTCCTATCTCTATTATTACCTCTTTCTCCAGCGCTTGCTGCCAACCAACTAATCATCGATAGAACGATGGCCCGCCCTTTTATACTTGTGCCAGACAATACCCAGCCAACCTGAGTTTCGCAAATAAACGAATGTTTGCAACAAGAAACAATATGTTTCTCTCAATTTGTTATTTCTTTTCTATGTCCAACAAATGAGGAATTACGTCTTTTGATATTTAGAAGCAATGAAATCGATTGCGAATGATATTGTTTAAGGTTCGCTATTGATTCGAGAGCGAAACATAGAAATCGAAAGATTTGCTGCCACAAACCAGTGATGGGAAAGTTGGTACGATCGTACTTTTTTTGATACTATTTGACATTAAAAAGTACCGTAGTACTCCCCTAACAAATTTGATACTCTCACGGACAACTTAGAAATGCAGTCAGAAGACGCGCGCATGCATATACTTTGCCAAGAATTAAATTGTTTTTTTTTTTGACAAATAGAACGAAGCTTTATTAGTAAAGAACTTTTAGAAAAGTGTAACCACAATTAAATATCAACGAAACCCATATTTCACTCAATGATATTTTATGTGGCACAGAAGTTGATCTATTGAAACAACTGTTTTGAATCAGTTTAAAGAAAATTTTAAAAAGTTTATATTAAGTTCTAAGGACAAAATTGGACTTTAGTAATGAAATGTTAGTTTGGTTTAGTAAGTTTCCCCCTGAAAGTATTTTATCTGGTAAAACCAACATCATTATACCACTTTTAATTAAAATGTTCCCAGGGAAAATAAATTTTTTTAAAATATTAACAACCAATATAGAGCATTGGCTTATATGGAAGAACTGAAACCATTAACAACAGAGAATTTATGCAGTTTCTGGTCTACAGAGGCTGAAAATAAAAACGCATTAGATGAATACATGTTTCCTGATATATCGAGAGAAGCTTACGGAATAGTGTCCATACGGCACTCCTCTGTAAATGTCGGAAGGATTTTCTCTTACCAAAATCTCATGAAAACAAAATAAAGGAACTGCCATCGTATTCTGTAACTCGCTAAAGCTGAATCTCTATCGCTAAGAATCCATAAAATTAATTTGTCGATTTTCGGCTACGAATGCAATTTTCAAACGGGTATTGATAAATCAGGTAATGGCTTAGAAATGTAATTCGCCGAAATTTTATTGTTTTATTTCATCGCCAAAAATTTAGAATTTTCTATTTGTTCAGCATTTTACCGATCGAATTTAGCTTTAGCGAGCTATGGAATACGGGGGCAAGCTTTATGTTCCAACAGTAGTAAGTATAATCTAGGCTATGCCTATTTGTATATTTGTACATATGTGTTGCTTTTTTTGTAAATGAATTTCCTATAATTTTTTGTTAATAAAATTTACCCCCTGTTTGTGCAAGACGTTTGAGTTAAAAATCTTGGCGTTTCTGTAATAGATTAAAGAAAAGTTGTACAAGTTTCCTTTAATCTATTACAAAAACGCCAAGATTTCTTACTCAAACGTCTTACACAAACAGGGGGTTAAATAAGAAATATTATAATTTTTAGTACTCTCGGTATCAAAAAAGTACTCAAAAAATTTGTTTTTGATACCGAAATGCCAATCTCATTTCCCATCACTGCCACAAACTGAGCGACGAGTGAGCTCTAGCAGCACTTTCTCTTTCCGTTTACGATAGTCGTTCTCGAGTGTTTTGTTTACGCAACATTCGAATACGATGTATTTACCAATGTTTTGGTTATCTGGGCACACACAACCACACAAACGACTGTATTACATACCCCATATGTTTTACCATATGATGATGGTAGTATATTCAGCGTTGTGTATTTGTGTAGTAGACTCGTATGCTGTCTTAACATTTCCGTTAATTTTAAACAAAGATTTAGAATTTTAGTTTCCCATACTTATGTATAATAGTATACATGTGATGAGAATAATAAAAATATAGTATTAAGAAAAAAGAAAGCTTGTTAATTCTATAAAATTAAGGTTAATAATTTTTAGAAAGTGAATAATAAATAATAAATATAATAAGATAAACCAAACACTTACCTAGAAGTTGTGAGCCAAAACGAACTAATGACTTTGGTCGTCACAACATGAATATGCCATGACGGTCACCGACGAGCAACGAATGGGCCACATTTTTTCTAAACTCGAGAGCCGTTAAAAATATATATATATCGACTAAAATAAAATATATATATCGACTAAAGTTTCTATTATTTTACTTTGCTTTTTGTTGCTTATTCCTTACAACATTATTGTGAACAAAAAAATGATTTTGAAGCTCAAAAATTTTTGTCATAAAATATAAAAGTTTAAAAAATATATTAAATATAACTGCGAATGTATAAAATGTTGATCGTTTTTTGCTTTTAGTTACTGCCATTACAAAATATTATATATATGTTCCCGTCGTTCCTATAAGGAGCATAGGGCCTCAATTACAAAATATTAAACAAAGAGTAAATTTTATGAAAATGTATCCACAAAAAAATTAATAAAAATTTAAACAAACACTGAAAAGTGTTTCCGTAGCCGTCTTCCGTTGCATTATGTTATTTTTCTCCCCCGCAACGAGAAATCGCACCGCACGAAAAACATTGTGTTTAGACTCTAAAATAGATTATATCTATCTGCTGCTTTCTGGTGCTGATTTTTTGTGTCATTTTGTATGGAAAAAGTGTTTATGCCGCAATTCTGTTTGATCATAGAAACTGTGATATTTAATCAAATAGAATACAAGGAAAATTTTAAAATAACTCATAATTTCAACAATTATTTTGTAAGTAGTATTAAACTAATAAGAGATACAACAAATAATGTGCAATATGTCGATAACATATGTACCTGTGATAAACGCTCTGTTCAAGTTTCGTACAATAACTTTAGATGAATTAACAAAAATATGTAAAAATTTAAAAAACAAGCCAGACTATAATAAAGTATCAAGTAGCATGATTTTGAATAGTTGGAATATAGTGGGAAAACATTGATCAATATAATTAATTAATAATTTATACCTCTGATGTTCCTTTTCATCGGACTAATTATGCTCGTGCACTAACCCGTGCTTTCGTGTTTCTTAATGGAATTAACTTTAAATTGCAAAGAGAATCAAAGTCTTATATTATATTTACATATACATATATACATTTACATATATGTACATTCATTAAGAAATTAGCTGTCTTTATTTTTTGTTAATCTTTTGCTATTTTACTATATATATAAGTTAATTTCGACCAATTAACACCCTAAAAACATGTGAAAAAATATTAGAAAAAGTAGTAAAGAACAATTAGAGAAACATATAGAAAGTAACAAAATATTATCAAAATACCAATTGGGATTCAGAAACAAGTTTTCATGCGAGACAGCAGTAAATTATTTAATAAACAGATAGAAAGAACTGAGAAAAACAATAAAATAGCCGGAATTTTTCTGGACTTTAAAAGAGCCTTTGAAACAATTGATAGAAACATACTTCTACAAAAACTACATAGATACAGAGTTAGAACAGAATTACAATGGTTTAAGTCATATTTAACAAACAGGAAGCAAATCACAAAAGTAAACAAAATTAACATGCTTATTCACAGAAAAAGTCTTAAGTCAGTCGCAACTTTTGTTATGACTGAGTTCTATATTAACTCTTGTGACTCGGTCTTAATTTTGTATTCTCGTAACCTAGTCACAAAAAACCAAATTTTATAGTTAGCATTCTATGTTACTGGGGTCTCCACGCGCAATAAACTTGGAAATAATTATGATCTCATCTATTAAATTCTATTTCCAACACAATCACCCTTATCGCGAATCTCAAGGGAATAAATTCTTGATTATATTCTTCAAGGATGGCTTTCCATCTCTTCATTTTTGTATTGCAATTTTTATTATTGAGGGCATAGGTGAGGGGTTGGTGGTCAGTAAAAATCACCACTTTTGCCGTTCCATACAAATAATTCCTGAGGTTATGTAAAGCCCAAACAATGGCCAGCATTTCCCTCTCGTTTGTGGCGTAATTTTGTTCCTCTTTTGATAATGTCCTTGAGATAAAAGTTATTGGTCGATCACTCTGGCTCAGAGCCGCACCTATTGCTATGTTAGAAGCATCGGTTGTAAAGTGGAACTCCTTCTCAAAATCAGGGTATGACAGAATAACCTCCTGTGATAGGAGAGCGTTTTTCAGTTTCTCAATGGCTTCTTTCTCCACGTTACCCAAAGAAATTTTGACCTTGCTAGATTCTGTTCTGGAAATTCTTCCATTTGTTCCTCTTAACATTTGGGTAAGAGGTTTTGCAATGTCGGCAAAACCCTTGATAAATCTACGGTAATACCTAAAGAGACCCAGAAGGGAACGCAAATCTTTAATTGTGCCAGGATATGGAAATTCTGCTATTGCCTCTACTTTTCTTGGATTAGTTCTCAATCCATTTTCAGACACAACAAATCCCAGGAATTCGACCTCATTCTTGAAAAATTCACACTTTTCTAATTGCACTTTCATATTTGCGGAATTTAGTGTTCCAAAGACCTCGTCCAGGTGTTGTAGATGAGATTTTTCATATTTGCTGAATATTATTATGTCATCAATATAGACATAACAAATTTTCCCTATTAAGTTTCGAAGGATATCGTCAAGTGCCCTTTGAAATATGGCAGGAGCATTTCTGAGTCCAAAGGGAAGTCTTGTGAATTCATACTTCCCATTAGGGATGGGCAAATGAAAAAAATGTATCGATATATATCGTATCGATATTTTTGAATGGTATCGATATATATTTTTTGAAAACATCGATATTTCGATACATCGAAATTTTTGCCTACAAATGAAATTCCACAAAAACCGCAAGATTATACGGTTATCCGTGGAAGATCAGTCAACCAGTGCGAGCGAGACAAAAAACTCTCGAAGGCCAAACAACAGACACAAACCTGACCGCACTTAAGAAATAATTACGATGACGCGAAATGATGTTCTTCAACCCAGAGCTGCTTATCGACTGTAGTAAAAATTAAATTTTTTAAATTCTTAAAGCACAATCACAGTTTATTTCGAAATGTTTTTATTTTAATTATGTTGCCACTTACAATTACTTAACAGTTTATTGATTTTCAGAGGTTGAACCGAAACAGAACAGGGGCCCGTTTCTCAAACCTACAAGTAAGAAATTTACAAGTAAAATAGACACAAAACTACAACACTTTTACAAATTTTAGTTAGCTGATTCGTAACAGAACAGAAAATAAAAAATAGTTCTGTCTTCAGGCTTATACCCACACAAACCAAATTTGGCATTTAGCTTAGTTAAGTTAGGTCACCTTATAGATGCGCCTTATTATGATGAAATTTCTCTTTTTTTCTTCGCATCACTAGCACTGATGCCAATATCGTACAGCTAAAAACCGGCAAAAAGTTGTACAGCTCTTAAAAATATCGAAACCCGATACTCGTAAACAAGAATCGATGTATCGATATATCGGTTTTTGAAATATCGGCGATATATATCGATATTTATTTTCGCAAATATCGATATTTCGATATATCGATATTTTTTGCCCATCCCTACTTCCCATTGCTCACGGAGAATGCTGTTTTCTCTATATCTCTTTCCCTAAGTGGAATTTGGTGAAATCCGCTCTTGATATCAATCACCGAAAAATACTTGTTCCCGCCTAAGCGGCCCAGCACTTCACTAATCTCGGGAATGGGATATTTGTCAGGAATTGTGATTTCATTCAGTTTTCTGAAATCTATCACGACTCTGTATTTTTTATTGCCTGAAGAATCTTCTTTTTTAGGAACCACCCAAATTGGGGAATTGTAAGGCGAACGCGATGGTCTTATTATCCCATCGTTGATTAATTTATCAATTTCTTTATCGACTACGCCTTTCAATGCCAATGAATAAGGATATGTTCTTGTATAGGTATGGGTTTCAGTGGTAGTCCTTATTTCGCCCACAACCTTTGTGGTATAGGTCAATCTATCATCAGGCTCAGAAAAGAGATTTTTATGTCTATTTATCATGTTTCTTAAGGAGTTTGACTGATATTGCGAGAGGTGTCCTGTTTTAACGTCAAGGTGGTTTACGTCATGGGATATGTATTGGTATATAGGTATCTTTATATTACCCTTGACTGTAAAATAACTTTCTGAGGTATAAATCACGGCCGAAATATCTTTTAGAGTGTCGTTCCCCAAAATTGCGTCAAAGGTACGCAATCCTGGCAAAAGGAAAAATTTATTTGTTTCATTCGTGGGGCCGAAAAGATTCAAATAGGAATGCTGTATAATTTCAACATCACCGGATATTGATTTCGCGAAGAATCTGCATTTAAGTCTTCAATGGAATATGCATCAAAATTATTTCCGGTTTCCTCTATCCTCTCAGGATGATCAGAAGTCAAATCCTCAATGTCTTCTCGCTCTATTACCGTTCCGTTCCTAGATGAAAAGTTCGCTGAAATTTATTTGCGGGGCCCTGATAAGACTCATGTGGTTTTTTAATTGTGGTATTAAATGGAGGTCTATTCACAGAGTTCACTTGTCTAGTCAGGATGGAACGATCCAAATCCATCGGTACAGGACCTCGAACATTATTGGTATTTTGTTGCTGGTAATATTGTGAGGGAACACTTGTATTTGTGTTCCTATTTTGGTATGGATTAAAAGGTGGTCGATTTTGGTATTGATTTTGATAAGTAGGATTAGGCATTGGCCTCGGAACTAATCTTGTTGGTAATGGTGGTCGATATGACCCACCCGTATACACAAGTTCAGGATAGAATTTTGGGCGTGCACCCAATTGTGATGGCTGGTGTCTTTGAGGGATCACTATTTGTCCATGTGCATGGTTTATGCGGTACGACATGTTATCTAACTTAAAGCGCATGTGTAGTGCCTGAGTGAGAGACGACGGTTCCCTAACACTGAGAAGTCTAGGCGAATCACCCCTTAATCCACGGATAAACGTGTCCAAAGCCTTTTCCCTGTAAGTGCTAGTCATAGCACACAAACTAGACGAGTCTAATTCCAAGCATGCAACCTTATCAAGAATTAATGATAAGTGCTGGTAAACAGCCTGGTAAAATTCAGTAATAGATCTACTTCCTTGACATAACGTAGTTATTTGGTACTCTAGCGAACCTATGTCCCGTTTATCTGAGTAGTGCATCATTAAGCACTTCCTCATTTTCCCCCAATCCAACGGTGTCCTATATGAGTCGAGAGCACTATTTTTGTCCGTATAGTATGTAAAATTGCGTAATACCTACTAGTACCCTTAATAGTTTCGAAGAGTTGTAGAGCTCGATCAACCTACTTTCGCCATGACCCGAACTCACCCGCCTTTTCTGAAAATTCCCTAATTGATTTAATGATGTCTGGGATCTTATCTAACTCTTCCAGTCTAACGACGCCTATAGGATGATCACTATCATCATCAGGTGATTCCCTCTCAAAAAATCGACTAACTATTGACTTTATTTCTTCTCTTTGGGCCTGAGAAAAGCCCTCTGCTCTACCGCCTGCATTACCTGATTCCCCTACATTACTCCTGCTCAGCGATAGTACCCTATTCATCCGTTCTGTAATGTCCTCAACTTTGTCTGACATTTTTTAATTATGTGGGCTTAAAGGAAGGATTTTTTAAATTGAACACTTCACAAATGTTACTCACCAAAGTATCGTCCTTGTTCCAGCTGCTTTCAAAAAATGTTTTCCTTCACAAAATATTCTAATTTTTTTATTTCAAAAATGTTTTTGTTTCACAAATAATTTTATTTCTCGCTTTGATTCTCAAAATTTTCACAAATATTTTTAAGTTTAGGAATTTACTGAACTTTTCGAAATTATTTTACTATACTCAAATAAAATTTCTATAATTTCTCAAAATTTTCACAAATATATTTCGAATATTTTTCATTTATTTTTTATTTCCTTAATTTTAACTTATTGCTTTTTTAGAATTTATAAAATTTTCACAAATATTTCTTATTTATTTTTAACTTCTTTCCTTTTTTAACTTCAATTTAAATTCCTTCAACTTGTACTTATTTATTTTTATTCTGGAAAAAATATTAAATTATTTTTAAATCTTCACAAATATTAAATTTTTAAACTTTTTCATTTATATTTCTTATTTTTATTCAACTTAGATCATTGCTTATTTATCTTCCTTTTCCAACTTTAAACTTTTTGCAATTTCATATTTCTTGCAATTAAACATTTTTATTTCCAATTAATTTTTTGTTTTTAAAATTATTTATTTATAATTTTTCTTTTTGTTTTAAAATTTCTTTTAATTAAACAGTTTAAATTTTTTATTTTTTACACTATTTATTTATCATTATCCTTTTTGTTTTCAAATTTCTTAATTAACTTATTCTATGGCTTGAGGGGCTGTGACATCGGATCACACCCTTTCAACAAGTACTCGGGGGCCTCCTAAGGCTTTTTTTGTTAGGACCTTTAGAAGGGTCCCTGCTCGGGCGCCAATTAATAAAACATAAATTTGTTTTATTAAAAAAAACTGTGTTGCTTGCGCAACACGTTATACTTTATTTATTGCTCAAATTAGACTGCCCAGATAATAACTTAAAACTAACTTAACTACATAACAAAACCGTTGCACGCGCAGTAACACGACACTTTTGTTTACTTGTTGAATACCTTGCATTCCAAGCACTTTGCACACGCGGTAACGCGACACTTTTGTTTATTTGTCTGTTGCTTATTCCCACGCCAAACTAAAGAACTAGATGATTTGTCAGCAATTTGCAATCAAGTGTATGAAAAGGTATTTCAATTTATTGTACGTTAACTTATATAAGCCAAGGCCTTGTATTGGTAGCGCAATGCTTAGGATCGTTGTCTTTATAAAACTGAAATATATCCGAAAGTCTAAATTTTTCTATGCTTATCTGCAAATTTTGCTTCAGTATGTCAATATAACGTCGATGATCCATTATTTAATAAATAAATGCTAAAATCCCCACATCTGAAGCCGCCATACACACCCAGATGATATAATACCACCGACGTGTTTCACAGTTCGTATGACCTATCCGTATTTGGTTTAAGTTACACAAAAACTCGTCCATATCATCCAAAAATACTATATTTGCTTGCGTCAGCAAAAAATTATATCCTTAATTATATCTATCCAGTTCTCCGATTGCTTATGTACATACTAGGGATGGGCAAATGAAGAAAATGTATCGATATATATCGTATCGATGTTTTTTAGCAGTATCGATATATATTTTTTGAAAACATCGATATTTCGATATATCGATATTTTTTGCTGCATTAACTTCGAATGCACAATTACTCACTATAAGAAATTTAATACAAAAGAACTATTTATGTTAAGTTATACGTAACCTACTGTAGCTCCTTAATAGTTCATAACACTGGGTCTTCACGTAGCAATTTCATTGCTGAGAACAAGCAATAACGTCGGCAGGGTAATTTAATTTTTTTTCTTCTTGCTTGAGGCGGAGAACACGTACGGCAATTTTTTCACAAATTTTACACATACATAGGGCAGGTATTGCCTAAAACATATATTTCCAATATAGAAATACGAACAATTTATATTTATTTCTTTTTATATTATGTTTTCGCACAATGTCTTTTTATATTTTGCTTGAATTTACTGATTTTCCAAAATTAATTAAAAATATATAAAAAATGACAGCAGATTGCTTGGCAATAATTGCTCGAGCAATCAGCACAGCAATCATTGCTCAATGGATTGACACTTATGACAATCACTGTCTACACGTAGGAAATTTCATGGACGCAATCAAATATGACAATTGCCGCAATCGTTATTGCTACGTGAAGACCCAGCGTTACAGCCTGTTTTTGTAACGTAATTTTTTTTATATTGTACGTCAAATAACGAACGAATTGAACTTTTGGTTTTTGTTCATTTCATTTTGAGTATAACGAATAAGCTTTAAGCTTTTGTTTTAAAATTGGTTCACGTATGTTCGACACAAACAAAATCAACTGTCAAATTAAACAACCAGAAAAAATTGAACGTGTCGGTGAAGTTTTTGAATTTTTATAAATAAAATTAAAATAATGGATGTTTCCACCAAGAAAATGTAAGTATTTTCATATCTAAAGAATAAAGAACCGATCAATTATTAATCATATTATATTTTTCAGCATAAAAAAAACTAATCCTGGGCAATTTAAAGTGTTGGTCCAATCAATGGGAGAATTTCAAGAATTTGCTACATCAAACTCGATTTTTGGTAAAACCAAATTCGAAATTGAGGGCAAATGGGATTTTGTGGCTCAACGGATAAATGCGATTGGACCTCCAATGCGGAGTGCGTCAGACTGGAAAAAGGTAAGATATTACACATTTTCTTTGATTACATTTTTGTAATGTTTCGCGTTTAGATATGGGCAGACTTAAAGTGCAGGACAAAGGCAAAAATTTCAGAGAATGCCAAACAAATGAAAGCAACAGGTGGTGGCCCGTCTTGTTCAGATTCACTAACGGACTTAGAAAATGAGATAGAACGGATATGTCATCTTTCCGCAGCTGTTCCATTCGACAATAACACTTTAGGTGTTATTTTAAAGCGAGCGCCAAAAGAAACAATTGCTTCGGAAATAGTACCATCCACACTTTCCACAACAGTAGCATTTGTGACTCCTACATCTTCGTAGCAAGGCCAACCTCAATACACGCAGATAACATCAACACCAACCACATCAGTACAGAGATCAACCAAGAAGCAAACAACGACGCAAAGAAAGCGCAAAAATCCTGATGACCTGGTACAAAATGTTCAAATAAAGCTTCTAAAATCTCAGGTAGAACAAAATGAAGCACTTGTACAAGAGATGAAGGAACAGACAAAGGCGCTCTGTGGCATCGAGAATACTATGAAAGACATATTAATGTTCCTAAAAGAGGAGTAAAAAGAAAAAATATGCGAAAATTGTATGTATATAATATATGTACATAAACATATGTACATACATATATATTTAGTTCATTGTACATATATATTTATGTAGATACAAACGTATATATTAAAACAAACCTGTCACATACATACATATATGTATGTACATATGTACATAAAGTGTTATCGAACAATAAACCATTAGTAGAGAATAACATACAACTGTTGTTTTTTTTTATAATATTAGAAAGTTTTATTTTCAATGCATAATGTTTCTAGCTATTTCATCTCTTATTGTTGCAGCTGCAATTTCAAAATCTGAAAATTGAAAAAAATGCTCCTCATTATCGTCTTCGTGACAAATTACGTAGGGAGGCAAATTGCTTTTGTAAAAAAGGCAAATGTTGTGCAATGCACAACAGGTATTTACAATCTTTGTAACTTTTTGTGGACGGTAGTGCAATCCCCTCGAGCCTATAATGCACCTAAACCGATTTTTAATAACACCAAAACATCGTTCTATAATGTTTCTTATTTTACAGTGCATTTCATTAAACTTTTTTTCAGTAGGGTCTGTAGGATTTCGATATGGGGTTATCATATAGGGCTGAAGCTTGTATCCAGAATCACCTGTTATTAGATGTTTTTTCGAAATTCAGTTTTATATGAAATATAGCATATTGAAACATAAATGCAAATGGGCGCATCATAATTTTTAACAAATTTTCAGTAGGGATAAAAACTTAATAAAAAGCAAACTATTGTAATTATAAAAACGATTTTTTCTAATTAGTATTATGAATAAAGTCTGAATTAATGATACAATCCTGAAAACTGTTTTTGTTATCAGCAATAGTTCGCTTTTTGCTAAGTGTTTATCTATTGATTTTTTTTTAAATGATGGATAGGGCCTTTTGTATTTTATATGACGATATATACGTACATACAAACATACATACCTAGGAGCCATGTATTCCTCTTGCCTCTTAAGTACCTTGTTTTAAACAAATCATGAGCTGCACTCTGGTCCCAAACGAAAGCATCATGATTTGCACCTGGGTGTCTGGCGTCCACATAATTTACCATCATGTTATCGTCACATATCTAGTATAAGTAATGTTCATAAAAGTTGTTTGATATACATATGTATATATTATATATTTTGGAAACAATTTACCATCATTACATTAATGCTGTAGAAACCTTTTCGGTTATAATACAGGTGATTGAGTTCTTGTCCCGGTGACTTAATCCGAACGTGCGTACCGTCGACACAGCCTACAACACCAGGCATTCCAGCTCTATTAAAAAAATTTTCTTTCGTCTTGGATTCATCTTCTATCGTTTTTTCTAGCGTTATCCATTCAGGACATATGTATTGTTCACATATGTCTAAACACTCACTTATTACCTCCGAAACTTTTGATTTCGACATGTATGAAATACATTCATTTCCGACACAAAACTGGTAACCACCAGTTGCGAGAAATTTTAGGAATGTTGTCAGTTTAATTATAGCGGGAACGCTAGTGATTCTGCTGTTTCGCTTCATTGCAGGTTCCATTTTCTCCAGCAGCATTCGAAAAACTTCTTTATTGACACGAAAATTTGCCGTAAACCTAAGAAACAATAGATCAGTGGTATATAAACATTTCATTTAATGAACTTACTGCTCTTCTGGAGACTCTAGCACATTTGTAGTGTCTCGCAATCTTCTGCGGCAGATGCGAACTTCTGCGTTATCTCGGTCGCTATAAAAAAACCCAAGTGCAACGGTTCCAATCATTGTTTCTTCAATAAAAGTGGGTTTTTTGTATATTTTAAACAAACAACTTTTGAAACTTTTACTTTTTATTTATATTTACAACTGATTGATAGGGTTGCTATCTTTTCATTTCTATAGAAACTTTTAATTTTCTATGAAAAAAGCTTTAAGAATTACAACTAAAAGAGTAATGGAAACATTGTTCTTAGACGTTTAACAACGAACAAAAAGAGCTTTTATTTCCAATCGAAAAAAGAAAATGAACTCAATTCCCAGCTAAATCGTTTGGCTAGTAATCGCTCGCCTTCTAACGTAAGGCAGTTCGATGAACAGGCTGTTAGTCTTTACTTTCTGTTGCTGCTCTGTGCTGTGTCGTTCTGTTTCTAAATTTTAATAGTTACTTTTTCTGTAATACATTATCTGTTTCGGACCAGAATGGTCACAGTTTTCCACTAAAGTGATGAGATTTGCATCGTCCATTGTTATTAGAGTTTTTCTTTTCCCGGACTTTTTCATTTCCCGGGAAAGTGGGAACAACTTTTCTGTTTTTAACATTTATAAGCACATGTCAAAAAAATTATACAATTCAAATTCCCGGGCGTAATTGTTGTAAAGTTTTAGCTATAGTTCTACCATCACATTCATAAAGTGAATAACGACATTCATCGAGGAATGTGTACATTTGTACAAACTAAAGTTGCCCGCACAAATTTCCCGGGATTTCTTTCCCGAAAATTCCGTATGAAAAACACTAATTGTTATGTTTCAATATAGTTTTAAGTTTTTCTGGTAAATATTAAATTTGTTTAAATTCTTAAAGCACAATCACAGTTTATTTCGAAATGTGTTTACTTTATTTATGCTGCCACTTACAATTAGTTAACAGTGTTTTTATTTTCACAGGTTGAACCGAAACAGAACAGAATTAAGGAGAGAAAAACTAATGGCTTATATATGATTTTTACAAACCAAAAAGAGTCAGCTGATTCGTAACAGAACAGAAAGTAAAAACAAATTTTGCATTTAGGCTTATACCCATACAATCCAAAAAGTCACCTGCCTTAGGCTGAGTTTACATCTGGCATTTTGTGTGTGTCATTTGTCCAAAAAAGCGTAACCAACTAATTACTAATGAAAAACTGTTTGATTCCAATCATGTTGGATTCTATAAAATTGTCTATTAGTTATGTATGGAACTATTTAACTTAATAAATACATGTCTGAATCAAACAGTTTTTCATTAGTAATTAGTGGTTACGCTTTTTTACGCTAGTGTGGCATTTGGCACACCCACCGATGTAAACCCGGGCTTAGTGGGGTCACCTTATAAATTCGCCTGGGATGTTATTATGAAATTTCACTTTTTTTTCTTAGCATCAATAGTAGTCATGTCAATATCGTACAGTTAAAAAACGGCTATAGCTCTTAAAAGTATCGAAACCCGATACTCGCAAATAAGAATCGATGCATCGATATATGTGTTTGAAATATCGGCGATATATATCGATATTTATTTTCTCAAACATCGATATTTCGATATATCGATATTTTTTGCCCATCCCTAGTACATACTCCTTTGCAAACTGTAATTTAACTGTGTGGTTATCTTATAAACATGTGGCTTCTTCCTGGAAATTTAGAATTTATTAATTGAATAATTGATCAACGAGGTTATATTGACCTACTGAAGCAAAATTTGCAGATATGCATAGAAAAATTGGGACTGTCGGATAGATTTCAGTTTTATAAAGACAACGATACTGAGCATTGCGCTATCAATACAAGGCTTTGGCTTATATATACTGCCCTAAAATAATTAAAATGCCACCACAGTAGCCAAATCTTAATCCTATTGAATACCTCTGGGGTCATTTCGAAAAAAAATAAGAAAAAGTGACTTTAGAAGCAAAAATAAAATGAAAAAAGTCCTCTTAGACGATTAATGAAAAATCGGTCCAGAATATAGACAAATCCTGGGCAAATCTATACCAGATCGTTGAAAAGAAGTCACACGTAGCCAAGGCAAAGCAATTTGCTTCCAAAGCAACTCTGCATACTTTATATGATAAGAATACTACCAATTTAAACGTTTTTGCCAATTAAACTCGATAGAACATTTAACAACAGCACCATTTCATCCAGCATCGAATGAATTAGCTGAACGTTTTGTGCGAACATTTAAAACATCTTTCACTAAAATTTACCAAGAGCCCAAACAGGAGCAGACTTTATACAAATATCCTGCAACATACAGAGCAACTCCTGACCCAACTACTGGCAAGTCACCGGCAGAGTTATTACACGGCCGTCAGCCAAAAACAATTTTAACAGCAATGTTTCCAGTAAAACACGAAGCAATAAGAACATATTCAACATTCAATACAGGTCAAAAAGTATATGTAAGAAATTATATGGGGAATGAGCATTGGATACAAGGAGAAATAAGAGATAGAATTTGAAATTTTATGTATTTAGTAGAAACATCAAAAGGTTTCATAAGAAGACATCAAAATCAAATTAAAAGCAGACTCGATGCGATAAATAAAATCTACAATCACAACGTTTGACCGTTTCAAAATTAAGAAATTGTTCGTCAAACTTATACATGCATATTCAGGGTATAACAGTAGCAAAAGACATGTGGGAAGAGTTGAAAGCGTTGTATGATGATTCCGGACTGGCTAGACTAGACTTGGGTCGAACTCGTTCACTAGTTCATTTTTGCCACAAACCAATGATCAAACCCATTTAAATTACATGGGTTTGATCATTGGTTTGTGGCAAAAATGAACTAGTGAACGAGTTCGACCCAAGTCTAGGCTAGACGATGTGGCCTACTAAGAAAATTGACAACTACACATTTGGTAAACTGCACCAACATAAGCGAGTATATAGATACAATTATAGCAACAGCGCAGAAATTGAACGAAATTGGAATGAGCGTAAATGATGAATGGGTTGGCAGCTTACTACTTAGTGGTCTGCCAGAACATTTTGCACCCATGATAATGGCTATAAAAAGCAGTGGCATCGGAATAACGGCTGATTCAATCAAGACTAAACTTCTTCAGGATTTCGAGAGTTACAACAACACATTAGTTTCAGGTACGTCTGCGGATGCTGTGATGTTCAGCAAACGAAAATTTAAAGGCGCTACTAATTTCAAAAACAACAACAACAACAAAAAGAGCGTAACTTGCTACAAATGCAAAAAGGAAGATAACATAGCAAAGAATTGTAAAAACAGAAACTACAGCCAGCAAACGAACAATAGTACGACAACTTTGACAGTAGCATTTAATTCCCAGTATACAGCGGTCAAAAAAAGTATTCGACATATACCAAAATTTTTTTGTTTTTATCAAGAAAAAACTATTTACTCTCTAATTTCACACAAAGAACTTGGAAAGCGTTTTATTAAGGAACTTCAAATTGTATTCAATAAAAAAATTAGATTATTTAATCAACTAATTTAACAATTTCATCAAATAAAAAATAAGTTAAGAAAAAAAAGTATTCGACATTGGTAGTATTCTTATCATCAAAAGTATGAATAGTTGTTTTGGAAGCAATTTGCTTTGCCTTGGCTACGTGTGACTTCTTTTCAACGATCTGGTATGGATTTGCCCAGGATTTGTCTATATTCTGGACCGATTTTTCATTAATCGTCTAAGAGGACTTTTTTCATTTTATTTTTGCTTCTAAAGTCACTTTTTCTTATTTTTTTTCGAAATGACCCCAGAGGTATTCAATAGGATTAAGATCTGGCTACTGTGGTGGCGTTTTTATTATTTTAGGGCAGTATATAAATTAATAAAACATAAATTAGTTTTATTAAAAAAAACTGTGTTGCTTGCGCAACACGTTATACTTTATTTATTGCTCAAATTAGACTGCCCAGATAATAACTTAAAACTAACTTAACTACATAACAAAACCGTTGCACGCGCAGTAACGCGACACTTTTGTTTACTTGTTGAATACTTTGCATTCGCGGTAACGCGACACTTTTGTTTATTTGTGTTGCTTATTCCCACGCCAAACTAAAGAACTAGATGATTTGTCAGCAATTTGCAATCAAGTGTATGAAAAGGTATTTCAATTTATTATACGTTAACTCCTACCCCTTTAAATTCATACGTCCTCGTATGAACCGTTTTTTAGAAAAAAGGTAAGTTGTGGATACTTCTATCTTTAGATGTTGTGACTGCAGGACTCTGTGGAGTCTCTTCATTACAAGGATCTTCGGTATCTTTCTGATCTATATTTAGGAGTGGATATTTTTTCCTGCATATTTTTATTGTATAATAGAAAAAGTTGTTAAAACTGTTACCATTAATATAACATTTAGGTAAACATTAAGGTGCTGTGGTTTTTTAGCTTTTCTATAGCTTTTGAGTTGTTAAAATTTATGACTCTCATCATTTGCAGAGAGAGAGAGTTTCTTCTTCTGCTTCCGCCAGGACTGGTTGAACCAGAGCAGGAAGGGGTTTCGAACCTGTTAACTTAGTTGTCTTATACGTTCTCCCGTCTACTTTGATTGATGAGTTTATGTGGTGAATAATAAATGTACCTTTCAATTGTACAGCAGAACCTTCGACTTCAGTCTCGGGTGTAAATTGGTTATGTTAATTATTTCACTTAATCTACAGATACTTACACTATTATAGGTTTGACAATCCTTATTTTTACCAAATATGTCATTATTACATTGAACAATTTTTTCAAAATTTAATTTTTTAATTGAATTATTAAATTTCACAGGCTTGACCAATGTTTTTTTACAATCTTGCAACAAAGTTGTTTGGATACTTATAATGTAAATAAGGTCTTTATCATTAACTGCAACCTTTATGTTTGCGAGTGTTAGCAATTCATCGACACTGGAAAAAGGGATATTATTTTTTCAAATACATTGCGCAAAGTTTCCAATTCAATATTAGACAAAATAAATAAGTTTACAATATTTGCTTTAGCCCAATGAACGGCAAACTCTATGTTTGATATTTCCTCTTTAACAATTTCAAGTTTGTATTTGAACTCAATTATTTTCTCTTTTTGGTCCTCTGATTTCAGGACTTTTAAAATATTATTTGTAACATTTGTAAGGCTGTTCAATCTGTCAATGGAAAGTTGGGTAATTATTACTTGGTTATTGCCATTTGCTAAGACATTATTAATCTTTTCCTGAATGATGCATTAAACACATTCGACACAGCAGGCTACGGGCTACAATCTGTCAAAAATAGAATACACACATTCTTATGGTAACAATTATTTTAACGACAGCAGGCTACACGACTGCACGACCACCGTTGTAGCTGTCGCCAGCTTTAAACTAATTTCTATTTCTCTGGCTACAATGAGCAAATGCAGTGTTACCAGTATAATACAAAATGGTGAATGAATGATATCGTACAATTATTTCATACTATTTACTAGAAACAATATCCAAAAATTGATGTAAATAATAAATTGATTCATTATTGTACTTTTATGTGAAATAAGTACATTTTAAAAGAAAAATTAATTTTTATAAATGCAAAATATATGAAAGTGGCAATACTGAACTATGTATTTGTACTTGAATATCAGCTGCAGATGGTGCTGCTGCCGTCTCCAAAATAATTAAGTAGCTGGCTACGAGGCGACAAATGCTGCTAGCGGCATTTTAAGTCGTGTCTTCGTGTAGCCTGCTTTGGTGAATGTGTTTAATGCATCATGCATTGACACTACACGAGAAAAAAATTAATCACCTGAGTACTTGCATATACTTTATATAAATTTACTTTGTTCAGGAGATGCACAAAACTGGTCAAGAAAACTTTGCTGCAAAGCAAGTCTTATTGCTAAGCTGATTAGTTTGCTGAAGAGAGAGACGAGGGGGACAGAAACGTTTTTTGCCCCTCGTCTCTCTCTCTCTCCTAAAAAATAATCAGTTTAAAAATAAGGCTTGCTTAGTGTAAATTAGGACTTTTGAGTTGCGTGACTGTTTATGATTTTGTGTGCGATATGTACATATATACATACATATGTATATATTAGAGCTGTGTCGTTCATGAACGAACGAGTACAATTGAACGAATCAGTGAAATGAACGAAGTGAGCCGGTCACTTTAGTGAGCTGTTTTGGCTCAGCAGTACTGATAAAAAGTACAATCTCAAAACTGTGGTACAATTGAACGAAATGAACGACCGAGCACACTTGGCTCTTTTTTTGTTTTGTTTGGCTTTTTCTTTGTTCATGTGAGATTTGTTGTCATATTCTTGTTTTCATTTGACTGTTTATATACTTTTAGTAACACTGTGGCCATTATGAAATTAATTAAAATACCATTCATATTTATTAAGTTTTTAGAACATAGGTATTAATAGTTTTTTAGCAAAATTGGTTTAGATATTTTAGTTTATTTTCATTGTCATTATTGTGTATAAGTAAGTGGCTCTTTTGGCGATATGAATCTTTTTTCATTTCTTTACTTTCAATTCAAAACATAATGCATTGTGCATGTTACCCTTTTTATGTACAGAATCAACTGCTTGTTTGTTTTCACTTCGTTCTATTTCTTGAAAAGAGCGGATGAACGAAATGAACGAACTCGTTCTTTTTTAGAAAATGAACGAAAATGAGCGGTCACTTGAATGAACGATTTGGCACAGCCCTAGTATATATCTCTGAACAGATTTGTCAGTTTCTTTTTACCACAATAGTAAGATGGTTTATGTTTCTAATAGGTATTCTGAAGTTTCCAGTAAAATCGTACTAGCGTATTAATTTAATATACTTTGCCTAAAAGCAAATGTTCAAAGCACTGGAGAGAAATTAGTGGTCAATTGAAGATTTTTTTTTTTTTTTTTTTTTTAATACATATTTTTATTTATTGTATCTTCAAATATGAACTAACAATAAGTATTCAAATCTTAAATCTAAAATATAATTATTAGGCCCGACCACTGTCGGACATAAATTTAGAGATAGTTATAAATAATACATAAGTAGTGATAATCAAAAGGAAGAAAAAATAAAATAAAATAAAAAGTATTTTCAAGCAGTCCCATCTGGAGTGTTAAGTATAAGAGCACTTGTATCCCTCTTTTTTAGGCGGACGTGTCCAGTAAAGTTCAAAATATTACGAGCAAGCGGATTAGGATGTGACTCGAGTTTTGTTAAATATTTGCCTGCATATTTTGCAATTTCTTCAACCACTAGTGGCATATTCAAATCACGATGTATATTTGAGTTTTTTATATACCATGGAGCCGATGTTATTAATCGCAAAATTTTATTTTGCCTTCGTTGGATTCTCTCGACATTGGAAGCTAAAGCAGTGCCCCATAGTTGAATTCCGTAGCACCATATGGGTTTCAAGATAGACTTGTATATCAAAAGTTTGCAATCTAGACTGAGGGTTGAATTTCTACCAATCAGCCAATGTACCTGAGTTAATTTTAGTTTCATTTGGGTTAACTTAGAGTCAATATGGTGTTTCCAAGTAAGCCGTCGATCAAGGTGTATACCAAGATATTTCACATGAGTATGTTGAGGGACAACTTGATTGTTAATCCGAATGGGTAAACACGTATCTCTTCGTAATGTATATGTTACTTGAACACACTTTTGTTCGTTTACCTTAATTCTCCATAAGTTTAACCATAGTTCCAGCTGGGTAATGTGTTCTTGAAGATATCGGGATGCCTCGTAAGGATTTTCATGCATACTAAGGCAGGCTGTATCATCAGCAAATGTGGAAGTGTGGATATTGCTGCTCAGAGGCATATCACAAGTATAAATCAAATACAAAACTGGCCCCAGTATACTCCCCTGTGGCACACCGGATGAGATAGTTTCAGGCATGCTCATAAAGTCTCCTTCCACAACAGTGAACTTCCGGGCAGTAATGTAACTTTTCAAAAGACTTACAACGTTTATTGGCAGGTATGTTTTTAATTTTAAAATTAGGCCTTCATGCCACACTTTATCAAATGCCTGAGAAACGTCGATAAACAGCGCAGAACAATACTTCTTTTCTTCAAATGTTCTTCTTATAAATTGGACCAATCTATGAGTTTGTTCAATGGTGCTATGCTGACTTCTAAAACCAAATTGATGGTCCGGTATGCACCCACTATTAACTAGAATTGGGGACAATTTTGTCATGAGCAGTTTTTCGAAAAGCTTTGACATTGTTGATAGGAGACTTATTGGCCTGTATGACTCAGCCTTGGTAAGGTCTTTGCCCGGCTTTGGAATCATTTTAACTTTGGCAAGCTTCCAGCTATTTGGATAATACTGCAGTCGTAAAATGGCGTTAAAAATAAATAACAGTATTCTAATTGCAATACGAGGCAACTTTATTAGCATCTGGTTACTAATTCCATCAAAACCCGGAGCTTTCTTTGGGTTGAGTTCAGAAATTAGTTTTTGCACATCACGCGTCTTAAACTTTATTTGTTGAGGGGGTAGAGCGACTACATTTGGCAAATCAATTACACCAGTACATGTGTTTGGGGTAAATACGTATTTTAAATGGGCAGCAAATATGTTACCTTTTTCAGTATCGCTTCTTGCCCAACCTCCGGTAGATGTGCGCAGAGGTGGTTTAAACTCAACGGGTGTTTTAAGCTTTCTAGCAGCACGCCATAAAGAGTAATCAGATGCTGGTGTGACATCAAGATTTTCCAGATAGTTTTTAAGAGATGCACTTTTTTCATGTGCAAGCAGCTCTTGGAGTCGTTTAGTGCACTCTTTAAATCTAATTTTATTCTGGGGTGATCTGTGCTGTTCCATTCCCTTCTAGATCTTCTTTTTTCACATACGAGACGTTCAATATCTGTAGAATATAGTCTATTAAACCCAGTCTGCGGATAGGAGGTAGTGGCATGTTTAGCAGCCTGCTTAATATTTTCGTTAAGATGGGCAATGTTAGATTCAACATCATC
This sequence comes from Tachina lurida, assembly GCA_944452675.1. Lineage (NCBI taxonomy): Eukaryota > Metazoa > Arthropoda > Insecta > Diptera > Tachinidae > Tachina > Tachina lurida. Next base: position 106,242,323 of record OX101753.1, on the reverse strand, counting down.
AGGTGTTCTTAGTGTAATGTTTTCCGTGCAATGACTACTAAGATATTTTTTGAATCGCAGCCAATTTACACGATTTATCAAATTGGCATATGGGTGAGGTAAATCACTTCTTAATGGGCTACAAATTGTAACGATCGTGGGAGAGTGATCGGACGAGAGATCTAGAGAAGCTTCAATTTGAATTAAATCCCTAGAGATATTTTTCATAACGCCAAAGTCTATTACGTCCGGAATTTTATGTATGTCAGTAGGCCAATAAGTGGGCTCCCCACTTGAAATTAGAGTTGTGCCATTTAGTTCATTTCAGTGACCGGTCATTTTAGTTCATTATTTATAAATGAACTAGTTCGTTCATTTAGTTCAATCGGTCTTTTTAGTTCAATGAATTGGTTAGGTCTTTTTAGTTCAATGATTTTACATCTACAATTCTACATGCATATGTATGTTTGTGTGGTCTTTGGAAAAATTTAAAACACAGATTATGTGAAAAACTACGAAAACTAATTAATTAATAATAAATTTGCTTTATTATGAGTTTATAAAACATATTTAGTGTGAAAACCTTTAAATATTTCAAAATTTAAAATATTTTTAAGTGTTTACTTGTGTTTTCTTGTTTATTGCATTTGTGGTAGTAGCCATCGATAAAAAGAACTAAATATACATGCATACATACATACATATGGATGAGTATAGAAGCAAAGCACACAAACAGTAAAGCAAAACATTGAAAACATTTAGTTCATATCCTCTGTGTTAGTTCATTTTGTGTCTTAGTTCTTAGTTCAAAAATTGAACTAGTTCAAAAATTGAACTAGAGATCGTAAAACAATTGAACTAGTTCACATAGTTCACAGTACTGAATCGTTCATTTGAACTAGTTCGTTCATGAACTACACAAGACTACTTGAAATGACATCCAAGCCCATTTTGGAAATTGTATTGAACAACGCTCGACCTCTGGGTGTAATAAGACGCGAACCCCAGAACGTGTGTTTAGCATTATAGTCGCCAGCTGCTACGAAACAAGGACCCAGAGATTTGTAAAAATCCTCGTATTGATGCTCAGTAATTGCGAATCTAGGAGGAGTGTAAATTGATGATATGACAAAATTATTGGAAAAATTTTCAATACAAATATTCGTTGCTTGTAAATGTTCTTCACAAATGTTATCAATAATATAATGCTTGAGTCTTGACTTTATTAAAATTGCTGATCCACCGCATGCTCTTCCTCTCGGGTCCTTTGAATCATATAAGGTGTAGCCATAAATTTTAAAAAGGCTTCTCGAAGTCAAATGAGTCTCAGAGACCAACATTATATCAATATTTTTTTCCGTGAGGAAGTGCTCAAGTTCATTTTTATGTTGGCGAATGCCGTTTGCATTCCAGAAACATATTTTTAACGTGTTCATGGTTTGTTAACTAAAGCTTGAAGCAGAGTATTCTGCATTCGCAACATTTCTTGCATCATGCTAGTCATATTTGTTGTAAAATTGTTTATAGTTTGCACAAGATTTTCAATAGTGGCTTCAAGGCGATTATAATTAAAGTTTGAGTGTGTATTTGTAGAATTATTTTGCGGTGAAACATTTTGTGTCGGAATAGAACTAGCCTTAGCAGCATCTGCATACGATACACGGGAAGTAACTGGTTGGCTCATTTGCTGAAAAGTGGCAGAGTAAACGTTTGCTGATTGAGCTGGAGATAATTTAGGTTTTTGCACCATAGTCTTCTTTACCAAAGAGTACACACGACAACCTCTGTAGTTAGCAGTGTGATTTTCTCCACAATTACTGCATTTTTTGTTACTTTGATCTTTCGGTTTATTGCAACTAGCAGTGCCGTGCAACTCGCCGCACACGACACAAACAGTAGGTAATTTGCAGTAAGTTTTAGTATGGCCATATTCTTGACAATTATGGCACTGTACGGGTCCTGAACGCTTGTGTGGTTCTTCAACGGTTATTTTTCGATATAAGAGATATCTTAAATTATATATTGGATGGGTCTCACTCTTTTTTAATTTTATATCATTTGGTTCAAGTTCAACGCGAAATAGAAGTTGAGGGATCTTTTCCCTATTTATTATGTTCGATACATTTTTTACTTTAAAGCCCTGGAGGACGAGAGCATCTTTTACTTCTTCGGGAGCAACATAGGAATCTATGCCCTTCAACACAATCTGCATACCTTTAGCACTCTTGAGCTGATATGTGTAGAAATTTGTTTTACTTTTTTCAAGTTCAGAAACCATTGTGCGAAAATCTTTTTCTTCATAAATTTGAATTTTCGTTTCATCAATATTACCACGTTTTATTGGAACAATGTGAAATTTATTCTCACCAATGACCGAAATTAATTTTTTAATTAGAGCGTTTGAGTTTTTTTCTCTTAAATAGATTGGTGGCGGCTTGGAGGTTTTATTCGCAGATTCAGCGGGTTTTTCATTATCATCTTGCAATATTTTAAAACGGTTTTGCCGATTAGTAGAGGATGCGCTGTTATCCCTTGACATCTTTGGAACAGATGCAATTTTAGTAGAATTTGGGCTGCGCCCGCGCTTTAAAATTGTAATGTATCTGTCCATTCCGACTTGGACCTTGGGCTTTGGGGTGCTCTTATCTTCAGTGACAACTTGTTTAAGTGATGACAACGAGCCCGAAGCGGATGATATCGCTGAGTTAAATTTAGAAGTACTAGGTAATAATGTCAACGATTCACTAGATGGCATTGGACAAAGCGAAGTTGATCGCTGACGAAACTGTGGTTTTGCCGTTAGAGAAAGTCTATTATCAGATTTTTGGTTTTTATTAAGAGCTTCAGAACTCACAGCAAGTCTATTATCAGATTTTTTATTTTTATTGTTATCATTATGAGCATCAAAACTCACAGTAAAATAGGCATTTCTGCCGTTAGAACTCACTTCACTATTTTTTTCCTTTGGGGTACTCATAAGGAGTATTCCTCAAGGGTACTTTGTATGTTTTTTTGTTTACGGTTCTTTTTTGATTTTGTTATTTCTATATGTAAAAAAATATTAGCAAAGCAAAAAAAAAGCTTATTTATCAAAGTTAATATGTACTACGAATATTTTTTGTATGATTTTTTTTTTGTTTTGTTTGTATGTAAGAAAAATTCCGCTATTACGTCTGTTCACTATGAAGGTACAACGAGAACCAGAATTGAAGATGACATAATATTAAGTCAACAAATTTTCAAAGCAATAAATGAAATACCAATCGCCAATGAAGAGGAAATCGAGGCAAATATTTAACGAATACATACATACATATGTATGTATGTACGTCTATACATTTTTACTAATTTTTGTTTATAGATCATGGAACAAACAGAAACGGAAAGTTTTTGGGAAGATGTTCATAATTTAAACGATATAGAACTGGATGGTTTAGAAAACTTCGCTGGATATATTATTTCAAAAAAGGGAATAACACAATTTGGTTTTAGAACATCGGAAGAAAAAGATACAAATTATAGCTATGTAAACTTGTTATCTGAGGGTGTGTCATACAAGCCAAATCCTTATTTTTTAAAGTCTTTGGAATATTTAAATTCAATATTTGTTAAACTTAATGGGAATTCATTGTCAACAAAGCAAAATTATTTGTTAAATTTATTAAGTTTATCAACGTCGAATTTAGATGAAAATATAGTTAAAAGATTTTTTTAGGTAGAACATTTTTTCGAATTAGACATTTAAATTCTCAATTGAAACATAAAAAATATACATGTTCAAATAAAAAGATGAAAAAAGTGATCACATAATGATTTCTCAAAACTCAACGTGTTATTACCCTGAAGGAAATGTCGATGCTGAAAATGTACTGAGTCGCTTTTGACTTTGTCACCAGTACTACTCTCTAATTATTCCCCATACAATACTTTGTGCTATAGACATTTAGCATGTGCTTGTCATTGAAAATCTACTAGTAACACTTAAACAGTTGAATAGATAGTGACTACATAGTTCTTATGGGAACATGGAGACTGACCAACCAGACATTTAGTGGTACATTTCTATACCTTACGTACATACAATTATAGGAATATTGACAAGTTGTTGCAAAACCCACCACAAATGCACCACATCTGTTTTCTCTCGTTCTTTTGTACTGACGAATAGAAGAGAAATTGTAGACAATGTAAATACTACTAGAATTTTAGTGTTGACATAGGGACATTTGGCCCCAGTCTGACTGCAGGGTATTTAACAATTCAGGTAACATCAACATACATACATATGTACATATTTATGTATGTATATAGTAAGGATGTAACGAATACCAGTTTAGCGAATGCGAATGCGAAAACGAATAATAAATTTTAATTTTTGCGAAAGCGAATGCGAAAGCGAATGCAAATATTACAATACGTTAAAAAAAATCACATGAAAATAAATTTGTCTAAGAACATGAAGTTGTGTTGTATACATAGATCTACTTGAGTCTTGAATTCAGCAAATATTTATTAATTTATTAGAAATAAAAATTGTTAAACTGAAAGATATATGAAATCATATTAAAATAAGTATATATAATTAAAAATAAATTTACAAAATGTTAGGCAACCAACCCATTCGTACTTTGGCCCTAAGACCTTGTACTAAGTTCAACATTTCCTGTAAAATGCTACCAAAATATATATTAAGAAAAATTGGAATGAATTGTTCATTAAATATTTTTCCAGAAGTAGTACTCTGTTCATCTTGGGAAAAACATATGAAATATATCTTCAACATTTTAAGTTTCATGCGAAATAATATGAGTGGCACCTGTTTCGCAAAAAATTGACAACAAAGGATTAGTTAATATTTTTGCATTTAAAAATTTTTGAACGAAGTAATGATGCGCTTACCATTTTTCAAAAGTTTTAACAAACTAGTCTTAAGTAGAAAATATTTTCGCGCAATTCAAACACTGCCTTTTCTTTTTCAAAAACTGGAAAATATTTGCAATGTTTTTGTCTTTAGTATTCGCTTTAAATATTCGCATACATTTTAGCGAATGCAAATAGCAAAAGTAAGCGAATTATTTGCGAATGCGAAAGCGAATGCGAACATTCGTTACATCCCTAGTATATAGTACAAAGCTGGCCACCGAGAGAGAGACGAGAGTAATGTATTCGATTATGTGAATTCAATTGTATAAGAAGTCGATTGATGTTCAAAACTCTGGTGCTAATTTGGGCAGCTCAGATATATGTAGTATATATTTGTATGTATGGAGACTTTCGATATTAGTTTGAAACGTAGATTTAAAAGACGCGACAGTTATTGAAGTAATTTTCACTTTTCTTTGAATGCGTACACAAAATATTTTATTAAATTTTATTCAGTGTATTGATATACATACTAAAAAAATTTAATATTGCACCTATTGTTTTCCTAAAAATCCACAGATTTGTAGTTATATCACTTTATTTATTCTCAAAATTTTGTTAAGACAATTACACATTTTGGTAAAAAATTTCTAGGAATAAATTGAAATTTTTCATAATGTGGGAACGATTTTTTTTATTTCTCGTAAATACAAACTTCAAAAATACTTATTTTTAAAAACAAAGAGAGAATGGAAGTTCCTTCTATATTTATATCACACGTTCATTTACTTTTTCATATTTAGGAGAGCAAGTTTGTAAGTTTCTGCCTTACTCTCTCGTTGCTAGTTTCTGCTGGGAAAGTAAATAGACAGACCTAATGTAATGTATATGAAAAGTATTGATAATACTAATAAAGATTTTTTTTCAACTGATATTAACGCAACGACGGAGAAAGTTGGCTAAATGAGTACATAGGTCAATTCTCCATTTTATTTATTAAATTCAACTTTTTTATTTATTTCGTTTATTTCTTTTGTTTAATTTTATTTTTGCTGCCACAATATACAAAAAACTAAATCAGAACATACAAAAAAAAAATAGAGACGAATTGTTAACATCCTTCTTTTTTTGAAGTCGGTTAAAAAAACCAACCAATATCTGTCAAACTACTCAACGTCCGCAAAAAGTTAAAAGTTGAGCAAATTTTGTACTTTGCGTTAACGGACGCGTACTGAATAGAAAGGCTCAGTTACCCGACTGTAATGTAAAGTAACTGCAACGTAAGAAACAGCTGATCGAAATTTTTGTATGAAAAGTTGGTTACGTTACATTACATCTCTATAACCATTTTCATTACTTTTCCTATAACAATATCGATCAGCTGTTTCCTACTGTTGCAGTTACTTTACATAACAGTCGGGCAACTGAAGGCTCTGCAACGTAGGAAACAGCTGATCGATACTTTTATATGAAAAGTAGGTTACGTTACATTACATCTCTTTAACCATTTGCATTACTTTTCATATAACAATATCGATGAGGCTTAAGGCTTAAGGCTGTTACCCGACTGTAGTGTAATGTAACTGCAACGTAGGAAACAGCTGATCGATATTTTTATATGAAAAGTAGGTTACGTTACATTACATCTCTATAATCATTTGCATTACTTTTCACATAACAATATCGATCAGCTGTTTATTACTGTTGCAGTTATATTTCACTATAGTCGGGTAACTGAGCCTTTAACCATTACAAATTTCGATATGCGTTATTCGAAATCTAATGAGAAAACCCCAAAAGTTAAAAAATTCGCACGTTCTAGTAATAACTCGCTCCGAATCGAATGCGAGAATTATGCTCCAGATTTTTGTAGAATTATTAAAAAATGGCATGTAATTATTCATTTTAATGTTACTCATGAAAATCATATAATAATGATCACCTGGAAAACATTCTAGCTACGCCAATGATTTCGCGTTTTTAATATATTTTAATAGCATAAAATATGTACCTATTTAAATACATGAAGTTTCATTCCCTGGTAATCTCATTGAAAAATTGAAATTTGCTATGGGTATTATACATACTACATATAAATATATGTTTAATTTTTTTTAACACATAGTATGAAGCATGATATATGTATATCATGGTATGAAATAGATAGATAAATTTTAAATAAAATAGATATAGTAAAAACCATGATACAATTATGTATATATATGCATGAAACACGCTCATCCATTCTACATCATATTATACACATGCATATTTCGTTATCCACGTATCCAATTAATACAACATTTAAAAAAATGTGTATTAAACCATTATTTCTATCTTAAAATTACACATTTATAAAAACATTCCTAAAAAAAGTTCCCCGTAATTTCGTGTGGCAACGTTTTCCTCTCTACAAAAAACAGCAATCAAAATGATCAAACAGAATTGCGGCATAAACACATTTTCCATACAAATTGACACAAAAAATCAGCACCAGAAAGCAGTCGATATATAGAATCTATTTTATTTTGACAACGTTTTTTCGTATGCTCTTTTATATAAATACTCATTCTCTCAAAAATGCTACCATACTTTCAATAAATTTCATACATTTTGTGAACAAAACTACAAAGAAAAATAAGCACAAAAGAAAATAAAACTAAAATTATAGAGCATTTGAAGTTACTGCCCAAGGCAGATTCATTTCCAGGTAGTATCAGGATTACAAAAACAATGAAAAAATACAACAATGAAAAAAACAACATGGGTTGTAGTTCATCAAAAACTTCAAAAATAGAATTTGTTTAACATAACAATAATAAAAATTATTTACATAACTTTGAAAATATTTCTCCGCGGCAGCTACCACTAACAACATTTGCAACGTTTAGCACTTCTCACAATTTTTTAATAGTTTTTTCATATTTATAAATTTGTTTTCACAGAATTTTTTTTAATAAAATATTTTTCATATTGAATTTTTTTAACATTTTCTTTTAATTTCTCTTTCGTAAAAAATTTTTGAAGTTTCCGATGAACTTTAATTTGAAAAAAAAAAATAGCTCATCTGAATTTCCGCTACTACCTTGTGAATGTGCCTTGTTACTGCCGTAGTTTTTATTATGGGCCAAGGTGTATCTAACTAGGTGGCAGCGTTACTTCAGCTGATAATTTTTTGCTCTATGTGCTTTGTAGCCGAAGAATGTCAAAAACTTCGATTTTGTTTTCGTTTTAGTACAATTATTTTTATGCTTTTGACATTCTTCGGTTCTTTACATAGCTATGGTTGCCGTATTTTTGTATAAAAAATCCTTACGCAGTCACCTGTATAATTACACCATGTTATGGGCTTTGTTAATTTGACAACGATTTTTCCTGAAGTTGCGGACATATTCTGTTTGATCATAAACAATTTTGGTAAAAGTCAAAATTAATTTTATACGTCAAATGTGGTAGTACCTTTATCAAGGCATATTCATTTCCAGGTAATATCAGGATTACAAAAACAATGAAAAAATACAACAAAGAAAATAACAACATGGGTTTTAGTTCATCCAAAACTTCAAAAATAGAATTTGTTTAACACAATAATAATAAAAATTATTCACATAAATTTGAAAATATTTCTCCACGGCAGCCACCACTAACAACATTTGCAACGTTTAGCATTTCTCACAATTTTTTTTAATAGTTTTTTCATATTTTTAAATTTGTTTTCACAGAATTATTTTAATAAAATATTTTTTATATTGAAATTTTTTAACATTTTCTTTTAATTTCTCTTTCGTAAAAAATTTTTGAAGTTTCGGATGAACTATAATTTGAAAAAAAAAATAGATCAGCTGCATTTCCGCTACTACCTTGTGAATGTGCCTTGACCTTTATATTATTGTATCATGCTTTATATTATTGTATCATGGTAAAAACTCAAAATCTTAATGATCGGACAAAACTTTACAAAAATAAGCTAATAAATGTTAAATAAATGTTTGAAAAATTATATTTAATGTAAGACTAGGATGCCAATATTTGTTTCCTACCCGCGCACTGCGAACCACATAAAACTATATCAGCATATATTAAACGATCTCGACTAAACACTAAATTCTTAACATTTTCGAAAGTGGCCATGGCCGCTCGCTCATATATCGCATCACCATAACATAACTTTCCACAGGCACATTTAGGGGCCTCTAAGAGTATATCAACTAAGACCCATGGCAAAGTAGCGGCACAATAAGATAACTGATATTGGGATACTGAACGAGCTGTTAAAAGCCATAAAGGAAAGGCGGTGTTTAGATTTTGCACAGATGAGCAACTATTGTTTGTAAGTTTTTCTTCAAAGTCATATTCTTTTCTGGGCTGAAAATTATTTCCCCAAACGTCCAACATTTCTAAGCGATTATTATTGAAAGCTGCCGGCAGTGATTCCAATTGGTTTGTAGAAATGTGCAGATAACGTAAGCTACGCATACGTCTTATGCCAAATGGTATGTGTTTCAACAAGTTGTTGTTGATTTTTAAAGTAATTAGTTTTTCCAGTTTAATAAGAACCGGAGGAAAGTACTCTAGTTTATTAGCGGATATATCAAGCTCTCTTAAAGATTCTTGCAAGTTTTTTCCCTGCAACCAATGCCAATAATTTATCTCACCCAAATTATTATTATTTAAGTGTAGTTCAGTCAATTGTAGACGTCCCATTTCATTAGGAATCTGCAAAAGATACCATAGTTAAAAATCCCATTATTTTTGAATCGTTCTTACCTTTTCTATGGTATTAAAACTCAAATTTAACATGGTCAAATTTTTTAAAGAACATATTTCAAACGTTACTTTACTTAGTTGTATACCCGTAACAGTTAACGACTTCAAGGTCCTGGGAAACCCCTTTGTAGGATAATCTGCACGACATGAAACGGTTAATTTTGTTTGGGGATGTGATTTCTGTGGTATTGCAGTTGCTGCCGCTATATTCATTTTCAAGTTAACGGAATCTTTGCCTTCTAAGCCCAGTTTTAACATTTGCAGGAAGCCTTTCAATTGTATGGGATCACACTGAATCATTAGATTTTCGGCCGGCTGTATAAAACTTATTGTGGATTTGCCATCTCTGAGGAATTTTGTGAACATTTTCTCGATATTGTTTTTCACCTTATACCGACTACCTGTTTTATTTTGGGGTGTAAAGTGTATAATTTCCAAATCTTTTCTGCTATTTCCATTGCTGTCCTTGGCGGTTGTATTAAATCCCAGCGCCAATGTAGCTTTAACCATACGAGGTGACCTGCTTGTCTGAGTCAAGCGATTTATAACTTGTGTCTCACACAGTATTTTCATTGCGTTATAAATAATTTATAAAAATACATTACTTTCTGGATTTATAAATTTACTAGACCAGGATGAAGCGCCTATTTATTGTTTTACTAAAAACATAAATTTATGTAAAAAACACAAAATCCGTCTCTGAAGCAGAGAAACAGGCCGATCGGCTCACAACCGGCTCCAGAGCCGCCCCCGACTTTCAATGTAAAATCAAGCCGCCGCCGATGTATGCGGCTAGCATCATCTCAAAATTGCAGCCGGATAATTATTTTTTGTAGTTGCAAATTTGTACTAAATCTTAGAAGTTATTTTTTTTTTAATTTTTTTATAGAAATGTTTTTAAAAAACTTATAAAAAGCGGCTGTGTCAGTCGGCTCAAGCCGGCTTATGAGCCGCCGCCGACTATTGTTTCCTAAGCCGCCGCCGCCGAATTTATTAGACGGCTTGTTTCTCTGCTCTGAAGCAGAGAAACAAGCAGAGGCAAAAATGTCAGCGGCGGCGAATGTGCAAAATTTTTCGGCGGCTCAACTTTTTAGAGCAGTGATTCGGACGAGTACCCACATAATACATTTGCGTTATTTAAAAGATTTTATGTTCGACAAATATATGTACAAAATTTCGTGCTATTGGGCAGTATGAATAAAAAAAGTATTTGCTTTTTACATAAAAATTTGTTGAGGCATTTTTAGATTTAATTGAACTGTAGTGAATTTTAATCAGAAATAATTTCTTAATCAGGCTTGAGTTCAGTAATTTCAATTCTTATTGAATGAAATATTTTTATACCCTTTACCAACAAAAATGGTAAAAGGGTATATATAGGTTTGTCATTCCGTTTGTAATTTCTATAATATCAATAAGCGACACATAAAATATATATATTCTGGATCCTTATGCATAGGGAAGACGAATAACCGATGTCCGTCTGTCCGTCTGTCTGTACGTGAAATCGGTTTTCCGAAGATCCCAGAAAAGGTAGAGACTTCGTTCTTGGAGTGGTGTGTCAGAAATTTTCCAAAATAGATTGGTATTGAAATTCAGCAAAATCGAGCAGACGATTGCAGAGCTGGAAAACTTAAACTTTATTTTGCCATATAAAAGTAACTAACGAAAACAAATTTTTATTTTTTTTAATAAATAAACTTATTTTACACTTCAGTACGACTAAAATTGGTATTTTAAATTAAAAAAATATGAAAAAAATTAAAAAGACGTTTCCAGGGTTGGAAAACTTTAACTTTTTGTGTTATGTAAAATTAACTATGTCTAAAACTATATTAGTATTTTCTCGAGAACCGTAAGAGCTACAGACCTGAAATTTGGACACAGTGTGTAGACCTTTGGCCGCTATAACAACAAATACATGAGAATTGGAAATTAAAGGGTGTTCCAAAACGAGCAACGAAAAATTTTAAAATCCCATGTAATATACATACAATTGTATGTATGTATGTATGTATATACACTTGAAATTTGTAAGTTTAGTGAATTTTTATATAGACTAAAAAATTAACACCAAAATTTCCAAAAATTTAAATTAAAGGGTGTTAAGGTCAGTTAATGCAATTTTGACTATGGAATTTTGACAACTTGCTGTATCTTGGAAACCGTAAGAGCAAAACTCTTGAAATTTTCAAAAACGGTAAAACTAAAAACACAAAAAATTATAAAATCGCCAAAACGAAAAAAATCGCCAAAAACAAAAAAAAATCGCCAAAACGAAAAAAAAATCGTCAAAATGGGAAAAATCTCCAAAATGAAGAAAAGCCCAAAAACAGAAAAATATCGCCAAAATGAAAAAAACCCAAAAAAAACAGAAAAAAGTCGCCGAAATGAAAAAAAACCCAAAACAGGAAAAAATCGCCAAAAACAAAAAAAAAATTCCCAAAACGAAAAAACCTAAAAAACAGACAAAAATCGCCAAAATAAAAAAAAAACAAAAAAAAAAGAAAAAAATCGCCTAAATAAAAATAAAAACAAAAAAAATCGCCAAAATGAAAGAAAATCGCCAAAATGAAAAAAAAATCGCCAAAATGAGAAAAATCGCCAAAACGAAAAAAACCAAAAAAAAATCGCCAAAATGAAAAAAAAGAAAAAATCGTGTTAGAAATACTGTAGCAAATTTATACTTTGTATTCAATGTATATTCTTCATCTAGTAGTCTTTGAATTTTGTGCTTTCATCTTTTTCTTCTGTGTAACTTGTTCTAAGTTTTTTAAGTCAGTTCGTGAAAATTCTTCTTGTTAATTAAATTAATTTTATACAAAATAAAATTACTTTTAAATATATCCAACATTGGTTATGGGCCCAGGATTGCTATAATTTTTAAATAAAATAATCTGAAAAGCTGTGTATCCTGTTTATTGTATGTAACAAGAATGTCGAACTCAAGTTTCCAAATAGATAAGCTGAATGGAGAAAATTACACATCTTGGTCGATACAGATGCGAAGTTTACTGGTGACGCAAGACTATTGGGATGTAGTGGAAACTCCTCTAAGTGAATCTGCAACCGCGCAAGAAAAATCAGCTTGGAAAATTAAAGATAACAAGGCGTTGGCTACAATGACTTTGTCGGTGAGAACATCTGAACTTATTCATCTTAAAGATTGTAAAACTTCAAGTGAGGCTTGGTGTAAATTGCAAAATATTTACAAAGCAAGGAAGGATCCTGCAAGAAAGGTGCATTTATTCAAGAAGTTCGTGCGATTTAAGTTTGTATCAAATGAAAAATATAGTGTTCAAATTAATCAATTTTGTTCCATAGCGGATGATTTAAGAGATGCTGATATAAATATACCGAATGAATTACTTTCAATATTTTTATTATGTAGTTTGCCTAATGAATTAGAAAATTTTGTTATTGCAATTGAAAGTCGGGATTCGTTGCCAAATTTAGAACAACTGAAAAGCAAAATATTAGAAGAAGAGCAACGAAGATGTGAAAATAGCCGTGATAGCAAAGATCAAGTATTTTCGATAAAAAATAAAAATTTCAACAAAGGTCCAAATTTAAATAACCAAAATAAATTTAAAAATGTTACATGTTATACATGCGGTAAGAAGGGTCATTTTCGTTCTCAGTGCCAATCCAAGAATAAACCTGGTCGTAGTCATGAAAGTGCAATGATTATTATAAATTCCTGCATAAATGAAAATAACGTATATGAAGGTTGTTAGACAGTGGAGCATCTTCACATGTGTGCCGTGAAAGAAGCATGTTCTCAGGTATGAGAGAATATAATAGCGAAGTAGTTCTAGCTTCCGGTGACAAATTTATTGTAAAAGGAATAGGCGAAGTTAAAGTAAAATTTAACAATAAATCTTATGATTTGAAAGATGTTTTGTATATTCCTAATATGAAATCAAATTTTCTGTCTATTAGCAAGATGGCTGAGAAAGGATATACCATAAAATTTGAAAATAACAATGTGGAAGTTTTCAAGAAAACTCAATTTCAATTTGCAACAAGAGTTAATAATGGGATCTATAGAATTAAATCAACATTGGAAACTCATTCTATTAATAAAGCTGAAAACAACGATAACACCATTTGGCACAGACGGTTTGGTCATCTAAATTTTAATGATTTGCAAAAATTAGCAAATAAAGATATGGTGCGTGGATTGAAAGGTAACGTAAATGATTTTAATTGTGTTACATGCTCTTTATGTAAAATGTCAGCAAAGCCTTTTAAACCAATCGGCACAACAGTTTCCAATAATTTGCTGGATTTAGTTCACACAGACATTTGTGGTCCTATGAGAATTAAATCTAATGGTGGTGCTTTATACTTTATTACATTCATTGACGATTTTTCCCGGTATATAACAGTTTATGTTTTAAAGAACAAATCCGATGCTTTTAATGCATTTAAAGATTATATTCATATGGCAGAGAAACAGACTGGTTGTAAATTAAAACGATTAAGAAGTGATAACGGCAGAGAGTACATTAATTCCAATTTTAGCAATTTTTTGAAAGAAAGAGGTATAATTCATGAAACAACGGTTAGCTACACACCTCAACAAAATGGAATTAATGAAAGAGCTAATAGAACTTTGGTGGAAATGACTAGATGCATGCTGGAAGAATCAAAATTGCCAAAAGGATTATGGGCTGAAGCAGTAAGCACTAGTGCTTATATCAAGAACCGTTCACATACAAAGGTTTTGGGTAACGTAACTCCATTTGAGCGATGGACTAAAAGAAAACCACGTGTTTCATACTTTAAAGTTTTTGGATGTAAGGCTGTAGTTTTAGAAAAGAAGCCTGGTAGATCAAAGTTGGAACCAAAAGGTAAAATTTGTACATTTATTGGATATCAACCAAATACAAAAGGATATAGATTAATTGATTTGAAGACAAATAAAATAATAATTTCAAGAGACGTTAAATTTTTTGAAAACGAAGTGGAAATAAATAACGACGATGAAAATGATTTTTATGAGAAGAATTTGAATTGCTCTAATATATTTAATAATCAAAATCAATATGTACAAAATAATATTGTAAATCGTAGTCATTCAGTAGATATTGAAGAAAATGACAATCAAAATCCAAGTGATAGCAATAATATTGAGGAATATGAATCCTGTTCAAGTGAAAACTCAGATTTTTTAGGGTTTGATAATCCAGAATCAGTACTTGAGGAGACATATGAAAGAAATCCACAAGGAAAACGAAAAAGGGGAAGACCTAGTATATTAAGAACTGGAAATCCCGGCAGACCTAGAAAAATTTATAAAATTGATACTGATTTTTTAAATATGGTTGATGATTTTGGTTTTTGTCCTGCAAATGCAAAAGAAGCTATAAGTAGTGATGAATCAAAAGAATGGCTAGAAGCAATGGAAAAGGAGTATTCATCATTAATAAAAAATAATACATGGGAGCTGGTTGAGAAACCTCCAGATAAAAATATTATTGGAAGTAAATGGATTTTTACGAAAAAACGTTTTGCAGATGGCACTATAGAGAAATATAAAACTCGATTAGTAGCTCAAGGTTGTTTTCAAAAGTATAAAGAAGATTACAGCGAAACATATTCACCAGTAGTACGTCATCCTACAATTCGTTTAGTTTTGTCATTGGCTGTAAAATACAATTTATTAATTAAACATGTGGACGTTACCACAGCATATCTCTATGGAGACTTAAAAGAAGAAGTGCTTATGAAACAGCCTGAGATGTTTATTAAGAAAGGTGAAGAAAACTTAGTATGCAAGTTAAAGAAGTCGCTATACGGACTTAAACAATCTGGAAGAGAGTGGAACTATAAAATAAATGAAATTTTACTTAAAATTGGTTTTGAGCAATGCAAAACGGATAGTTGTGTTTTTATTAATCATAATAAAAATGAAGTTAATATTATTGCTCTCTCTATGTCGATGACATTTTATTAGCTTGTAGTTCCAGTAAATCTATAGAATGCATATTGAAAAAGTTGAATGAACACGTCGAATTTGTTGATCGTGGTCAGCCGAACTATTATTTGGGAATGGAAATTTCAAGAAATGATCCAAGAGGAAACATTGAAGTGCATCAAAAGAATTTTGTGAAAGAACTTTTAAAGCAATGGAACATGGAAAATTGTAAGCCTGCAAAGACACCATTTGTTGCTGGAACAGTGTTATTGAAATGTAATGAAGAAAACTGCAGTGAAATGGTCGATATAAAGAAATATCAATCATTAATTGGAAGTCTAATGTATTTGTCAACTATTTCAAGACCTGATATTTCCCATACAGTTTCAAGTTTAGCACAGTTCAGTTCTCATCTACACAAAGAACACTTTGTGGCCGTAAAACACGTCTTAAGATATTTAAAATATAAAGATTTTTCTCTTATATATACAAAAGATAAAAATGATTTAATTTGTTATTCCTATGCAGATTGGGGATCAAATGTAAACGATCGAAAATCATACAGCGGATATGTTCTATTTTCCGCAAATGGTCCAATTTCGTGGGAGTCGAAAAAACAAAGTATTGTCGCCTTGAGTTCGATGGAAGCTGAATACATTGCCATGTGCCAAGCAGTAAAAGAAATCAGTTTTTACCGAAGCCTTTTAAATGAAATGGAATTAGAAGATTTAATAAAGAAACCAACTACATTATGCTGTGACAATCAAGGTGCCCAATTTTTAACAAAAAATAGTATGACTTTGAAGAGAAGTAAACACATAGACATACGATACCATTATATCAAAGAGAAGTACAACGCAAATGAAATCGAATTGAAATATGTTCCAACTGAGGAAAATGTTGCAGATATATTGACTAAATGCTTAACAAATCAAAATCATTATAAATGTTGTAATTTGTTGAATTTAAAATGTAAATAATTTTTATTTTTGTAAATGTTGAATCTACATTGAGGTGGTGTTTGTTAGAAATACTGTAGCAAATTTATACTTTGTATTCAATGTATATTCTTCATCTAGTAGTCTTTGAATTTTGTGCTTTCATCTTTTTCTTCTATGTAACTTGTTCTAAGTTTTTTAAGTCAGTTCGTGAAAATTCTTCTTGTTAATTACATTAATTTTATACAAAATAAAATTACTTTTAAATATATCCAACAAATCGCATATTTAGGCGATAAACCCAAAAACAAAAAAAAAACCGCCAAAATGAAAAAAAATCGTCAAAATGGGTAAAATCTCCAAAATGAAGAAAAGCCCAAAAACAGAAAAATATCGCCAAAATGAAAAAAACCTCCAAAAACAGAAAAAAAGCGCCAAAACGAGAAAAAGCGACAAAACTGAAAAAATCGTTTAAGCTGAAAAAACTTCAAAAAGCAAAAAAGCCTACATTTCATGCGCGATTCAAAGTCGCACTTTACTGAATTTTTTAATATTAAAGGAATTAAATGAAACTAAGTTTTTCCTTATTTCGTTTTTGCTTTGTTCACTTAACATATTTTATGTATTTTTTACAGAACTAGATTGGTATCAATAATCAGGAAAATCCAAAATTATGACTCCAGGGTTGGAAAACTCACACTTTTTGTGTTATGTAAAATTAAATAGGTCTAATTTTTTTTCTTTTTCTTTATAAATTGAATATATTTTATGCTTCTGAAAGAAAAGTTTGGCGTATGAAATTTGAAAAATGAAAATTACAGCTCCAAAGATGGAAACTTTAAAAAAATGATAAATTTTTTTACAAAACAAATATGTATGTATGTGTCTGTATACTATATATATGTACGTACGTTGGTAAAGGGTATATAAGATTCGGCACAGCCGAATATAGCACTCTTACTTGTTATTAATTAATGTGAGTATCTAAAGAAGAGAAGAAAAATTAAACTAGACTTTATTAGCCGGGGGAAATACCGATATTTTTCTGGCTATCACTGCTTCAGAATGCTGAAAAGCGAAGTCAACTGTAGAAAGAAAAAACAAAGTAACATAAAGCCACTACAATAATACTTATATGTATGTACCGATGGTGCATCGAATAAGTAAAAATAATTAATGTGATGATCGTAAAAGATAAGTAAGAATAGTTAAACATACATAGGTAGAGTGATATAACTTCGTGCTAACCTAAATAGAATATGGAAAAACAGAAAATGAATAGTGATACTTACAAATGTGTTTGCCAAAGGTAAATCAATAATTGTATACACAATCAATTCTCATATTCCATTTCATAGAAATTTAAGTTAAATAGCTGATGTTAATAATAATCTCTACCCCAGTAGATAGACATGGGTGCTGATGAAGTGCGTGGCTGCACAGAAAAATATCGGTATTTCCCCCAGCTAATAAAGTCTAGTTTAATTTTTCTTCTCTTCTTTAGATACTCACATTAATTAATAAAAATATTTCATTTAATAAGAATTGAAATTACTGAACTCAAGCCTGATTAAGAAATTATTTCTGATTAAAATTCACTACAGTTCAATTAAATCTAAAAATGTCTCATTTAATTCATCATGGGCACGTGACAAAAATATGTTCACTTAGCGATCACTGTTCACTTGGCTATCACTGCTTCAGAATGCTGAAAAAAGCGAAGTCAACTGTAGAAAGCAAAAGCAAAGTAACATAAAGCCACTACAATAATACTTATATGTATGTACCGATGCTGCATCGAATAAGTAAAAATAATTAATGTGATGATCGTAAAAGATAAGTAAGAATAGTTAAACATACATAGGTAGAGTGATATAACTTCGTGCTGACCTAAATAGAATATGGAAAAACAGAAAATGAATAGTGATACTTACAAATGTGTTTGCCAAAGGTAGATCAATAATTGTATAGACAATCAATTCTCATATTCCATTTCATAGAAATTTAAGTTAAATAGCTGATGTTAATAATAATCTCTACCCCAGTAGATAGACATGGGTGCTGATGAAGTGCGTGGCTGCACAGAAAAATGTCGGTATTTCCCCCAGTTAATAAAGTCTAGTTTAATTATATTCCATTTCACAGAAATTTAAGTTAAATAGCTGATGTTAATAATAATCTCTACCCCAGTAGATAGACATGGGTGCTGATGAAGTGCGTGGCTGCACAGAAAAATATCGGTATTTCCCCCAGCTAATAAAGTCTAGTTTAATTTTTCTTCTCTTCTTTAGATACTCACATTAATTAATAAAAATATTTCATTCAATAAGAATTGAAATTACTGAACTCAAGCCTGATTAAGAAATTATTTCTGATAAAAATTTGTTAACAAAAAACATATATGTACATATTTGGGGTTTAAAACAAAATTTTTAAATAAAAAGCAAATACTTTTTTATTTATTAACAATCAAATGAAGCTAGGGAATGAAGAAAAGGATTATAAGGCTGTTTATCCGTATCTCATTTTATTCGAAATTGCGTTCTTAACGTTTTCTGGGAGACAACGTATTATTGCATTCTCGTTGAAGATCTTAGTACGTTACAATTAAAAATCAAGGACTTATGGCGACTTGAAAAATTATTTCTGCATGTAAATGCATTCGTTTTTCTTCAGCTTTTTTCCTCTCCCATAAAATATCGAAAATTCGAGTTCCGTCCTCCTTATATTAATATAATTTAATATTTAAAAAAAAGAAAAGTTTAAATTTAATTTTTTTAATGATATGCATTAGGATCCAATTTATACGCCAAAAGTTGTTATATACATATATATATATATATATATATATATATATATATATATATATATATATATATATATACGTATATATATGTGCCCAGCTAAAATAATATGTATGGAGCATATATGATGTTTCATATATGGTTCAGATCCGAAAAAGAAGGTATATGGCCTTATATGATAATATATATTCTTACATTTTCATGCATATAGATATTTGTAAATTCATATTCATATTTATTAGAATTACTTTTTTTAAGATTTTAAACATCGAAATTGTATTTGATGAAACATTTGTTGCATAAATAATTAAAAACGAACTAAAAGACATTTTATTTATCATTTTAAGAGAAAAGGTGCAGCGATTGTTTAAAAAACACAAAACTTATCTTCGTACACAAAATTTAATTTAATAAGAATTTAGATTAAAAACTAATGCAATTAATCATTGAAAAAAATTATCCGTTTTTTATGACTGAAATATCCTTTTGATTATTTCATTTATTTAACAGGGCCGCAATGTATAAGATCGTACAAGAATGGGGTTTATTTTCTAAACGTTGAGGCTGTACGCATATAAACTTTGCAAATCGTATGTATTTTCTAATAGATTTGCAATTCACCAGTGATAAAAAAGAGAGAAAAAGGTCGAGTTAATAAAATGCAAGCTTTTTTGATTGCAAAAACAATCTTAAGTGAGATATCATGTGTGCATACATGAATTCATATATATTCATACTTATTTATATACATTCATATATTAAAAATATATGGGCCATACATAATTTTTTTAGCTCGGTTGTATTATTTGCTTTAGTCAAAATTTGTATGGAAATTTTTTTTTAAAGTGAACTTCAAACCCAAGTTATTGTTTTTAAAACAGTAGTTATTCTTTGTTAATATTTTTATTGTTTCCTTTTTTGTTTATTTTATTTTTATCTTATTTTATATGCCAATGTTGTTGAATTTTTTAATTAAAATATATTTTCATTTACAAATAAAGCAATTTATTTTATTTTTAAGAGCATATTTTTTAATTTTTAGTGCATATTTGCAAGTTTTTAGTGCATATTTAAAGCGCATAAAATACTTTTTTTAGAGCATATTTCTGGTTTCCCTGGTAATCAGTAACATTAACAAATAGTCATGTATTTTTTATCAATTTAACTAAAAATAAAACAACGAAATCGAAGAGAAATTAATTACAATTACATGAAATGAATTACAAAATCTATTATTAGATTGTTCGTGTTATAAAAATATTGTATCGAGTACCAATAATTAAGGGCCTGGCCCACGACATGGTCAACGTTCGACTTGTCGCACAGTTACATTTTAAACAACAATAAAATATTAAAATTTGCTTTGGTTTTGAATGTAAGTGTGCGACAAGTCGAATGTTGTCGACATAGTGGGTTTATACCCGTATTCTAAGCTCTGTGACAAAATGAATATTATAACAAATGACAATTTTTACATTGCTTAAAATATAAAAATTGTCATTTGTTATAATTTTGTCATTTGTCACAAAGTTCAGAATAAGGGGGTTAGTCCTAAAAGAGTTGTATAGTCAAAAGTTTATATATTTTTCAACACTATGTGGGGTTGGAGTCAGCTGTTTCTTTAATTTTACTAATTTTTACTATTTTTCCGTTCCCGTACTTCTATCGACAACAACTCTTTTTGAGAGTAAATTTTAAAACTTTCGCAGTAATTACTCATTTATTGCATTTTAATGCAAAAGTAAACGAACATACCTAATATAACAAATGTAAGCATAAACCATACACAGAGAAAACAGTGCCTAATAAATACCTCATAAAATAGAACAAAATTAATAAGATATCTCTATGGTTTTTTTTCAATAAGGAAATCTTATTAATTTAATAAGGTAATCCTTTTTGAAAAAATCAAGAAGAAATCTTCTAGTTTTTATTAGGTTATCTTATTGATTTTTTCAATAAGGTTTTCTTCTTGTTTTTATTAGGCGAACTAATAAAAAAAATTGTGTCTTTATTCTCTGTACTTATGTATTTTCATTTAAATTCTATACCACCCTAAGGGCAAAGTAATACGAAAATGATTCGAAAATGATTGAAAGAAAAATATTATTGCGGCAACAATCATCAGCCCAATCATGAATATTCCCTCGGAATTTATTTCTCACGGAAAATAATTTTCTCGAGAAAACATTCCTCCAATCATAAATTCCTTGGGAACAAAAAAGAGTAATACGTGGCATCACCGCATTACGGAGCTCGTTGTTTTGCTTGTTGTTGACATTTTGTTTCTCCTTTTTTTTTGAGTGAGAGAATAAACAAAATTAATAAAATTCGTAAACTTGAAAAAATATGTGAAAAAAAGCTTATAAATGATTTATTTGAGCATTATTTGTTGTTTTTTTATATACAAAAAGTATAAAATACAAGTTTATGTATATAAATTGTGTTTTAATTGTGTATTAACTATGTTTTTATGTAAACTCCCTTCTGTTTTGCAAGGGAAAGATTTTTAGTTTTTTTTTTTTTTTTTTTTTTTTGCATGAATTTTTATTTATTGTATCTTCATATATGAACTAACAATAAGTATTCAAATCTTAAATCTAAAAAATATAATTAGGCCCGACCAATGTCGGACATAAGCTTAGTAGTAGTTATATATAATACATATGTAAGTAGTGATAATCAAAAGGAAAAAAAAATAAAAGTATTTTCAAGAAGTCCCATCTGGAGTGCTGTGAATAAGAGCCATTGTGTCCCTCTTTTTTAGGCGGATGTGTCCAGTAAAGTTCAAAATATTACGGGCAAGCGGATTAGTATGTGACTCGAGTTTTGTTAAATATTTGCCAGCGTATTTTGCAATTTCTTCAGTCACTAGTGGCATATTCAAATCACGATGTATATTTGAATTTTTGATGTACCATGGAGCCGATGTTATCATGCGTAAAATTTTATTTTGCCTGCGTTGAATTTTCTCTACATTTGAAGCTGAAGCAGTGCCCCATAGTTGAATTCCGTAGCACCATATTGGCTTTAAAAGCGACTTGTATATTAAAAGTTTACAGTCTAGGCTAAGTGTTGAATTTCGACCAATCAGCCAATGTACCTGAGTTAGTTTAAGTTTCATTTGAGTTAACTTAGAATCAATGTGGTGTTTCCATGTAAGTCGTCGATCAAGGTGTATACCAAGATATTTCACATGTGAATGTTGAGAAACAACTTGATTGTTAATCCGAATGGGGGAACAAGTATCTCTTCGTAAAGTAAATGTTACTTGAACACACTTTTGTTCATTTACCTTGATTCTCCATAAGTTTAACCAAAGCTCCATCTGGCTAATGTGTTCCTGGAGTTTGCGGGATGCCTCATCAGGGTTTTCATGCATACTAAGGCAGGCTGTATCGTCGGCAAATGTGGAAGTATGGATACTACTGCTCACAGGCATATCACAAGTATAAATTAAATATAAAACTGGTCCCAGTATACTCCCCTGTGGCACACCAGATGAAATTGTTTCAGGCCTACTTGTAAATTCTCCTTCCGCAACAGTGAACTTACGGGAAATAATGTAACTTTCCAAAAGATTTAAAATGTTTATTGGTAAGTAAGTCTTCAATTTTAAAATAAGGCCTTCATGCCACACTTTATCAAATGCCTGGGAAACGTCAATAAACAGCGCAGAACAATACTTTTTTCCCTCAAAAGTTCTTCTTATAAATTGAACTAATCTATGAGTTTGTTCAATGGTGCTATGCTGACTTCTAAAACCAAATTGATGGTCTGGTATGCACCCACTACTAATTAGAATTGGGGACAATTTTGTTTTGAGCAGTTTTTCGAAAAGCTTTGACATTGTAGATAGTAGACTTATTGGCCTATATGACTCAGCCTTTGTTATATCTTTGCCCGGCTTTGGAATCATAATCGTAAAATAGCATTAAATATGAATAACAGGATTCTCATTGCAATACGAGGCAAGTTCATCAGCATCTGATTACTAATTCCATCAATACCCGGAGCTTTCTTCGGGTTGAGTTCGGCAATTAATTTTTGTAAATCACGCGTCTTAAACTTTATGTGTTGAGGGGGTAGAGCGACTATATTCGGCAAATCAGCAACACCAGTACATATATTTGGCGTAAAAACGGATTTTAAGTGCTCAGCAAATATTTTACCTTTTTCAGTATCGCTTCTTGCCCAACCTCCGGTAGATGTGCGTAGAGGTGGCTTATACTCAACGGGTGTTTTAAGCTTTCTGGCAGCGCGCCACAAGGAGTAATTAGACGCCGGTGTAACATCAAGACCCTCCAGATAATTTTTAAGAGATGCAATTTTTTCAGATGCAAGCAACTCTTGGAGTCGTTTAGTGCATTCTTTAAATCTGATTTTATTTTGTGGTGATCTGTGCTGTTGCCATTCCCTTCTAGCCCTTCTTTTTTCACGTACGAGACGTTCAATGTCTGTAGAATAAATTTTATTAAACCCAATCTGCGGATGGGAGATAGTGGCATGTTCAGCAGCCTGTTTAATATTCTCGCTGAGATTGGCAATGTTCGATTCAATATCATCGGGTGTTCTAAGCGTAATGTTTTCCGTACAATGACTGCTGAGATATTTTTTGAACCCCAGCCAATTTACACGATTGATCATCTTCACATATGGGTCAGGTAAGTTACTTCTTAATGGGCTACAAATTGTGATGATCGTCGGGGAGTGATCGGACGAGAGATCAAGAGAAGCTTGAGCTTGAATTAAATCCCTAGAGATATTTTTTATGACGCCAAAATCTATAACATCCGGAATTTTTTGTATGTCAGTAGGCCAATAAGTGGGCTCCCCACTCGAAATGACATCCAAGCCCATTTTTGAAATAGTGTTGAACAATGCTCGACCTCTGGGTGTAACAAGGCGCGAACCCCAGAACGTATGTTTCGCATTGTAGTCTCCAGCTGCTACAAAACAAGGTCCAAGAGATTTGTAGAAATCCTCATATTGATTCTCAGTGATTGAAAATCTGGGAGGGGAGTAAATTGACGATATAACGAAATTTGAACAAAAACTTTCAATGCCAATATTTGTTGCTTGTAGGTATTCTTCACAAATGTTATCAAGAACATAGTGCTTGAGTCTTGACTTTATTAGAATTGCTGATCCACCGCAAGCCCTTCTTCTAGGGTCCTTTGTATCATATATATTGTAGCCATAAATTTTAAAAAGACTTCTCGAAGTCAAATGAGTCTCAGATACTAACATTATATCAATATTTTTTTCCGTGAGGAAGTGCTCAAGTTCATTTTTATGTTGGCGAATGCCGTTTGCGTTCCAGAAACATATTGTTAACGTGTTCATGGCTTATTAATTATTGCTTGAAGCAGAGTATTCTGCATTCGCAACATTTCTTGCATCATGGTAGTCATATTTGTTGTAAAATTGTTTATAGTTTGCACAAGATTTTCAATAGTGGCTTCAAGGCGATTATAATTAAAGTTTGAGTGTGTATTTGTAGAATTATTTTGCGGTGAAACATTTTGTGTCGGAATAGAACTACCCTTAGCAGCATCTGCATACGATACACGGGAAGTAACTGGTTGGCTCATTTGCTGAAAAGTGGCAGAGTAAACGTTTGCTGATTGAGCTGGAGCTAATTTAGGTTTTTGCACCATAGTCTTCTTTACCAAAGAGTACACACGACAACCTCTGTAGTTAGCAGTGTGATTTTCTCCACAATTACTGCATTTTTTGTTACTTTGATCTTTCGGTTTATTGCAACTAGCAGTGCCGTGCAACTCGCCGCACACGACACAAACAGTAGGTAATTTGCAGTAAGTTGTAGTATGGCCATATTCTTGACAATTATGGCACTGTACGGGTCCTGAACGCTTGTGTGGTTCTTCAACGGTTATTTTTCGATATAAGAGATATCTTAAATTATATATTGGATGGGTCTCACTCTTTTTCAATTTTATATCATTTGGCTCAAGTTCAACGCGAAATAGAGGTTGAGGGATCTTTTCCCTATTTATTATGTTCGATACATTTTTTACTTTAAAGCCCTGGAGGACGAGTGCATCTTTTATTTCTTCGGGGGCAACATAAGAATCTATGCCCTTCAATACGATCTGCATGCCTTTAGCGCTCTTAAGCTGGTATGTGTAGAAGCTTGTTTTACTTTTTTCAAATTCAGCAACCATTTTGCGGAAATCAGTTTCGTCATAGATTTGAATTTTCGTTTCATCGATATTGCCACGTTTTATTGGAACAATGTGAAATTTATTCTCACCAATGACCGAAATTAATTTTTTAATAAGGGCATTTGAATTTTTTTGTCTCAAATAGATTGGTGGCGGCTTGGATGTTTTGTTCGAGGATACCTCGGGTTTGTCGTTGTCATCTTGAAAAATTTTAAAGCGGTTTTGGCGATTAGTTGAGGCTGCGCTGTTATCCCTAGACACTTTTGGAGTAGATGAGATTTTTGAAGAATTCGGGTTTCGCCCGCGCTTTAAAATTGTAATGTATCTGTCCATTCCAACTTGTACCTTGAGTTTCGAGCCGCTGTTATCTGTAGTGATAACTTTGTCAAGTGATAAACACGAGCCTGAAGGGGATGATATTACTGACTTAAATGAAGAAGTACTGGGCAACTGTAATGTTAATGCATCATTACTATTTGGCATTGGACAAAGCGAAGTTGATCGCTGACGAAAAATTGGCGTTGCCGTTAACAAAAGATTTTCATCAGATTTATTTTTTATATTTTTTTCATTCAGAGTTTCAGAACTCACAGTAAAATAAGCATTTCTGCCGTTAGAACTCACTTCAAGTTTTTCTGTATTTGAGGAATTCATACAAAGAATTCCTCAAGGGTTATTCGTTTATGTTTTTTTTTTTATTTTCGGTATTTTTTGTTTTTGTTATTTATGATTGTTTGTTTGACTTTGAGGTATTCCTCAATATCACTTGTTTAAGTTTTTTTTGCGGTTTTTTTGTTTTTGTTATTTTTACAATGTAAAAAATATTAGCAAAGCAGAAAGCTTATTTAGAAGATTTTTAGTGAAAAAAATAAGTTCAACGTCGTTCATAATACCTACTTTTTTTTTCCCGGGGAGTTTTTTTATTCCCGCATTTGGTAAAAAAAGGGAAAACACAAGTTCATAATAGGAGAAAAGGGAAAAGTGAAAAAACTCGCACGGAATTGTTGTTCATAATTGGGCTGCATATTCGTATAATTTTCTCGAGAAAACATTCCTCAAATCATAAATTAATTGGGAACAAAAAAGAGTACTATGTGGCATCACCGCATTACGAAGCTTGTTGTTTTGCTTGTTTGTTGACATTTGTTTCTCCCTTTTTTTTGAGTGAGAGAGCAAACAAAATTACTAAAATTTACCAACTTGAAAAATATGTAAAAAAAGTTTATAACTGATTTATTTGGACATTAGAGTCTAAACACAATGTTTGCGGTGCGGTGCGATTTCTCGTTGCGGGAGAAAACAATAAACATCATACAACGGAAGACGGCTACGGCAATACTTGTCAGTGTTTGTTTAAATTTTTATTAATTTTTTTGTGGATACATTTTTATAAAATTTTCTAAAAAATTTACTCTTTGTATGTTCCTTATGTTCCTATGTTCCTTATAGGAACGACGGGAACATATATACTTATGTATATATATATACATACATATATAATATTTTATAAATTCAGTAACTAAAAACAAGAAATTATTAACATTTTATACATTGGCAGATATATTTGAAAAATTTTTAAAATTTTATATTTAATGACAAAAGTTTTTAACCCTTAAATGCATGAGGTCAGAACCTTTGACTTATATCAAGTAATTCTAATGCAAATTTGGTCCCTAAACACGAATATAGGCTTTATTTTCAAGAAAAATTAACTGTTTTCGTGAAAAATTGGAAAAACAACTCTTTTTGAAAAATTAAAAACGAGAGAAAAAACTACTTAAAAAATTTAACTTGATCCAAATTTATTAAAATTCGTTAAAATAGTGTCCCATATACAATATGATAATAGTCTGCACAAAAATGGCACACATACTAATTATTTATTTACTTTTGAAATTTGGTTCACAAACTATATTTGTTCAAAAATTTCATACGACAACTTTGGTAGCTTGCTGATGATATAAACAAATTAAAAACAAACTTAAACGGCGTTTCAAAGAACACTTATACAGTATTCTTTATTTTACAGGTTCCTTTATTGAGTTTCGGTTACATTTACTATACTATTTTTATCAAATAAGTAATGTACCATTTATGGTACGGTATGCATTTAAGGGTTAAACCTCAAAATAATTTTTTTGCTCACAATAATGTTGTGAACACCACCAATCATTCAAAAACTATGGCAACATCATAAAGAGAAAGAGAGTCAAAAATTGAGAGAATAAGAAAGAAAATAAAATAGATTTTAATTTTATACCGTTCCGCACTGCGGTTTTTTACTTCAAAATCGTATGAAAAACCGCACCGCAGTAAATGATCAAACAGAATTGGGGCATAAACACATTTTCCATACAAAATGACACAAAAAACTAGCCTCAGAAAGCAGTCGATAGATAAAATCTATTTTATTTTGAGAACATTTTTTCTTATGCTCTCACATATAAATAAATATTCTCTCAAACATGTTACCATACTTTCAATTTTTCCTGAAGTTGCGGACTTATTCTGTTTAATCATTAAAATTTATAAAATGTTCTTTTAGTTTGTCAGAACATACCTGATAGTATTACTAATGCACTCTTACACACACAAAAATATAAGAGGTAATATTAACTAAGCTTGCATAGGTAACTTTTTGTTTACATGAAATTAAAAAACTTGGGTTTTATTAACTATGCAGTTAGGTAATTTGTACAATACTCATTACCTAATATCCATGTTAATATAACTATTAGACTAAGGTATATTCTTCGAAATAATTTTTATTTTATTGTCAGAAGAAAGTTTTTAAGTTACAAGGTAAGTATACATAAAATTCAAATTTTTTTTAAATATGTGTATGTAAATAATTTTATTATTATTTTTTATTTAGGTGGAGATGGTGGCATCCATTCCCGAGCATATTATGTGTTATGTTCATATCTGGCACGTTTAAAGGATTCCAGCGCTGTATTGGACGT
Source organism: Tachina lurida (assembly GCA_944452675.1). Classification (NCBI taxonomy): domain Eukaryota; kingdom Metazoa; phylum Arthropoda; class Insecta; order Diptera; family Tachinidae; genus Tachina; species Tachina lurida. The sequence continues at coordinate 106,213,898 of OX101753.1, read as the reverse complement.
AGGAATCAATCAGGCAGGTTTGCCTCGTTAACGGCCCGTGTATCTCCCTCCAATGACCGATTTTGCATGTGATATGTGTACACAAGCAATGAACGATCAAATTGAGTGATGTATTTTTTCCGAATTTGCCTTAATTTTCCAGTAAAAAAGACACTCCAAAAAAGTCATGAAAATGTAGAGTTTGCTACCTGGAAGTAGTGCAAATTTCGATCCGATCTAATAAATCTTACATAGGGTTGTCATTGCAAGAAGTTCTCTTTTTCGATGCCTGGTCACCGAATTGGAAGCGATTTTAAGAAAAATTTTCTTTTTTGTGTTCTATGATAATATTTTCATCTAGGAAAAATAGTAAATAGTTACCTATTTTAACAATTCGTTTCTTTTTATACGAATTTAAGCCCGAAACAATGTTTACATGCAAATTTAAGGTATAACTTTTTAAATTTTAGGCTAAAATTAGTTCATAAATTTCGTTAAAAATATCGATTTTCTTAAAATGCTGGTGAGTATTTTCTAAAGCTATGAAGGAATTACAAGGTTTTGTATGGCTAAAATAATCTTCCACTTTGTTTTCTGCTAACTATCGGCAAATTAAAAATATTGATTTTTTGGAAGCAATGAAAATGTAGGTCCTTTAGAATGACAATTTTTTTTTACTGGATTGGAACGATTTTCCGTCGTCTCACCTCAAATTTAGTTGATTAACATAACGGTTTCGGGTGTGAGCCATCTTCAGTGTTTTATTGAATACTGCATCCAATATTCAATAGAACACTGAAGATGCTTCATGCTGGAATGTTAACCCACCAAAACGGGGGATGACGAATTTTTCTCCAAATTAACAATCTGACACATTACAATAATTACAAACTTCATGTCATGTGAGCATACAGTTAACATCTAGTATGTATTTGAACGATGGGGAGTCTGCCCCGTATTCTGTAACTGGCTAAAGCTAAATCTCTATCGTTAAAAATCTATAAAGTGGATTTGTCTATTTTCGGCTACGAAAAATATTTTTAAACGTGTATTGCCAAATCGCGCAATGGCTTATAAATCGAATCGGGCCGAAATTTTACAGTTTTGTGTCATCACCAAAATGTTTTAATTTTGTATTTGTTCACCATTTTAGCGATCGAATTTATCTTTAGCGAGTTAGTTAGAGTTTACATCTGGCATTTCTTGTGTGCCATTTGCCCAAAAAAGCGTAACCAACTAGTTATGTATGGAACTATTTAACTTAATAAATACATGTCTGAATCTAACAATTTTTCATTAGTAATAAGTTGGTTACGCTTTTTTACGCTTGTGTAGCACATGACACACAGATGTAAGCCCGGCCTTACAGAATGCCAAGAAGACCTTAGCATGGTATGCTTAACAAGATTTGTAAAAAAAGCTTCAAGTACTTATTTTATATTTTATAATTGTTACATATATTATTCCGTAATTAATTACAATACAAATCATGTAATATATACTATATATGTATGTATATTATGTAATAGTTATAATATTTACAAATTGTGGATTATTTAATGAAAATAATAAATAAAATATTATTAACAATTGCAAAAATTCTTTAATTATTATTTCATGATGCGAAAATAGTAAAATCTTCTAAAATCCATGACAATTATCTAATTATAAATAGTTAATTTAACTAAAATCCATGATAATTTGACGCTTTAGAGATGTATAAATTTACTTTGCTATTTAGATAATTCACAGAAAATATAAATATGTTTTTACCTAGTCGTTAAGGAGTTTTAACTAAAAGTTTAGTTAATTTTTCGAACATAGAAGTCAACTAAAATTTTTGTTAAATTACCTAAAAAACTTTGTAAATGCCATTCTACCCTTTCATTTAGTTAAAATTATACCATAATTTTAGCAAATATAACCTATGATTTTTTTTGTGTGTAACTCTTTCTTTTTAACAAAGTAATTTGAAATCAAAACTTTTGTGTAATAAAAATGTCATTCCGACACTTAACTGTAACAATAGGTCTGTTAATTTACTTTCACGTGGCCCTTTGTTCCAATAGGAACCATAGGACATAATATATAATATATATTTATTTTCCCAGCAGAAACTATCAACGAGAGAGTATGGCAGAAATTTACAAAATTACTCTCCTATATATGAAAAAGTAAATGAACGCTTTACATGTAAAAACTTGCAAGAAATGTTTTGTCATATCAGAACCATGGATGGAAATCATGATACAATTGTACTTTTTCTGATGTATTTTTTTTATAATATTTTACTAGCAATTTTTTTTAGAAATTGGCATTTTTAATATGAAATTCTTTACACAGTTTCATGTATTTTTATGCATTTTTTCATAATTTTTTAATTTTATTCCATTAACAAACACAAAAATGCGACTTTCCATCTCTGATCAGATATGAGAATCAAACAAAATTCTTTCATAATAAAATTTAATTTCTGTGAATGCTTAATGAAAGAAAAACAATAGCCCGATTCACAATATTGTGCAAATGGTCTTGCATCGTAGCATATGCAAAATGGTGTAGTATATTGATACTCACCACTTAGAATTTTTAAGTGGTGAGTACCAATATGCTACAAGATTGTGAATTCGACTAATATATTAAGCAAATACTCTCTCTTTTTGCATACGTATATGTTGTATATTCAGTACATCTGTGGCAAAAAGGAAAAAGTGCTTAAATCGAGATAAGCTGATTTTGAGTTAATGGTAACTCTGTAATCTGCATATTAGAAAGTACCCCTGGTCAAAATCTTAATTAATTTGTCTGATTTTTCAGGAAGTTATAGCAAAATTACTTGCGACTTATCTTTTTTAGACTTCTAATCTCATTTGGAATAATAATAGCTTAATTAAGGTTATACTTTAGAACAGTAACCCGCAAGCAATACCAGTGATGCCAACTTTTTAGAGTCAAAACGCGTAAATTTTTTTGAAAAAATGGCTTAAAAGGGCTAAACTGTAAAAATATACTTTTAATGCAACATAAAGTAAAGTTTTTGGAAAAAGAGCGAAAAGGGGCTAGCTTCAAATGTTTCTGTTGAAAATCAAAGCCAAAGAAAAGTAATTTGTTAGAAAATAAATAACTACCATGAGATGAACACATAGCTTGATATACAACATTTCATAACATGTCGCTTGTTCATTAGGTTTTCTAATCGAAAATTTAAAGGAAATCGTCGTTCATGACTATCTGAGCGACAATATCCATCGTTTTGTCTTCAATAAAACTTTGTTGAGGACAATCTGAGCGGCAATATCCATTGTTTTGATTTCAATAAAGCCGTGTTGACGACAATCTGAGCGACAGTGTCATATGTTTTGTCTTCAATAAGACTTTGTTGAGGACAATCTGAGCGACAGTGTCATATAAGTTTTGTCTTCAATAAAGCAGTGTTGACGACAATCTGAGCGACATTGTCGCCCATCTCATCTTGTGTGACCTCGGCGCCATTTGTATGAAAACTTCGTCGACGATTTGTATGTGGCTGTCTTCAATATGTCTTCTACGACTTACCATTTTCTTGTACCCGTCGTCAAAGATGTCTTAAAGACGTGCCCAACTGGGATATTTCAATAAGGTACATACGTAGATTAAATAGTGTATATGTACATATATACATATATAGTAGTAGTATACGTACATATGGCTACGTAAGTAAATTTAAAATTTATTAAATAAAAGTCTGTTTTTAGGCTATACTGAAAATCTTTGAAAGCACAACAAATTTTGAAGAAATAGAACATTTTTCCATATTGTTTCTTCTCTTTAACCGACTTCAAAAAAAGAAGGTTAATAATTCATCTCAATTTTTTTGTTAGGTGTGTAGGTTCATAACTCGGTGCATGTTAGACCGATTGTAAAATTTTTTTTCTTGTCTGGGTATAGCTTCCCATTGGTCCCATTTGAAAAACGTGGGCGAGGTCACGCCCACAATTATTTAAATTTCATTTTGTGATCTTCTACTCATTTGATTGCTGCGAAACCTAGCAAACATCTTTGGTTCTTGTAATTACAACATTTTTATGTTGAAAAAATGGGCGGGGCTGCGCCCATTAAAATGTATTATAACATTACACGTGGTTCTACTTAACCGATTTTTACGAAACTTAGCACACACCTTAAGCTCTAAAATAGACACAATTTTCTTGAAAAAAATGGGCGGGTCACGCCCATTAAAATTTTATATTATATTTCACAGGGTTCTATTTCACCGATTTTTACGAAACTTGGCACACATCCTAAGCTTTAATCAAGGCACGAAATTGCGTTCAAAAAAGTGGGCGGGGCACGCCTATTAAATTTTAGTATAATATTTCAAGTGCTTGTATTTCACCAATATTGACGAAACTTGGCACACACCCTAAACTTTAATAAAGGCACAAAATTGCGTTCAAAAAAGTGGGCGGGGCACGCCTATTAAATTTTAGTATAATATTTCATGTGCTTGTACTTAACCAATACTGACGAAACTTGGCACACACCTTGAACTCTTAAAAATACACAATCTTGTTTTAAAAAAGTAGGCGTAGACACGCCCCATAAAAATTAATACTATATTTCACGTGTTTTTACTTAATCGATTTTTACGAAACTGGACCATATTTCGAAATAAAAAAAGATACTTACAAATAAAACTTTTTTGAATTTACCAGAGCTCAAAAGTATGCACTAAAAAGGTAAAAATAAAACTTAAAAAAAAATTAAACCGACTTCAAAAATATGCACTAAAAAGCTACAAATAATATAGATCTAGTTAAATAAAAGATTTTTATATATGTATGTTACCTACAGTGGCGTTTGAAGTTGGTGCCAGTAATACTGGTACTAAGCCCCTCAATAATCAATTTCAATGTATTTTTAATAAAAAATATTTTACTTAATAAGTAAAATAATAATTTGGGATTATTAGTGCGTTTAAAAATTTTAAACTTAAATTTTAACAATTCCCATAAAAACACTAATTATTAACTTTACTGCACCCGGTCAAAAATACTTGTGTGGCAACACTCTATTCTTTAATAGCTGTTGTTATACCCTTTACCAAAAATGGAAAACGGTATATATAGGTTTGTCATTCCGTGTGTAATTTCCATAATATTAATTTGCGACCAAAAAAATATATATATTCTGGGTCCTTATGAATAGCGAAGACGAATAAGCGATGTCCGTCTGCCCGTCCGTCCGTCCGGTGTACGTGAAATCGGTTTTCCGAAGCTCCCAGAAAAGCTAGAGACTTCGTTCTTGGACTGGTGTGTCAGAAATGGTCCAACTTAGATTGGTATTGAAAATCAGCAAAATCGAGCAGACGGTTTCAGAGCTGGAAAACTGAAACTTGATTTTGCCATATAAAAGTCACTACCGAAAACAAATTTTTATTTTTTTTTTAATAAATAAACCTATTTTACACTTCAGTACGACCAAAATTGGTATTTTAAATTAAAATAATATTAAAAAAATTGAAAAGACGTTTCCAGGGTTGGAAAACTTTAACTTTTTGTGTTATGTAAAATTAACTATGTCTAAAACTATGCAGGGTATTTTCTCGAGAACCGTAAGAGCTAGAGACCTGAAATTTGGACACAGTGTATAGACCTTTGGCCGCTACAACAAAAAATACATGAGAAGTGGAAATTAAAGGGTGTTCCAAAACGAGCAACGAAAAATTTTAAAATCTCATGTAATATACATACAATTGAATGTATGTACTTGAAATTTGTAAGGTTAGTGTATTTGTATACAGACTACAAAAATTAACACTAAAATTTCGAAAAATTTAAATTAAAGGGTGTTCCATCAGTTAATGCAATTTTGACTATGCAATTTTGACAACTTGCTGTATCTTGGAAACCGTACGAGCTAAACTCTAGAAATTTTCAAAAACGGTAAAACTAAAAATCAAAAAATTATAAAATCGCCAAACCGAAAAAACTCGCCAAAAACAAAAAAAAAATCGCCAAAACGAAATAAAGCACCAAATTAAAAAAAATGTCTAAGACTAAAATAAATCGCGAAAAACCGGAAAAATTGCTAAAATGAAAAAAAAAATCGCGAAAACGAAAAAAAATCGCCAAATTAAAAAAACGCCAAAGTGAAAAAAAATCGCCAAAACGAAAAAAAACAGGAAAAAATCGCCAAAATGAAAAAAAAAATCGCAAAAAAAAATCGCCAAAATGAAAAAAAACTCCAAAAACAAAAAAAAATTGCCAAAATGAAAAAAACCCCAAGAACAACACAAAATTTCCAAAATAAAAAAATCGCTAAAATGAAAAAAAACCCTAAACAAAAAATCGCCAAAATGAAAAAACCTCCAAAAACAGAAAAAAATCGCCAAAACGAAAAAGAAGCGACAAAACTAAATAAATCATTTAAACTGAAAAAACTTCGAAAAAGCAAATAAGCCACATTAAAAAATGCTCAAAACCGAATGTACGAATGGAACCCTTCGTGCGCGAGTCAAAGTCGCACTTTACTGAATTTTTTATACTCTTTACCAAAAATGGAAAAGGGTATATATGTATAGGTTTGTCATTCCGTGTGTAATTTCCATATGTATACATTCTGGGTCCTTATGAATAGGGAAGACGAATAAGCGTTGTCCGTCTGTCCGTCTGGTGTACGTGAAATCGGTTTTCCGAAGCTCCCAGAAAAGCTAGAGACTTCGTTCTTGGACTGGTATGTCAGAAATTGTCCAACTTAGATTGGTATTGAAAATCAGCAAAATCGAGCAGACGGTTTCTGAGCTGGAAAACTGAAACTTGATTTTGACATATAAAAGTAACTAGATAACACAATTTTTTTTTAATTTTTTTGTTAAATAACTTTGGTAAAGGGTATATAAGATTCGGCACAGCTGAATATAGCACTCTTACTTGTTGGTAAAGAGTATAAAAAATTCAGTAAAGTGCGACTTTGACTCGCGCACGAAGGGTTCCATTTTGAGCATTTTTTAATGTGGCTTATTTGCTTTTTCGAAGTTTTTTTCAGTTTAAACGATTTATTTAGTTTTGTCGCTTCTTTTTCGTTTTGGCGATTTTTTTCTGTTTTTGGAGGTTTTTTTCATTTTGGCGATTTTTTTCTGTTTTTGAGGCCTTTTTTCATTTTGGCGATTTTTCCTGTTTTTGGGGCTTTTTTTCATTTTTGAGACTTATATCATTTTGGCGATTTTTTTTTCATTTTGGCGATATTTTCCTTTTGGCGGTTTTTTTGCCTAGGGTTTTTTTCATTTTGGCGAATTTTTTATTTTGGCAATTTTGTCATTTTATTTTGGCGATTTTTTTCTGTTTTTCATTTTAGCAATTTTTTTTTCATTTTGGTGATTTTTTTAATTTTTTGCGATTTTTTCATTTTTGATATTTTTTCTGTTGCTTGGGGTTTTTTTCATTTTGGCGATTTTTTGTTTAGGGTTTTTTTTCATTTTAGCGTTTTTTTTATTTTGGCAATTTTGAGAGAATAAGAAAGTCCGCAGAGAAAATAAAATAGATTTTAATTTTATGCCGTTCCGCACTGCGGTTTTTTACTTCAAAATCGTATGAAAAACCGCACCGCAATAAATTATCGTTACATTGTGTTCAGACTCTTACTTGTGTTTTTTTTTATATACAAGAACAATAAAATAGAAGTTTGTGTATATTAATTGTGTTTTAATTGTGTATCACCTATGTTTTTATGTAAACTCCCTTCTGTTTTGCAAGGGAAAGATTTTTAGTGAAAAAAGCAATATCAACGGCGTTCATAATACCTACTTTTTCCCAGGGAGTTTTATTATTCCCGCATTTGGCAAAAAATGGGGGAAAACAAATTCATAATAGGAGAAAAGGGAAAAGTGAAAAAACTCGCACGGAATTGTTGTTGATGATTGGGCTGATTGTGATTTTTCCAGTTTTTCGACCTTTTTTCACTTGACCCATCATATCTCGAGCTAGAACTGTCCGATTGGGTCATTCTTGGTATTCAAATGAAAGGTATTGAGATGACAAATAAATATCTAAAATTGTATCTTTAATTGGTAAAGCGGTTCAAAATATATCAATGAAAATAGGGCACATTTTCAAAAAAATCATATTTTACAGTGATTATATCCTGACAGAAAAGTACAAATCGTTAAAAAAAACGTCTGGTTTCTGTTCATGTACGTAAAGATAATATTTCTATGTAAGAACTAAGACCAACCAGAAAAAAATCGACCGAAAAATTACAAAGTTATAAGCAATGGATTGAATAAATCCAAAGTAAAAATACATAAAAATAAAAAATAACACAGTTCGACAAAATGAAATTTATTATGTAAGGTCAAAGGTTTCACAGTAAATATGTATATACTAAGTACTGTGCATCAATCCCTTTAAATTAGTTTTTTTGAATTGACTCTGTATTTCGAGATTTTCCGTTATAAAAAAAAGAGGATGCTGTATCACATAATTGGCATTAAATCGAGTCTGCATGAATTTTTTAACAGTCTTATAGTTTCAGAGATATTCAGAAAGTTTTATACAAAAAAATAATTTTTTTTTTTTAAATTTAGAAAATCGTTTGTTTCTTATAAGACTCATTAAAATTTTAAACGAAAGAAAATTTTATATTTTATTACTAATTGTGATGTATTCATATGTTATAAATAAAACGAGCCAAACTTATTAAAAATCATTCCATTATTTCTGAATTTATTCACAATTAAGTGTTAGCATACAAGTATATTTTACAGAATAAAATAATAATAATAAAATTTTTTTTTTTTAATACATGATTTTTATTTATTGTATCTTCATATATGAACTAACAATAAGTATTCAAATCTTAAATATAAAAATATAATTAGGCCCGAACAGTGTCGGACATAAGCTTAGTAATAGTTATATATAATACATAAGTAGTGATAATCAAAAGGAAAAAATATAAAAAAATAAAAGTATTTCAGGAAGTCCCATCTGGGGTGCTGTGAATAAGAGCCCTTGTATCCCTCTTTTTTAGGCGGATGTGTCCAGTAAAGTTCAAAATATTACGGGCAAGCGGATTAGGATGTGACACTAGTTTTGTTAAATATTTACCAGCGTTTTTGCAATTTCTTCAGTCACTAGTGGCATATTTAAGCCACGATGTATATTTAAATTTTTTATATACCATGGAGCCGATGTTATTAACCGTAAAATTTTGTTTTGCCTTCGTTGGATTCTCTCGACATTAGAAGCTGAAGCAGTACCCCATAGCTGAATTCCGTAGCACCATATAAGTTTTAAGAGCGACTTGTATATTAAAAGTTTACAATCTAGTGTGAGGGTTGAATTTCTACCAACCAGCCAATGTATCTGAGTTAGTTTAAGTTTCATTTGCGTTAGCTTAGAGTCAATGTGGTATTTCCATGTGAGCCTTCGATCAAGATGTATACCAAGGTATTTCACATGTAAGTTTTGAGGAACAATTTGATTATTGATTGTAACGGGGGAACAAGTGTCTTTTCTTAAGGTAAATGTTACCTGAGCACACTTCTGTTCGTTTACCTTTATTCTCCACATGTTTAACCATAGTTCTAGCTGAGTTATATGTTGCTGAAGATATCGGGAAGCCTCGTGAGGGTTTTCGTGCATACTAAGGCAGGCTGTATCATCGGCAAACGTAGATGTATGGATATTGCTGCGCAAAGGCATATCACAAGTATAAATCAAATATAAAACTGGCCCCAGTATACTCCCCTGTGGCACACCGGATGAGATTATTTCAGGCGTACTCATAAAGTCTCCTTCCACAACAGTGAACTTCCGGGCAATAATGTAACTTTCCAGCAGATTTAGAATGTTTATTGGTAGGTAAGTCTTTAATTTTAAAATTAGGCCTTCATGCCACACTTTATCAAATGCCTGAGAAACGTCAATGAACAGCGCAGAGCAATACTTTTTTTCTTCAAAAGTTTTTCTTATAAATTGAACCAATCTATGAGTTTGTTCAATGGTGCTATGCTGACTTCTAAATCCAAATTGATGATCCGGTATGCACTCATTATCAGTTAGAATTGGGGACAATTTTATCATGAGTAACTTTTCAAAGAGCTTTGACATTGTTGACAGTAAACTTATTGGCCTATATGACTCAGCTTTGGTAAGATCTTTGCCCGGCTTTGGAATCATTTTAACCTTGGCAAGCTTCCAGCTGTTTGGATAATACTCCAGTCGTAAAATAGCGTTAAAAATTAATAACATCTGGTTAGTAATTCCATCAATACCCGGAGCTTTTTTCGGGTTGAGTTCTGCAATTATTTTTTGTACATCACGCGTCTTAAATTTTATTGGTCGAGGGGGTAGCGCAACTACATTTGGCAAATCAACAGCACCAGAACACGTGTTTGGGGTGAATACGGATTTTAAATGCTCACCAAATATTTTACCTTTTTCATTATCGCTTCTTGCCCAACCTCCTGTAGATGTGCGCAGAGGTGGTTTAAACTCAACTGGTGTTTTAAGCTTTCTAGCAGCGCACCACAAAGAGTAATTAGATGCTGGTGTGACATCAAGACCTTCCAAATAATTTTTAAGAGATGCAGTTTTTTCAAATGCAAGCAACTCTTGGAGTCGTTTAGTACACTCTTTAAATCTGATTTTAAGTTGGGGTGATCTGTGCTGTTGCCATTCTCTTATAGCTCTTCTTTTTTCACTTACGAGACGTTCAATATCCGTAGAATAAATTCTATTTAACCTAATCTGCGGATGGGCGGTAGTGGCATGTTCAGCAGCCTGTTTAATATTTTCATTAAGGTTGGCAATGTTAGATTCAATATCATCATGTGTTCTTAGCGTAATATTTTCCGTGCAATGACTACTAAGATATTTTTTAAATCGCAGCCAATTAACACGATTTATCAAATTCACATATGGGTGAGGTAAATCACTTCCTAACGGGCTACAAATTGTAACGATCGTGGGAGAGTGATCGGACGAGAGATCTAGAGAAGCTTCAATTTGAATTAAATCTCTAGAGATATTTTTCATAACGCCAAAATCTATTACATCCGGAATTTTATGTATGTCAGTAGGCCAATAAGTGGGCTCCGCACTCGAAATGACATCCAAGCCCATTTTGGAAATTGTATTGAACAACGCTCGACCTCTGGGTGTAATAAGACGCGAACCCCAGAACGTGTGTTTAGTAGTCGCCAGCTGCTACGAAACAAGGGCCCAGAGATTTGTAAAAATCCTCGTATTGATCCTCAGTAATTGCGAATCTAGGAGGAGAGTAAATTGATGATATGACAAAATTAGTGCAAAAATTTTCGACACAAATATTCGTTGCTTGTAAATGTTCTTCGCAAATGTTGTCAATAAAATAATGCTTGAGTCTTGACTTTATTAAAATTGCTGATCCACCGCACGCTCTTCCTCTCGGGTCCTTTGAATCATATAAGGTGTAGCCATAAATTTTAAAAAGGCTTCTCGAAGTCAAATAAGTCTCAGAGACCAACATTATGTCAATATTTTTTTCCGTGAGGAAGTGCTCAAGTTCATTTTTATGTTGGCGAATGCCGTTTGCGTTCCAGAAACCTATTTTTAACGTGTTCATGGTTTGTTAACTAAAGCTTGAAGCAATGTATTCTGCATTCGCAGCATTTCTTGCATCATGCTAGTCATATTTGTTGTAAAATTATTTATAGTTTGCACCAGATTATCAATAGTAGCTTCAAGGCGATTGAAATTAAAGTTCGAGTTTGTATTTGTTGAATTATTTGGTGGTGAAACATTTTGTGTATGAATAGAATTTGTCTTAGCAGCATCGGCATACGATACACGGGAACTAACTGGTTGGCTCACTTGCGCAATAGTGGCTGATAAAGCGTTTGCTGATTGGGCTGGGGCCAATTTAGGTGTTTGCCTCATAGTCTGTTTGACGAAAGAGTACACAGGACAACCTCTGTAGTTAGCGGTGTGATTACCTCCACAATAATAAAATAAATAAAAATTAAAAAATTCCGTAAAATATACTCGTATGCGAGCACTTAATTGTGAATAAATTCAGAATTAATTGAAGGAATTTTAATAAATTTTACTCGTTTTATTTATAACATATGAAGGTATCACAATTAATAACAAAATATAAAATTTTCTTCATTTTAAAGTTTTAATGAGTCTTCATGGCTTAAAAAATATTCGTCGGATTATACACTTTTTATTTTCGTTAAAAGATAGTAAAATTACTAAAATATATATACACCGCATGTCAAGATTAGTCAAGAAATGATGGAGATACAGTGACAACATTTCAAACTTCATTAAAAATTTCATGATTTTTTGCAAGTTTGAAAACAGCAGTTTTCTTTTTTTAATCAAACAATTAACAATTTTAAAATACAAAATACATTAGATAATTTCAATACAAACATTTTCCATCCCACAAGTTCCAGATTGGTGCAAAAATGACAAAGCTACAGAAGATTTAGTGAATTAACCCCTTTTTCGGTTTTTATTAAATAAAGAACCCAAAGGCAGCGATGCCAATTTAGCGCCTTTCGCGCTAGTTTTAGCGCGTTTTAACTATGCCAAACGCGCTTTTTTCGTCTTAGCGCGTTTAATAAAAAAAAAATCCTAAATTAGAGCGTTTTGATTGAAGTCAAAAATATCATTTCAATTCAATATCGATATCGTTTTACTTTTTTGTATAAATTTAACAATTGTCTAATATCCAAAATTTAACCTTTTGTTTAAATTCGTTAATGATTCAGATGTTGCAAAAAAAATTCCCTTGACTGTGGTTAGAATTAAAAATGCTTTTTAATATTGTAAATGGCAAAAATTTTAAAATTTCACAGTTAATAACAAAAATTAAAAATTTTAAAAACCCCCGATATATCTAGAAAAGATGTGACATCTTCTTCAAACATGGTTAAGAACCATCTCGATCAAGTCACCTTTCCAACAGAGAAAACTAAATCAAAATCGGTCCAGCCGTTCGGGCTGTACGTGGACACGGACAGACACACAGATACATAGACACACACTACAAACTTATAACACCCCTTTTTTTGGTCGGGGGTTAAAAATATGTACTTGTACTCGTTTATATAACTTATTAAGCATCTATTCTTTTTGTACTTCAAAAAGCATTTGAATCGCAACACTATAATATAAGTTGTTACAAAGTTTGCCAAATATAATTAAAATAAAAACTAAGGATTTCGATAATTCGGAAGGCGATTCTGATTCTGTACTAAATGATTTTAATTATTTAGGATATAATTTCTAATAAGCAATATTGCAGAATCTGAAAAGGTAACTAAAAAATTAATTGTATTTACTAATACATACATCAACTTTTATTAAAATTTAATTTAGCGCGTATGAAAATAGCGCGTTTTGACTATAAATTGTTGATAATGCTGTAACTTATCGCGTTCTAGCGCGTTTTGAGAAGTGGTATAGCGCGTTTGGGTTATAAATAGTTGGCATTGCTGCCCAAAGGAAGTAAATACGCAGAATTTTAAAAACGAACGCTGTAAGTATTATAAACATTGACAGTTCACAATTTCAAATTGTTTGCTTAACGTTTTAGTTCCCTAGAAACGCAGAATTCGTATTAACAAAAATAAAATGCATAGTGCAAAACGTGAATTTTTTTGCCAGAACAATCCGAACAAGTTTTGCAATAAAAGCGTCTTTTTGGGTGGTTTTTAGCCTGTCGTTGGTAGATTTTTGCCAATTTTCGTCACTTCGCGATTTTTATACCCTTTACCAAAAATGGAAAAGGGTATATATAGATTTGTCATTCCGTGTGTAATTTCCATAATATTCATATGCCATCCATAAAATTTATATATTCTGAGTCCTTATGAATAAGGAAGACGAATAAGCGATGTCCGTCTGTCCGTCCGTCCGTCTGGTGCACGTCAAATCGGTTTTCCGAAGCTCCCAGAAAAGCTTGAACTGATGTGTCAGAAATGGTCCAACTTAGATTGGTATTGAAAATCAGCTAAGTCGAGCAGACGGTTTCAGAGCTGGAAAACTTAAACTTGATTTTTGCCATATAAAAGTAACAAAACTTAAAACTTATTTTATATTTTAGTACGAATAAAATTTGTATTAAAAATATAAAAAAAATTAAAAAAATCAAAAAGGTGTTTCCAGGGTTGCGAACTTTAAAATTTTTGTTATATAAAAATAACCTACTAAAACTAATTTTTCCTTTTTATCTATAAATTTAAAATATCTTAAATTCTTAAAAGAAAAATTTTAAATTATGATTCCAGGGTTGGGAAACGTACACTTTTTATGATATACAAAATTAACTAGGTGTAATAATATTTTTTATGTTCTTATTTATAAATATATTTTATGTTTTGGAAAGAAAAGTTGGGTATAGAAAATTTGAAATATAAAAACCACAGCTTCAGAGCTGGAAAATTTAACCTTTTTAGGGTTCCGTACACTAAAGCTGAAAAGGAACCCTATTATTTTCGCTACGGTGTCCGTCTGTCTATCACAGGGTATTTTCTCGGGAACTGTAAGAGCTACGGACCTGAAATTTTAACAGAGTATGTACACCTTTGGCCGCTACAACAACATATACATGAGCATTGGAAATTAAAGGGTGTTTTAAAACGAGCAACGAAAAATTTTAAAATCCCATGTAATATACATACATACAATTGTATGTATCTACACTTGAAATTTGTAAGGTTAGTGTATTTTTATACAGACTACAAAAATTAACACTAAAATTTAAAAAAATTTAAATTAAAGGGTGTTCCATCAGTTAATGCAATTTTGACAACTTGCTGTATCTTGGAAACCGTAAGAACAAAAATCTTGAAATTTTCAAAAACGTTAAAACTAAAAAATCAAAACATTATAGAATCGCCAAACCGAAAAAAATCTTCAAAAACAAAAAAAAAATCGTCAAAAACAAAAACAAATCGCCAAAACGAAAAAAAGCACCAAATTAAAAAAAAAAATCTAAAACTAAAATTAATCGAGAAAAATCGGAAAAATCGCCAAAATGAAAAAAATCACCAAAATGGAAAAAAATCACTAAAATGAAAAAAATCGCCAAAATGAAAAATCCCAAAAACAGAAAAAAACGTCAAAATGAAAACAAACGCCAAAATGAAAAAAAATCCCCAAACAGAAAAAAGTCGCCAAAACGGGCAAAAAACGACAAAACTAAAAAAAATCGTTTAAATTGAAAAAAACTTAAAAAAAGCAAAAACGCCACATTAAAAAATTTCTCAAAACCGAATGTACGGAACCCTTCGTGCGCGAGTCAAAGACACACTTTACTGAACTTATTTTGATATTAAAGTAACTAAATCAAACTAGTATTTTCCTTATTTCTTTTTCTCTTTGTTCACTTAACATATTTTATATATTTTTTAAGGAACAAGATTGATATAAGGAACCAAAAAAATCTAAAATGATGATTCCAGGGTTGGGAAAAGTACACTTTTTATATATAAAACTAATTATATAAAGCTAGTTATTTCTTTGATAATTAAATGTTTTCTATATTTTAGAAAGAAATAAACTAGTACTCGTATTAAAACAAGAAAAATTTAAATTATGGTTCCAGGATTGGAAATTGAAAAAAAAAAATTTGGGTAAAAAAATAACCAAAAATAATTATTTTTTCAGTTAAACATATTTCATATTTTAGGAAGATCTTTACTCAAGCAAATTCTTTAGTCGATAAAAACCAAGAGGTCACTTACTAAAAATTGCAATATAACAAAAAATTATAAATTTTATCACAAAACAAATATGTATGTATGTACCTATGTATGTATCTGTATACTATAACCTTGGTAAAGGGTATATAAGATTCGGCACAGCCGAATATAGCACTCTTACTTGTTTTTATTTATTTATATATACATACTCGTTAAATTGCAATAATTTTTATTAACTTAATAGAGCAAAATTAAGGTAAATGTAATTAAAAACCATTAGCACTTTTATAAGCTTATGCATTCCTGATGTCATTCTACGACATTCCATAAACATAGGGAAATATGTTGTAGGTGTCGTAGCAAAGGTTTATATGCAAATTACGAATAACATATTTACAACTATTGTACAACTCGAGGACCTACTACACTTACAATAGGTTGTGAATTGAAAAAATATTTTTAATTTCACAAAATGTGCGCAAAACTTGGGGTTTTTTCATTTTTGCGATTTTTTCTGTTTTTGCGGTTTTTTTTCATTTAGGCGATTTTTTTCATTTTGGCGATTTTTCCGGTTTTTCGCGATTTATTTTAGTCTTAGAATTTTCTTTTAATATTGGTGCTTTTTTTCGTTTGGGCGATTTTTTTCTTTTTGGCGATTTTTTTCGGTTTGACGATTTTACAATTTTTTTATTTTTTAGTATTACCGTTTTGAAAATTTCAAGAGTTTTGCTCTTACGGTTTCCAAGATACAGCAAGTTGTTAAAATTACATAGTCAAAATTGCATTAAATGATGGCACACCCTTTAATTAAATTTTTTTTTAATTTTAGTGTTAATTGTCGTAGTAAGTATACAAATTAGGGATGCCAAACGGGAAATCCCGGGATTTTCGGGATTTGTAAAATTAAACCCGGTATTTCTTTTTCGGGATTTCTTAGAAATTTTTATATAAAAAACTTTATAGATTAAAATTTTCGTTGATTTTATGGTATTTTTATAATATTTAAAGTCCCATACAATTTTATACGTGCAGTTTTAACAATTTCGTGACATATTTCTTATAAATTAACAACAAGTGCAAAATAAATTAACTACTTTGTCATGGTTATTTTCATCAAAGGTGATGTAATATACAACTAAGAATTATTTTGAAAACGAAAAGAAGCATATGAGCTTTGGAAGGAAAATAACATTTGGAAAATTCATAAGTTTGACAAATTTATTCCGTCTTATTCTATATTATAAGGGCAATTATGAATGAAATTCCACGAGAAATTTATCCCGGGGAATAATTTCAAACAGTAGCAAATAATAGGGAAAACAAAAAAAATTATGGAAAAGGGTGAAATTTCATGCGGAAATTTATTCATAATTGCAGTGTATAACTGCATATCGACTCTTCAACGCTTATAGACTTTTCGGTAACAATTGAGTACAATTGAAGTAGAAAATAGAAAGTCGGGTTGACGTAAAAGCGAGAAATATTTACAGAATAATGCGAACTATTTTGTCTAAAAAATTATTCGAGTGTGTATGTATATTTTTTTACATTGCAGTTCAAAATTATTTTCGTTAGACTGTTTAGGTCGTTTTTGACATAAAACTATGACCTGTTTAAATTACATGGCTCTGATCAAAGGTTTGTGTCCAAAACGACCGACTGAATGAATAGTTTTATTCGAGTTGCAGAGTAGAAGGACAGCACACTAATAAACCATACTCCTCTTAGCGAACGTAGGACTACATACTATGGATGTAACGAATACCAGTTTAGCGAATGCGAAAACGAATAATACATTTAAATTTTTGCGAAAGCGAATGCGAAAGCGAATGCAAATATTACAATACGTTAAAAAAATCACATGAAAATAAATTTGTCTAAGAACATGCAGTTGTGTTGTATACATAGATCCCCTTGAGTCTTGAATTCAGCAAATATTTATTCAAAATTGTTAAACTGAAAGATATATGAAATCATGTTAAAATAAGTATAGATAATAATTAAAAATAAATTTACAAAATGTTAGGCAATTAACCCATTCATACTTTGCCCTTAAGACCTTGTACTAAGTTCGACATTTCCTGTAAAATGCTACCAAAATACATATTAAGAAAAATTAATGAATGCGAGTGGCACTTGTTTCGCAAAAAATTTGCAACAAAGGATTAGTTAATATTTTTGCATTTCAAATTTTTTGAAAGAAGTAATGATGTGCTTACCATTTTTCAAAAGTTTGAACAAACTAGTCTTAAGTAGAAAATATTTTCGCGCAATTCAAACACTGCCTTTTCTTTTTCAAAAACTGGAAAATATTTCCAATATTTTTGTCTTTAGTATTCGCTTTAAATATTCGCATATATTTTAGCGAATGCAAATGCAAATAGCAAAAGTAAGCGAATCATTTGCGAATGCGAAAGCGAATGCGAACATTCGTTACATCTCTACTACATATGTATCTGTTGAACTTGTAGAAAACAACTTATGTATGAATAAAAATACTCTTCAAGTGCTCAGGCAAACTTTTAATGTATGTGCCTACAAAAATCTGATCATGAGACGTAATTAATGGAATTTGATTAGAATTGTGTATACATTTCTTCTAATTTTTCGACAAGTTCAGCCTTAATATCGTTGTCATAGTAGTGACGGAATCGATTAAAAAAATAGGCAATGCTTGGTATATGTAACAACCGTAATGGCTACTTGTTGGTCAATCGCAATTAAAAAAACGTTAATAGATATACATATTTAACAAAACAATAATGTTTTTGCAACTTATTTGTATGAAAGTGAATCTAAAATTTTTGTAAATCAACTTAAGCGGTAGGTAGTGCTAAAAGTCTACAGATATGTACATTCGTTTTGATTTAGATTATAGAAAAACATTTATATTGAAAACAAAGACAAGTTTTCATATTTAGTTATTGTTTTCACTATAAATTCTCTAAGATCAACTTAAAAATAGATGAGTAAAATTTTTTCGATTTTTATTTCATACTCCTATTAAAAAATTGTTAACTTTAAAGACAATTGTTTAATGATATATTATCAACATAAAACCTTTTAAAATGTATAAATTTGTTAGTAAAGTAATATTTGTTAAAAAAATAATTTATTTTACCAAAAAATTTTAGATCCCGAAATCTCGAAAATCCCGGGATTGTCGGGATCGGGATTTACAAATCCCGAATCCCGGGATTTCCAAAAATCGATCCCGATTGGCATCCCTAATACAAATACACTAACCTTAGAAATTTCAAGTGTATATATGTACATACAATTGTATGTATATTATATGGGATTTTAAAATTTTTCGTTGCTCGTTTTGGTACACCCTTTAACTTTTAACTCTTATGTATTTGTTGTTGTAGCGGCCAAAGTCTACACACTGTGTCCAAATTTCAGGTCCGTAGCTCTTACGGTTATCGAGACGGACAGAAAGACGGACAGTGTAGCGAAAACAATAGGGTTCCTTTTCACCTTTGGTGTACGGAACCCTAAAAAAATTGAGAAAACCCAATTTTCGGGTAAAAATCGATTTTAGCGACCTCTAAACCTATTCCGAAAAATCTGAAAAAAACACAAAAATACTTTACCTTATAGGGTAAAAATGATGGGGTGCCTATAAAAATCGAAAAAAAATCTTTTTATGACACACACTGATATACATACATATTTCTATATTTACTTGATTTGATAAAAGAGGGATAATTCAATTAATCTTCTGTAACTTTATCATTTTTGCACCGAGCTGAATTCTATTAAGCACAAAATGTTTCTATTAAAATAATCTAACGTGATAAGTGACAAAATTAAAAATAATTATATATTTGGTTTAAAAAAACTAAATTGAAAAAAGCAAAATCGCAAAATATCATTAAAATTTTTGTGAAATTTGAACTTTGTTACACTGTATTTCAGTAATTTCTTGATAAATTTTTACAAGCATCCCATGGTTGCTTTACTAATTTCATATTCTTTCAAGTAGAAGAAAGGAATAAAAAATCTATGTAATACTTACCAAGATTCTTTTATTATAGTGATATCATCTTTTTTAAAAACCCAAATAACAGTAATTTTGCAATATCTCGAAACCTGTTCTACTTGTGAACATTCTGAATTCAAATTCGGACTCGGTGAAAAAATCTTCATTAAGATCATGTGTCAAATTCATTTGGTCACGACTTTGTTAAAATTTTGTTCCGCAGTGTAATTAACTAACGACTGTAAATTTTGCCCTTGTGTAAAATGATATCTTATAACGACAATTAGTGTGGCCACAACTAAAAAATTTTTGAATGCTGAATGAGGCTTAAAATGATGCTAAAAATGCTAAAAATAACATTTGAAAATTCTAGTCCATTATGCTAAAAATTTGGAATGATTTTTTTAATAATTATACCGTTATAATTACGAAATAACAAATATTTGATTTAACTTTTATAAAACAAGCAAAGTTGATTCAAAAGAAAAAACAACAATTCAGGAAAGATACAAAATACAATTGCTGAATTCATAAAACCTCTTGTAACTTTGTATGATCGTATTAAATATAAAAAAGTGTAAAATTTGTTGTTGGTAATTTTCATATAACAATGAAATACATAAAATAATTTTACACTTATATATATATATATATATATGTATATATATATATATATATATATATATGTGCCCAGCTAAAAAAATATGTATGTTTCATATATGGTTCAGATCCGAAAAAGAAGGTATATGGCCATATATGATAACATATATTCATACATTTTAATACATATAGATATTTGTAAACTCATATTCATATTTATTAAAATTACTTTTTTTAAGATTTTCAACATCGAAGTTGCATTTGATGAAACATTTGTTGCATAAATAATTAAAAACGAACTAAAATACATTTAATTCATCATTTTAACAGAACAGGTACATCGATTATTTAAAAAACACAAAACTCATCTCTGCACACAAAATTTAATTTAATAAGAATTTAGATTAACAACGAATGCAATTAATCATTAAAAAATTATCCTGTTTTATACCAACACTAGTTTTCAATAAATTTTTTTGCAGTAATATGAACTTTGTTTCTTAAAAATATCTGTAGTATTTTCCATAAAATTAATGACTGAAATATCCTTTTGATTATTTCATTTATTTAATAGGGCCGCAATGTAAAAAATCGTACAAGAATGGGGTTTATTCTTTAAACGTTGAACGAATATAAACTTTGCAAACCGTTTGTATTTTCTAATAGATTTGCAATTCAGCAGTGAAAAAAAAAAGAGAGAAAAAGATCGAGTTAATAAAATGCAGGCTTTTTTGATTGCAAAAACGATCTTATGTGATATATCATTTATGCATACATTTTTATATGGCTCCATAAATTACATCTTATTTGTATATGTGGCGCGCAAAATAGAAAGGCACCTAAGGGTAAAACCCGGTTTTGTTCAGGATAGCCATTTTAAAGATTTAAATACGTGTATCTTTGGTGTACCATCAATTTCATAAAACACGCATATCTCTGGGAGGGAACACTTTTGGGGCATGGGATAGGTCTCATTCGATGATCAGATATTGTCCACAAAAAAAAGTGAAAATTTATTTTTTTTGTACCCTTAGGTCCCTTTCTCTATGCGTTGTCACATATATATCCACATATGAAGAGCTTCATAATTAAATTTCTATATATTACCTCATACATTATAATACATTTCATATATTAGTCCATATATCAATTTATATAATTACAATACTTTTGCCATGTATGATCCTAAATATTTCCATACATGAATTCATATATATTTATATACATTCATATATTAAAAATATATGGGACATACATAATTTTTTTACACAGAAAAAAAATAGATAAGAATTATTTTCAATAAAACCATGTTAATGAATAATATTTTTAATTTCAATAATATTTGTCATTAACTTGAATATTGTATTTATCAATTCCGGGCATTTTAAAATATCATTTAATTTTGTTTTGCTTGTGTTGGTGTTTATCTTGCTTGTTGATTGACTGGACATGGTTATGTGCTGATGTTGTGGTTTTTTTAATTGCTCGCTTTGTATACGTGTGAATTACAACAAGTAGCCGAAAATCGTCGTGGCTTGTTTTTTTTTTCTCCACAAAGTTATTTTTATACTACATATATCAAAACGCAATGCGCAAATGCAGAAGAACCCAAGGTGTATTTAAACAGGTGGCAGCGTTACTTCAGCTGATAATTTTTTGCTCTATGTACTTTGTAGCTAACGAATGTCAAAAACTTCGTTTTGTTTTGGTTTTGGTACAATTATTTTTGTGCTTTTGACATTCTTCGGCTCTTTACACAGCTAGGGCTGCCGTATTTTTGTATAACAAATCCTTACGCAGTCACCTGTATAATTACACCATGGAAGAACCATGATTTCTCATGTTTTGCTTGTATTCATTATTTGCGAATCCAATAACCATTTGATTCCAAGTTCAACTCATCCCAAACACATTTAGTTTTAATCGCAGCCAAGCAAAAACGAACTAACATTCATCCATCAACACACACACACACAATAAAATAACAATTATCACTGAAAATAAAATTTCAGTCAACAACTTTTTTCTTTAATTCATTACATTTACATTACAAATTATTGATAAGATATTTTATTAATTCAAATATTTATATTATTGAAAAAAAAAATATTATTATTTTAAAGTTTTTGTTATTGATATAGCGGATTTTTTTATCACAGGAAATTCTAATATTAAAATGATTGAATACCGGGATTTTTGTTATCAAAAATGAAACTTATTTTTTTCTGTGTAGCTGGGTAAATAAGTTGAAACAATATTTTAAAAATTATTCCATGTAAGCTATCTATTAAAATTAAATTAAAATCTTAAGTTGTTTTATGACCAATTATATGTTATTAAACTTTTTGTAACAGGGGTTACCTTCGGGTTAGTAATGGTCAATTCCAATTGTAAATAAAACAAATATATTTTATTTTATTTTTAAGTACCCAACGTTTCGTTTGTTTTTTTCAAACTTCTTCAGGGGTAGTTTTTATTCATAAGATCTAGCAAAAAAATAGTTCAATCAGATTTTGAATTCTACAATTAAATAGCAATTAATTTTTGACTTACAAATATTTGTTTTACATATTGTGACTATCAACTTATTAATTAAAAATAGAAAAACTGGACTTCACGACACAGAATTTGTATAAATAAAAAATAAATAAATAAGTAAACACAATACAACACAAATTTATTCGTCAATCTTAACGCTATTAGCTTTATACATAACTACCGTTTTGTTCCCTTTATCTGCTGTTGTTATTGTTATTTCATTTTCGTATTGTTTTATGTATTTCTTCGTTTCTTCATACCCGTAAACAAAAAAAATTACAAAACTTAACAATAAATGAAGGCGAAATCATGGTTTCTTTCGACGTGGTATCATTATTTACCAACATACCGATTCACTTAGCAATTAAGAACATATTGGACAAATGGCAGCAGCTAAAGGTACACACTGTGATAGAGAAAAAATTATTTCTCAAAATTTTACAATTCTGCTTAAACGAAAACAACTATTTTAATTTTGACAATAAATTCTACCATCAAACATATGGTATGCCTATGGGAAATCCTTTATCCCCCACCATAGCAGATATTGTACTTGACACACTGTTGGACGATGCAATCAAGGAACTGGAATCAATGGGTATTAGAATTAAATTTTTGACGAAATATGTGGATGACATTTTTGCTGTGATAAAAAAATCGGACGAAGTAATTATACTAAAAACACTCAACGCGTACCACAATAAAATACAGTTTACTGTAGAAAAAGAACAAAACAGTGCAATACCTTACCTGGACATATATATAATTAATGATAATGGCAAAATTATTACAAATTGGTACAAAAAACCTACTTCTTCAGGAAGAATAATAAATTTTCATTCAACTCAGCCGTTACAAATGAAACTGAATACGGCTACTAATTTTATTAAAAAAGTTCTACACCTAAGCGACAAAAAATATGAAAGACATAACATACACACAATATGGAAAATACTGGGTAAAAATAACTATCCATCCTACATAATAAATAATTTGATAAATAAAATTCTGAAAAACGAAAATAAAAATTCCACAAAAAAAAGGGGGAACGGAGAAACCAAAAAAAAATTTACAGTGTACCCTACATACCAAAACTCACAGAAACAAAAACTTTAAATAACATAATTGAAGACAAAACAATAAAAATTGCACATAGATCGAACAAAACCTTAAGAAGCTTGTTCACAAACAACAAAACAAAAATTGACAAATTAAAAACAAACAATGTTGTTTACGAAGTAAAATGTAATGGAAACGATAGAGAAAGCTGTGATTTAGTTTATATAGGCACAACAAGAAGAATGCTAGGGACGAGAATTAATGAGCACAAGGCAGACATAAGAAAAGGAAAGGAAGCAACAGCTTTATCACTACATGTTAAAGAATGCAATCATGTAGCGGACTTAGAAAATATAAAAATATTGGACAAAGAAAAGAAAGAGAGCAAACGTTACACTCTTGAAAGTTTGCGGATACAACAAAAAATACAAAGGACAATGAACACAAAGGAGGATAAAGATAATACCAAACTACAATATTCTGCCGCAATAGTCTGATTTAGTTGAAGTTCTGTGATATTAGCGTTAAGATTGACGAATAAATTTGTGTTCTATTGTGTTTACTTATTTATTTATTTTTTATTTATACAAATTCTGTGTCGTGAAGTCCAGTTTTTCTATTTTTAATTAATAAGTTGATAGTGACAATATGTAAAACAAATATTTGTAAGTCAAAAATTAATTGCTATTTAATTGTAGAATTCAAAATCTGATTGAACTATTTTTTTGCTAGATCTTATGAATAAAAACTACCCCTGAAGAAGTTTGAAAAAAACAAACGAAACGTTGGGTACTTAAAAATAAAATAAAATATATTTGTTTTATTTACAATTGGAATTGACCATTACTAGCCCGAAGGTAACCCCTGTTACAAAAATTTAAATTAAAATCCTTAAAGGGTAACACTGTTTTTACTTTTGACAATTCTCCAACATGTAAGTAAAAAAATCACTTGTAATGAAAATCTCTTGCCAGTGATCCTACAACTTGTAGCATTATGATTGTATTAGTAAAAGAAATATGTCGATGTATTGAGTTACTTGCACTTGTATATGTAAACGGTATCCCTGAAGGAAACGTGGGGTTAAGTGTCCCCAAGCCACCACTTATGTCGACTATTTTGGTGACATTGTCAACGGAGCGTCTATTAATATTGTTCTTAATGCGTAGAAATTTTTTCAAATACACACAACTATGCTTCTTCTTAATGTTTTATTGGTTTGTTGAAAATAAAAGTGACGTTAAGCAAAATCTAAGTGTTTATCAAAATTAGTTTAAGAAATCAAATTAAACGATTAATTTAAACGTATTCAACGATAATTAGAAAAATTACATAAAACGAAAAAAAAATTAAACGATTTCAAGTGAAAGGTGACAATTATGGAAATTCTTGTTTGACCCTATGGCAGATTTTGTGCCATCAGCTAAAGACTTATCGTCTATCTTCAACCATTAAGGTGGTCCCCATACAAAAAAAAAGAATTCTTTGTCAAATAACTAATTTATTTTTGGCATGTGTGGGATACATTTTTCTATTTTGGACAACGACTTAAAGTAAAAGTATTTTTCTTCTTCGTCGCGGCATAACGCACTGCTATAATCTTCTATTAATTTTACGCCTCTTTCGGCAGCGTCGTTGACAACATGGAGTTTTTGCAATATGTTTAGCGCTTGCTTATAGTTTTCACTGTTCCCAGGTTTCTGGATCGCTATTTAAAAAAGTTGTTGGTAATCCAAAGCGTGGAAAAAAGTTTGCTTTCCCAGGTGTTACATAGTGGCTCAAATCCTGCATTACTTTTTGTAGTACTTCTGTGGGAGGTAAGGTAATTCTCAATGAATGGGCGAGAACGACCTTTCTCTTCACTGGCGCCGCTATTTATTTTGTCGTCTTTTGCCTCATTATCATCTATGCCGTTGGTGTCTTCGTTTGATGATTTGTCCACCTCTTCGTCGGACAACTCTTCCTCATATTTTTCTCTATCTTCTGCAAAAATATGAATGTCATTCGCTATTTTCCTTTTGATGTCACAGGTAACATTCTAGTCAAATAATGCGAGAGCAACAGATTCATCACTAAGGTACCAGAGATGTCCACAAAATTTCTTCACCAAACGCTGCGAAACTGTGTTATCAATTGCATCATAATGAGCAATGGCTTTTAAAAAGCTCAAATCGTTATTTGGAGCTTCGATGGCCTTAGTCGCGCTAAACCAAGCTTTTACATAACGTGTGACGATGAATACTGACCTCGCGGACTCCATCAAATTCATTCTTGGTTAAACCCAGATATTCCCGAAATAAGAACATTTTAAGGCAGTATATCCCTTTCACCATCCAACGAGCATGACTGATGGGTCCTGGGTCCTTCACCTAGAAACAGTAACACCATTGCAAGAAATTCCTTGTAGTCGCCTCTGGGTTGCTTAAGATATTGCAAAAACTCCATGTTGTCAACGACGCTGCCGAAATAGGCGTAAAATTAATAGAAGATTATAGCAGTGCGTTATGCCGCAACGAAGAAGAAAAAAATACTTTTACTTTAAGTCGTTGTCCAAAATAGAAAAATGTATCCCACACATGCCAAAAATAAATTAGTTATTTGACAAAGAATTCTTTTTTTTTGTATGGGGACCACCTTAATGGTTGAAGATAGACGATAAGTATGTTCAGAGAAAATCTTTGCATTGAAAAAATATTGGAGGTGTGTCATACATTTGACTTCGATAGGTACGCCCTAGGGGCAGTTAGAGCCCTGCGAGTAAATGTTATAAAAATTTCTCCTTTGTATGGGAGCCCCCTTAAGGAGAGGAGTTAGGCGGTCAGTGTGCTTAAAAAAGATGTTGGGCGGAGAAAATTAATGGGTGCTCGTCATACATTTGACCCTTGTAGCGGTGACCCCGGGAAAGTTATATGATTATTTGTATTTTTTTTTTTTGCTTTGACCCTCAACTTTGAGCACGAAGCGGAGACCTTTGCCCCCATCTGACCGCCACCATTTTTTGGCTCGAATATTTTTTTTCCAAACCTTGCAAAATGAGGGGTTCGTGCAAGTCGAAATCTCGTTACTAAGAATTCCCATATAACACTATGCCATAGCTAATGTACATACGTATGTTCAATGAACATTCTTCATACATATGTAGGTGGCCTCAGTGTGAGCTTTACTGTATTTTTTAATATTTATTTGTTTTGTTCATCCTTTGTTTAATTTTATTATGTACAATAGGTTTTAGCGACAATGCAATCATATTGCATTACTTCATTAGTGGTAATGCAAAATCTGTGCAATTTTTACGTGTGATTTAGTGCCAATGCAATATTAATGCATTACCTTGAAGTGATTTTAATTCAATGCAAAAACTAGTGCATTAAAAATATGTAATTTAATGCTAATGCAATATATGTAAGTGCATTACTTTGAGGATATTTTAATTCAATGCAAAAAAATAGTGCATTAAAAATATCAAATTTAATGTCAATGCAATATTAATGCATTACTTTGAAGAAATTTTAGTTTAATTCAAAACACAGGGTATACCAGAGATGACACGAGACGGAAGAAAATTCGTGTTTTCGGATCTTTCACTCACTCTGTCACTGCGTCTTCTTTAACCTTCTTTCGTGGTGGAATTTTGTAGCTTAATTTCAATTTATACTTTGTAACCTCATTCGCTTGACGATTTTTTTAAATAAATGATAAAAATTAATATTTTTTAATGAAAATGCTTCAAATGAAATATGCAATCATCTTAAAACAATTTTTAATTGCCTTTTTAATAGTTATAAGCTATTTCGCACTTTGTTTCTTAATTCAACACAACAAATTCTTTAATCTAATTTTGTAAAATTGTTTACTTGTTGTAATGTTTTTCGTTTAACACTTTGTGGTATTATTCGCTGAGTGATTTTTGTAACTAAAAGGTAAAAATTAAAATTTTTCAATGAAAATGCATAAAGTTAAATCAGGAATCATTTGCAAACAAATGTTAATTACTTTTTAATACAAATAATCCTTTTCACATTCGGTTTTTTTATTTAATGCAACAAATTCGTCAATTTAATTTTGTAAATTTGTATGTACGTATGTATGTATGTACACGTGTTTATTTCACAAAGTACACATTTTCTCTTGTTTGTTTTGATTTTTTTGGTAACATTTTAATAATAAATATACTGCAGTTGTCCCTTTCTCGCAGAATCTGCGCGACAAATGATTTTAGCTTTTTTCATAAGTCACTTTCTTCAACTCTGGTCTACTTTGTGATTCAAAATATAGTGCACTAAAAGCATATGATTTAGTGCTAATGTAATAAATTTGCATTGATTTGATTTAATGTAGGAAAATGCTCAATGCATTACCTTATTTAATGCAAATTTCCCAGGGGGTCTTCTCTGTAATTCGAAACGAAAGAAAATCCTTTTGAATTTGTATGTTAATTACATGTAAATTCGAAAGCATTTTCTTTCGTTTCGAATTACAGAGTAGACCCCCAGGTCTGACAAAAACTAGTAATAACTTGGTCATTTGTAATGTTAGATGTTCAAAATTTTGCACACTTATGCGTTATGATTAGTGTTTTTCATACGGGATTTCCCGGGAAAAATTTCCCGGGATTTTTTTATTTTGTTATGGCAACTTAATTTGTATGTACACATTCCTTGATGAGTGTCGTTATTCACTTTATGAATGCGATGGCGCAATAATAAGGTGATGGCAATAGCACAATACCTAAAGCTTTACAACAACTAAGGCCGAGTTTACATCTGGCACAAATGGGTTCTGAGACTTAGATGTCTTTATTTGGAAAAAGCAGAACGCGACGTTCAAAATTTAATTCTACAACAATTTATAAAAGTAAAAAACAGAAATGAGCAAGGAAATAAAAGAAAATTACAAATAATTAAAGATTATCTTTGGTAAATAGTACGGTTAACAGCATTAACAGCTTATTCTGTACTCAAGTCCTATTTCCAAAGAAATATGCCCTTATGCAAAAACGATTGTTAAAGTTAAAGCATGCGTTAAAACTGGTTTTGCTATACAAAATTCGTTTGTTAAACCAACTTTAAGTTTAACAATGATTTTTTCATTAGGGGGATATTTTGTAAATTTTTTTTATAATACTCGTATAATTTCTTTTTTATAATATTGGTATATATGAATTACTATTATATAAAGAACGGAAACGGTATTATTTTTTGAATAATGGGTATATAAAACGTTATTATTTAATCGATCTCATGAATTACAATTTGTTTTTGTTGAAATAAACTAAATTCAAAAATATTTTGTATTGTTTGTGCTGGGCGGGAAGTACCGGGATTTCCCGGGAAAGATTTTTTCCGCTTTCCCTCTTTTTCCGGGAAAAGAAAAACTCTAGTTATGATATAGGCAATAACAATCCATACAAACTCAATTGTGAAATTTTTGCAGATAGGTTATTAGGTCTTTGTGATGATATGAAATCTGTAAAATTAAAAATGATAGATAATGCTAAAAAAATTAATACAAAAATGCTGAAAGCAATGCTAAATGCAAAATAAAAAATTCAATGCTAAATCAAAATACATAATGCTAAATTTATCATTGAAAATGCAAAAACGGTCACGCTGCCAACAATGGTAGCAAATATCATATTTGAAATATGTTTGAATTCACTTCCGGTGTAATTTGCCTTGAATTCTATAGTTTTACAAAAATAATAAAAAAGAGCAACACCAAGTACGTAGTTGCATTGTTTTTTTTTACAAACGATAGAATGTGTATGAAAAACTATAATTATTTTTATTCACTGTTCGTTTCAAAATGATTTTTAGAATGTTACAGTTTCAATTAAATTTAATTTTTATATTGATTTTACCACAGATTAGCTTATCTTTTTCAAATACAAACTTTTAGTTTTCTTTTATGGTTTTTCTATTACTTTTTGTGGTCTGTGATTTTATTCCAAGTAATTTTTCTTTTAATTTAATAAAAATATTTCTTTTTATAAAATTTTGTATTTGTTTTTTTTTTTAAATTTATATTAAAAACACCGAAAATTCAATGTTTTCTTTTATGTATTAAAAATATTTATTTTCTTTTTGTATAATTTTGCGTACAGCGTTTTATTTCCAAAGTAATTAAAAAAGTTTAACAAAAAAATTAATACAATTTTCACCAAAAAGAAAAAACGCATAACTGTACGATAAGAAACTAATAAGAAAGAAATTTATTAAAAATTTTTAAATATTTAACTAAAAACAATTTTAAAAAATTGCTGCTTATTACATTTTAACAGAAAATAATTTAACAATATTTAATTTAATGATTTTACTCAGCTCTGTTCTAATTTTTACAGGAATTGTTGGTTTACTTTTTGTTTTTTATTAACTTTATGAAACTTAAACAATTTATTAATAAAGACTACAATAGAAATGAAATACAAAGTTCTTCAAGAATATTATTATTTTTTAAATTCTCAACATATTGCACAAGTTGTATATTGCATAAATAATCAGGGCTATCATGAATAAAATTCCATGTGAAATTTTTCCCAAAGAAAAATTTCAACTAATAGCAAATAATAGGGCAAACAAAAAATTCTAATTGGAAAAGGGAGAAATTTCACGCGGAATTTTATTCATGATATCCCTGAATGTTGTTGGAAATATCCATATAAACATGTTCAAATAGAAATATCTAATAATTTATACAACACAACATACAATA
This sequence comes from Tachina lurida, assembly GCA_944452675.1. Taxonomy (NCBI): domain Eukaryota; kingdom Metazoa; phylum Arthropoda; class Insecta; order Diptera; family Tachinidae; genus Tachina; species Tachina lurida. Next base: position 106,183,347 of record OX101753.1, on the reverse strand, counting down.
CATACAATATGTTGCGAATTTCACAATTTTTTTAGTGATGCTTAACGAGTTTGTTCCTTTGTTTAAATGGACGTGTGTAAAATGTAAGTAACAATCTGTATCCGTATTATTTTGGAAAATAATTGCTGTTATGTTGTTTTTACATCAATAAGAAAACTGTATGTTTAATACATAATACAATATAAATACACATAAATATTTTTATATAATTAATAATTTCCTATAAAGTTGCACATTAGACCATCAACAAATGTTTGAGGTTTCGCAACACCAACAGAAACAAATTCCATTCTGAAGGGGTGCTATAGTCAATAGAGCACACTTTATCCAAATGTGTACATGCCATACTTTACAATTTTATACCGATAATAAATAAAACTGATTTCCCATAAACCCCCTTATCATGAATGGAAAAAGCGAATAGTTGTACATTCACGTGTTATTTTATTCTTTTCCATCCAAAAAGCTAAATTTCACGTAAAATAATGTTCGCGTTCTATTTCCGATAAGGACTAAAGCTTGTTCGTGTTGTCGTACACGAAAATTCGATAAAATGCAGCCGAAAACCTTTGAAAATGCTTTTTTTATTATTTCAATGATATAAAATTCAAACTGACTGAGCGGTTTGTAAGATGCAATCTCTGCCAATGGTACTAACTGAAGTGTCTAATGTATGTATATGCATTTTTATACATATATTTGCGATGACGTACAACCCAATAGAATATCAAGGAGAAAACGAGATCCCCTAAAGTTTTCGAACCATTATTTAGAATATTAAAATTCAAATCTAAGCTTGAAATTTAAAATTAGCCTAATTACGAGTGTAGTGCAGCTACGTCCAAGCACACATACACTGATCAGCGTGACCGTTTGACCGACTGCTTTGTCACTGTCCCCTTTTTTCTATAGTGAATTATATAATAATACATTAAAAATAAAAAGTTTAGTGTAGTTTTCTCGTTTGTTTTTAATTTTGCCCCTTTTTTTTGAGAAATCCCCTATTTGGGGAACTTTTTAAAAATTTCATCAGTCACCCTGACACTGATATTTGTATGTATTTGAGGTAAACAGCCTTGAAAGCCAGGGTGACCGATGGCATTTTTCAAAAAGTGGCACCAAATAGGGGAATTATAAAAAAGGGGCAAAATTAAAAAAAAAACGAGCAAATTACACTAAACTTTTTATTTTTAATGTATTTTTATCTAACTCACCCTAAAAAAAGGGGGATAAAAAGTTGCAAGGCAGTCGAAAAAGTGGCCATTTGCCACTTTAGTCGGTCAAACGGTCACGCTGTTTAAAGCTTTTGAAATTGTTCTTGTTTCTTTGCAAAGTAAGAGCAAGCATTGGTGTCTGCTGTGTTGTTGTTGGGGATGTTGTACTCTCATTGGTGTGGAAGCACAAAAAGCTCTTTATAAAAGTTTGCACTGTGCATACGGCTTGGACGTAGCTGGTGTAGTGTTTCGACTTCGACTACGATTTTGTACTAGACTTACAGCCTGTTTTTCGAAAACATAAGCCCTTTCGTTTTTATGTTTCATTTATAAACGATAACGTTTAAAATTTGATTTTTATAAAACATTTTCTAAAGCTTTAGTTTTGACATAAAAAGAGCTTTTTAGTTATAACCAAAAATATAAACTCAAAAAATTATTACAGTGAAAGAATAAAAAAAATAAAATCTATTAAAAAAATTCGATGAAACATTTTAAATAAAATTCATTTTAAATTTATTTTAAATTTTATGAAAAAGTCATTCACATTTTCTCGTTAATTTAATTTTTTTGTAACTTAAAGAAAAAAAATATGTAGACCGATTATTAATTAATTTTACATAAGAAATTTTATGAGTGTGTAAAACTGAAAGCTCTTTTGTTGTGACTCACATGAAAATTAATAAATGCTACGAAAACGTAAACATGATTTCATTCGTTATTTTAACGAACGTATACACTTATTCATTTTCGAAAAACAGGTTGTTAAGTTTCAATTAGACGTGACATAGCCATAACGTTATAACCATAACCAAACCAAAATTCAATTGGTTTCTATGGTGAGAGTTGTGGCGAATCTCTCTCACTCTCACCATAGAAATCAATTGAATTTTGGTTCGGTTATGGCTATGGCGTTATGGCTATGTCACGTCTAATTTAAGCTTAAAGAACATTGCAACATTTTTTCTTTAAGTAATTAGGTAATTAGGCCAAATGTATTACAAAAATTAGTCAAATGTTTTGTTATTGTTATAAGTTTTAATAACCTTTCAACTTAATTTTTTACATTCAATTATTCGTATGCCTTATTATTCAAATCAAATCAAATACAAATATCGACACTCGTGACACTCTATCGAATTGCCAGTCAATGCAATTATGTATATAATAAAAAATAAAAAAGCGATAAAAAAAGGTATGACAATAATAAAGGTTTACAAAAAAAAAAAAAACACATAAATAGTACTGCGAAGTTTAACATGTTAATAATACATTAAGATAATATTTTTTTAAACTCTTTTTGAGTTTTTCTTCTTTAACTTGTTTTCTCTGTCTATTATAAAACTTGAAAATAATTTTTTAATACCCATTACCGTAATTAAATAGAAGGAAAACTAAAATAAAAAAATTTTAACTAAAATATCCAAAATTAAATAAGTATATTAGTGTTTTATAAACAAGAATATAAAAGATTTCGATTATTTAACTATAAAGGCTTTCTTTGAAATCAGTTTAGGCGTGTATGTGTGTGAGTGTGTTAATTTGTTTTAAACATCACATATACATATGTATGTAATTTATAACTTAAGTAGTGTATAAACTAAAGCTAAAAGTTTACGCTGCACGCTTATTTTATGTTAGAAGGGATTTTGATTATTGTTTGGTTGATTTCTTGTCGATGGTCGTGATGAAAAGGACGATTTACCTGCAGTACCTCTCTGTGGTGGCATTGAGCGACGTGCGGTACGCATTTCACTAAAATAGTATTGAAAAGAGCAGATCATTAAAAGCAGTAAATTCATTTTGTAAAATTATTGTTCTTAAAAAAAGGATAACATGCGTGTTAGTATGATACATTAATATAATAGAATATAATGCGGAAATGTTATTTTTTTATCAAATGAAAAGCTGTATGATGAGAATGTTGTCCACAATAGCTAAGTTCAGTTTATCTACTAATGAACTCTAGTTATGAGTTTTTATGATTTCTAGATGGTCCAAAATATTAGCTTCTAACACCATACCACAAAATTACAGTACCGACAAGTGTGAGTTGCAATCCAAAAGTAGCACACCACCGTACAACATTTAAACACGCATATGTAGTATACTCGTACATAAAAATTGCAAGCAGTTATTTGTTTTTAATTTCAAAATAAAAATACAAAAAATAGCAAAACCACAATAGCAAAAAACAGAAAAAATTATTTAATGCCCTATCACTGCTTTAAACTTTTCAAATAATTTGGTTTGAATTGATAAATTTGCAATGCCATTCTTAACTAAATTAACAGTTGACTTTTTAGTTGTGTTTTGGCATTGTCATTTACAAATCTGCGTACGTTTGGTTGAGAAAAACGTTGGGTACACACAACTACTTTTTAGTGGTTGGGTTTTTCTAGTGACAGGTTGGTGTGATATAAAAAGCAGAAAAATGGAAAAATCGTAACTATAAATATTTGTTATAATTAATAACAGAATTTTCTTAGCAGTTTCAGTATTGGCGATATACCATCCATATAAAAAGATTTCTTTCAATAACTAATAAACCTTCGGAAATTATTTTTTAAATAGTTCGTTCCCTATTTGGATTACTCCTTACCTTGCATTGGGTAGTTCAACAGGTGTTGGAATCACCACATACTCGTATACATGCATATGTATGTATTAGGGATGCCAATCAGAATCGATTTTTGGAAATCCCGGGATCCCGCGATTTTCGTAAAATAAATTATTTTTTTAAATAAATATTACTTTAATAACAATTTAATGCATTTTAAAAGGTTTTATGTTCATAATTTATCATTCCACAATTGTCTTTAAAGTGAATAATTTTCTAATACGAGTATGAAATAAAAATCAAAAGAATTTTTCTCATCTATTTTAAAGTTGGTTAATCACATTTGATGTCAGAGAATTTATAGTGAAAACAATAACTTAATATGAAAACTTGGTTTTATTATAATCTAAACCAAAACTAATGTACCTGTGGACTTTTAGCACTACCGCTTAAGTTGACTTACGAAAATTTTTAGATTCAATTTCATACAAATAATGTTTTTTTAATTGCGATTGATCAACAACAAGTTTAACGGTTGTTACATACATACTACACATGTATGTATGTATACCAAGCATTGTATAATTTGTTATCGATTTTGTTACGACTATGACAACGATAATAAAGCTGAACATGTCGAAAAATTAAAAGAAATGTATACTCAATTGTAATCAAATTCGATTACTTACGTCTAACGATCACATTTTTATAGGCATAAAATACAATACATAAAATATAACAAAAATTAAAAATTTAAAGAACCCCCGATATATCTAGAAAATATGTGATATCTTCTAAACGGCTGGACCGATTTTCTTCAAACATAGTTAAGAACCTTCTCGATCAAGTCAGCTTTCAAACAGAAAAAACTAAATTAAAATCGGTCCAACCGTTTGGGCTGCACATGGACACGGACAGACACACTGATACACAGACACACACTAAAAACTTATAACACCTCTTTTTTTGGTCGGGGGTTACAAATAAAATACATTAAAAGTTTGCCTGAGCACTTGAACAGTATTTTTGCTCTACTGAAAAATTTTAAATTCATACATAGGTTGTTTTCTACAAGTTCAACAGATACGATACATATGTATTCATACGTTCGCTAAGAGGAGTATGGTTTATTAGTGTCCTGGCCTTCTACTCTGCAACTCGAATAAAACTATAATTGAGTCGAACTCATTCAGTCGATCGTAGTAGAACTATTTATCAAACCCATGTAATTTAAATGGGTTTGATCTTAGCTTTGTGTCAAAAACGACCTAAACGGTCTAAGTAAAAAAGAACAGTTTTTTAGACAAAATACTCCGCATTAGGAATAGTCATTAAATTATTAAAACTGTACGTATAAAATTGTATGTGACTTTTAATTATTATAAAAAATACCTTAAATCAAGGAAAATTTTAATTTATAAAGTTTTTTATATAAAAATTGCTAAGAAATCCCGAAAATGAAATCCCTGGATTGAATTTTACAAATCCCGGGATTCGGAATTTGCTAAATCCCGGGATTTCCGGGTTAGGGATTTCCCGTTTAGCATCCCTAGTATGTATATTACCAACTTAGTATTCGTCGTCATAAAATAAATATATGTATATCGTTCCCTAAAATCCAAAAGGCAGTAACAAAAAAAATCAAAATATACTTTTTGATACATTATGATGTGATTAACCAAAAAAAAAAATCTTTCCTTAAAATTTTAAAATTTATTTAAAATGATCCAACAAATAAATAATCTTAAATTTAAAAGGTTTTGTGCTCCTCCTGTAAAAAAAAAAAGTAAAGTGTACTTACGGCCTTTTAGATTTTAGGTGACGATATGTACATATCGCTCCTTCACTGGAAGAGACATAACTCAAAAAGGCTTGTTTTGCAGAAAATAATGCCCTAATTCAGTAAGAAGATTTAGGACGTTTTTGTTTGTTTTATTTTTAAAGCTTGCCATATTTTTCAAACTTAAACGCTATGTTGCAACATCTTTAGCATTTGTATGTATAAGTATTTCGCAAAATTAATCTTACTAGGATCGCCCGATGGTCTAAATTAGACCACTTGACACGTATGTAAACATGTGTGTACATGTACTATGTACAAAACAAAAAGCAAACAAAGTTATTTCATGCAAATTTAAATCGCTTTTTTAGCAGATTTATGCTAAGAATTTTAAAAAACTTTTATGTTGTGCAAATCTACACATAAATACCTTTTAAACCTTACATGTTTCACCCATGTTCGTGGACGATAAGATACTTAAAAGTGTACGACAAAAAAATGTGTGCCGTATTTATACATACAGTTACTCTTAGAAATATTTTGCCTACATTCTTTGAGCAAAAAAGTTAAATAAATTTATTAAAAATAAGAAATTTAGGCAACATGTTAAATTTATTTCTTTTGTAACTGAGAAAGCAAAACCTATAGAATGGAAAATACACAAAAAACAACAACTTTGAATTTAATTGTTATACTTTTATTGCTTTTTCTTGTATCAACTACGTAATTTCAACATCACAAAAGTATTTTGCTTCTTTTAGCGTTTCCGTTATTTCTTAAATATTTGTGTTGTTAAATGTGTTTTTTTTTTGCTATTCGTTTGTAATAGTAATTGTTATGGTTTTTTTGTCATAATTGGTTCCAATATTTTTTTTATTAAGTGCAACACGTGAAGTTTTTGTTTAAAAAAATGCCTAAAGTAAAGGAATTAAATTGATCTGCGAATAAGATCATTCTACAGTGAACAAAGAAAAAACTTGTACAGCAAACGCTCCACTCTTCTAATCAAAATATCTCTGTTGCTTTGTAAGATTTTAAGATAAAACCAAAAGCAGTTTCAAGACAAATTAATAAGCTTTCTATAGAAATCTTTAATTTTATTAAGAAATTTATTTTAATACTAAAAAAATAACCTAACATAAAATAACACTATTTTCAAGAGCCAAAAAAAAACTTGTACACTAAAGGTACGGTCACATTTGTGAAATATTTGCCCAAAAGTAGCAAATATTTCTTTGTTGTAATGTGACCACAAAATATTTGGTAGGTGCAAACAAGTTTGTGAGCAAACAAATTTGTTTGGTATCAAATAAAAATGCTTCTAATGTGACCATAGTGTGACCACTCTCTGTGAAATATTTGCCACTTTTTTGAGAAAATAATTATTTGATCTTACAAAGTTTTTGTAAGAACAAACAAAGACAAATAACAGCTGTTGCAAGCAGTGTGGTAATTGTTAAAAATAAATTACCAACATTTCAATAAAATCACCAAAAACTGCAAATACTTGAATAGACTTGAAATAAGCTCAAGAATTACAAAAGCGAAATTGTGTATCATGCCATATGTTTTTCATTTTTTTTTTGCAGAACGGTGTTTTACTGCTGACCTTATATTTCGCAAATGTTTCCTTGTTGTCCATTTACTGTAAGGAAGTGAAGAAAAAATTAAAGTAAATAAATTGGACAAGTTTCGTTCATATCCAACCCGCATTATATATGTAAACATAAAAGCCATTTTCGAAAAAAAGCAAAAGACGAAAAAATGTAGAAAGGCTTCTTTTTTAACCGACTTCAAAAAAGGAGGAGGTTATCAATTCGGTTGTATTTTTATGTGTGTCCGTCCGAAAAATCGGTTTTTATAACTCCACCATTTATGAACCGATTTTGAAAATGTTTTCTGCTTTTGGAAGAGGCTGGTGAAGCGCTTTAAAACATAAAATAAAATTTGTAAATCGGATATATAAAATGTCCGTTCAAAAAATCGGTTTTAATAACTTCACCATTTATGGACCGATTTAAAAAAAATCTTCACTAAAGACAGATTTGAAACTCATCCTCTGTTTGGAAGTCGGTGTTTTTTTGAAAGAATTATTTATTTATCCTCAGATTTGTCCACTTTACACTTAAGTCTACAACACAATATATTCCTTTAAAATATTCATTGATAATTCTCCATGCGCAGTCCCGTATGTATTTACCGTGGTATGCTTAATTTTAAATTCGATCGATTTATTGTTATAAAAACAGAATAATATGTATATCAGCCATTTAAGCTTCTCTATTTACTAATTAAAAAAACGCCGTAGTTGTTAACACTGAGAAGCCAACATAAATATTCAAAACAGCTGTGCGATTGAAAATAAAATTTTTTTTTTTTTGTGATGAACAATATGGAGGTAGGTTTATTCATTTATAAAGAAATTAATATATGTATATAAGTATATATAAGCTTCAGATGAAGCATACCACAATAAATCTGTACGGGACTGCGCATGGAGAATTATCAACGAACATTTTAAAGGAAAATATTGTGTTGTAGACTTAAGCGTAAAGTGGACAAATCTGAGGATACAATTCCGTGGGTATGCTGCCAGAGCGAAGACGAAATCAGGCCAGGGCATTCTGGAAGCTCCTAAACGGAGGTTTTATTATGCCATGAGTTTTGTGGGTCGCGCGGAGGACAAGCAGACACAGCAGACGGTTTCAAACATTGTTTTGAGTGTAGACGAGGAAAATGATTGCTGTAAGTGTGTATGTATGAATAAATGTGCATATGTATAATAACATTTTTGTGTTTCCTATATTTGCTATATAAGCAATAATGAAGCATCAATTATTAATTAAATTGTTTACCCATCTTCCATATCAATTTTATTTATGACAAAACAAATTTATATTTTTTGACTGTTTGATGAAATAAATTACTATAGAAAATATTTGTTTCAATGTGACCGCAAGGAAAACATGTTTGACGCAGTTTGTATTTCAAGCTGTTTGCTTGTTGTTTGGCAAAACAAATTTCATGAAATATTTGATCCTAATGTGACCATCAAACAAACTTTAAAAAAATTTCAGGCAAATATGTGCAAACATGTTTGAAGCAAATGTTTGTCAAGTGTGACCGTAGCTTAACTCTTCTTTCAGGAAGGAGCTATGAAATAAGGAATACACTAAAAATTAGTACTAAATGTGGCCACGTCTAGCATCTAATAGATTATTTTCATAGAATGAACTGGGTTTTTGGTAATTTTGGGAGCTATATGGTCCAATATGCCCTGGAGAGCACTTTTGAGTTAATTCTTACACATAATCTACAGCTCGCGTAATTTTTTGTTCACATACGCCCACAGAATTTCATTTGTACTAAAGCCAAGGATCTAGAAAGGATGTGCCTGCAATTTTTTTTCCATTGAATGGAAGCCATTCTCTTATTATTGAAGACGAATGTTTCGGGTATTTAACTCTAACTAATCACTAGTCTCCACTTACATTTAATTTGGCAGCTAACTGTGCTAAATTATCTCTTAGTATTTTTAAATAATTCATTTTATTTATTGTACGTTCTATAAAAAGCGGATTTCATACACCACTCGATCCCATTGGGCCCCATACCATCATATTACACCCCCCATGCTTCACCGTGTTATTCAGGTTATTATCGTTAAGGCTGGAGCTTTTCTTTGCCACGCAAAGAAAGATTATATTAATCACTATGATGACTTTTGGGACACTGCTGAATCCAAATTTAATATATTTGGATGTTATCGTTGTAGATTTTTGTGGCGAAGAGGAATTCCAGCATTAGTGATAAAAACCTGAATAACACGGTGAAGCATGGGGGGTGTAATATGATGGTATGGGGCCCAATGGGATCGAGTGGTGTATGAAATCCGCTTTTTATAGAACGTACAATAAATAAAATGAATTATTTAAAAATACTAAGAGATAATTTAGCACAGTTAGCTGCCAAATTAAATGTAAGTGGAGACTAGTGATTAGTTAGAGTTAAATACCCGAAACATTCGTCTTCAATAATAAGAGAATGGCTTCCATTCAATGGAAAAAAAATTGCAGGCACATCCTTTCTAGATCCTTGGCTTTAGTACAAATGAAATTCTGTGGGCGTATGTGAACAAAAAATTACGCAAGCTGTAGATTATGTGTAAAAATTAATTCAAAAGTGCTCTCCAGGGCATATTGGACCATATAGCTCCCAAAATTACCAAAAACCCAGTTCATTCTATGAAAATAATCTATTAGATGCTAGACGTGGCCACATTTAGTACTAATTTTTAGTGTATTCCTTATTTCATAGCTCCTTCCTGAAAGAAGAGTTAGTGTACAAGTTTTTTTTTGGCTCTTGAAAATAGTGTTATTTTATGTTAAGTTATTTTTTTAGTATTAAAATAAATTTCTTAATAAAATTAAAGATTTCTATAGAAAGCTTATTAATTTGTCTTGAAACTGCTTTTGGTTTTATCTTAAAATCTTACAAAGCAACAGAGATATTTTGATTAGAAGAGCGGAGCGTTTGCTGTACAAGTTTTTTCTTTGTTCACTGTATATCTTTATAATAGAAAAAATCAATCCAATATATTTGTGATATGTGTAGTCGATGTAGACAAATAAGAGAAAATACTTTTAAAGGTGCAGATATATTAAAAATATTCCACGAAAAAGTCGACCAAAGTTGTTAGCGGTGAGAAACGCAAGAAAAACTTAAAAAATAGGGAAAACCACCATTTATATGTTCCAAGACTTAAAGAAACGCTAAAGGGGACACGACGGACATACCACGGAGACACTTGAGTGGAAAGTCCATCCGTAAGGTTATAAAAGCCAACAATACTAACGACAGCGTAGCTAGAAAAAAAACTTTGATTTTGGAAGTTAACAGACAGAAGCGTTAGTTATTTGCTGAACTACATACATAAATTTCAGACTTCTGATTTCGGGAACCAGATAATATTTAGCGACGAAAGTAAATTTATAATTTTTGGGTCAGATATATAGCTTATGGTGCGGCGCAAGCCAAATAAATAACTAACTATTAAAAATATAAGGCCAACAGTAAAACATGATTGTGGTTCTCTCATGGTGTGGGGCTGTACGTCGGCACTGGGAGTGGGAAAGTTGGTGTTTATATAAAGCACAATGGATAAACATCTATAGTTGTCCATTCTTAGAGAAAATATACATGCCAATGCTGAACAAATGCATCAATATATCAATGGGTATTACTTCCAACATGACAACGAGCCAAAACATATACCCCTGGACATTAAATTATGGCTCTTTTATAATACCAAACATATGACAATACCCCAACAAAGTCTCGACATGAGTCCTATTAAAAATTGTTGGGATTATTTGAAAAAAAAATTCGAGAAAATAGCATTTCGTCAAAAGTGTGCTTAGGACGAGTATTGGAAGAAGAAAGGTTAAAAAACTATCTCAAAATTTATGAAATTTAGTGGAATATATGCTAAGACGTCTGCAAGTGGCCATCTCTAACAATGGATATCACGCAAAACATTAAAACATAATACGCTGCTTTAATAATGAAAAATCTGTGTAAAAAATTCAAAAAGCAAAATTCTTTTGTGACCTGATAAATAAGCGATTTTTTCATTATTTTTGAAAAATTTCATAAAATAAATTTTTTTTTAATTTTAATTAATGCCCCTATCACGGTTTTCAACTTTTAAAATAGTTTGGTTGTGATTGATAAATTTGCATTACCATTCTCCACTAAATTAACAGTTGAGTTTTCAGTTGTGTTTTGGTACTATCATTTACAACTATGCGTAAGTTTGGTTGAGAAAAACGTTGAGTATACACAACTGTTTTCAAGTAGTTGAGTCGGTGGTTGGGTTTTTCTAGTTGCAGGTAAGAAGTAGAAAATATGGAAAAATCGTAACTGAAAATATTGATTATGATTCATAACAAAATTTTCTTAACATTCCAAAATTATTTTTTAAAGAATTCGTTCCCTATTTTGATTATTCCTTCATGATGTTCATGATGGTTAGAATCATCACGAATTTCTTTCTTTCTTTCGATACGTAGTACATCTACATATATTTGCGACTTCATTTTCGTCGTCATAAAATAAATCTACATATATTTGTATCCATTTAGTATGATTTGTTTGAACTAAATCATACAAAACAATATTTTTTCTAAAACTTTGTATTTTAAATTTTCACACAAATTAATTGCTTTCTGTCAAACTTGATATTTTAAGTTGGCAACGCGATGACAATTTCAACTAATAAACAGTTGTGGTTCATAATACTAAAACACAGTTTGGTCGTGTGTAAGTTTGGTCTACTCTTAGGCGACCAAACTGAGTTTAGTTGAAAACCGTGATAGGGGCATAAAATATTTGCATTTAAGGCTTCTCTTATTTCATATGTACCAAAATAAACATGAATTTTTCAAAGAAGACATTTTTATGTAGCATTCTTTTTGCAAAATTTGTTGAGATTTACATATGCAAAATATTTCTGTGAGTACCTGTATGTATATAAGATACTAGCGGCCCGCTCCGGCTTTGCACGGGTATAAAATATATAACCTATGTCATTCAATGAAAAAATTATTAAAATCGATCCAGTAGTTTTGATTTATTCATTACTGCCCGTGGCCCGCATGCGTTAAATTTAGGGTAAAACAATTCTTCTTTCCCTAAACCATGCTTCATGCTTTCTCTAGAGGTTACTCTTGAAAGAGCGACATACAGTTGGCCATGTGAAAAGCAGTTAACTCTAAAATCTAAGCCTGCAACGTTGAAGGTTTGACCCTGCGATTTATTAATGGCCATTGAAAAAGATGTATTTACCGGAAAGTGTAAACGTTTAAATTGGAAGGGTAAATCCGATGATATCAAAGCGATAAGGGGAATCAATACATCTTCTCCGGTAACAAATCCTGTGAGTATTGTGCACTCTATTATGAACGTTTTCAGTGATTTTACCAGCAAACGCGTGCCATTGCAAAGTTTAGGTGGATTCAGGTTTCTTAATAAAATAACAGGACAACCTACTTTCAACACCATTTTGTGAGGAGGGAGTCCAGACGGGTTCAAAGAGTTTAGAAATTCTGTAGGAAAATGAACAGCTTCTTCCAAATCGAGAACAGTATTAACCGAATAGTATATTTTCGACAGCGCATCAATCTTTGAACGAATCAATTTATTTACCTTATCTACTTGTTCGTTAGTTGGTGACAGAATCGCTCATTCTTTAAACCAAGAGATTGTCAGCACGTGTTCCTCGAGTCAAAACTGGTACAATTTGACGGAAATTTCCTGAGAACAGAATTGTACATCCACCCAGAGGTGAATTTTTGTTGCGCAAATCGCGCATTGTCCTATCCAGTGCTTCCACAGACGTCTTGTTTGACATTCGTCTCAGATTATTAATGAGCAGTCACACATCAATTTTCCTGTATTGCTCTGCTTAGAAATACTACAGACGCTGTTATTGTCATCGGTGGCGATTTTCAGCGGGAGTTGAATGTAAAGTGGGTGGTTCGGCCTCCTTACAAAAGCGTAGCGGCAATGCCGGATAACGCAACTGGTAACGCAATTTTTCCGATAGATCTCACCTTTTTTAAAGCTTAGCTGTGCCAAAGGCTGTAGGACCTTTTACAATATGCAGTAACATTCTATATGAAATCAACAATGTATTTAAGGTATTTAATTAGATAAGGATTAATGATGTACTGGTTAAAATCGCTTCGAAAATTAGCCATTATTTGTCGTAAAAAGTAGATGACAAAATAATTCTGGCAAAAAAAACTGACTCCAATATTAAGAATCAATCCAAAAGATTACAAAACGGACGCAAGTATGAAAATGATATTGAAACAAAAAGAAAATAATTTTAAAAATCAGTCCATAAATAGAGAAGTTATGTAATCGTCAATAAATTTTTTTTGGTGGGGGGAGGGGGGCTCAAAATATCCCAACGAAATTTGCTCTAACTTTAAGCAAAATTCTTTCAAACCAAAAAAGAATTTTGAAATCGGTTCACAAATAGCAGAGTTATGGAATAGGGTAGCAAATTTTCCCTGCAGATTTTCAAAAAAAAAATATTGGACCTAACTGCAGGCAAACCCTTTCAAACAAAAAAAGAATTTCTAAAATCGGTTTAAAAATGACCGAATTAGGCGTGTACGAACATTAAAAACAAGTAAAAAAATACACACGAATTGATAGGTATAGCGGAATAGCTTCAATGTATTTATTTACAATCTGTTTTATAATAATAAATAAATTTGATAAAGAAAGAAAAGAAAAGAAAAGAAACACAAATTAACAGTTGTTACTAATAGTGTTTTCACACTGCAAGTTAAAACCTGGTTTTAACGTTAAAACCATAAACAGCTGATTTTGCATTCACACTGCAAGTTTGTTAAATTCAGGTTTTAACTCACAGACTGTCTAATAACTTTGCTCAAAATAAAATAAATCTCCTGCAGAAATGCGTGTGTTTTTGTTGCTGTATTTTTGTCTGCTTTTTATAACACTTATTTGACAAACTGTACAATTGTTTTTATTATTTATTAATATTTTAAAATTATGGCACTAGTAATACAAAGTAAAGAAGTGTTTGGAAATCAAGTTATTGTATATAAAAAATTCACAAATAAATCACAAAATGAAACTTTTTTTATCGGTGGATCGATATGTCACATCGTTTATTTTTACTTTCCAGAGGTCAATGAAAATATTTTTGTTGTTTTCCTTCCAAAAATCTCTTATTTTTCCTTAATTTTTTATTTATTGTTGCTGCTGCATCCATTTTTGAGTTGAAAATCTTGCAAGCGACATCTTTTGTTATTCACTGGTATAAACATTATCAGCTGCTTCCGGTCATTTTAACTTGGCAGCACTGAACTAACCACAGCGAAAACAGGGTTGCATTTCATAAAACCAAAATAAAACCAATTCAGAAATGGTTTTAAGTTGGATTAAACAAAAACAATTTGTATGGTAAAACCAGGTTTTAACAGTTGGTTTTAATATTAAAACCAACTTTTATTAAAACCAATTCAGTGTGAAAACACTATAAGCTTCTGCAAGCTTAATAAACGAAACCTAATATTATATTTATCTAGAAGAGCTATTGCTAATGTATTGCAGTGATTACTAAGACGATTTAAGTATCTAAAGCTAAATTTATTTATTTCATCGCGAATAAAGGAAATTTGGAGGTCTTTAAGAATCTGTTTGTTTGTTGCAAACCATGGATCATTGACCATTGATCATTTTAGATTGATATCTTTGTAAAATTTCTACATTGGAACTGCTTAAAGTACCCCATAGCTGAATGCAATAAGTTTAAACTGGTTTCAATATTGCCTTATATATTTTAATTTTATTTTCAAGGTTAAGTTCCAAGTAGCCAATACGTTTTTTTGTTTTTATATTTAAATGATCTCTTTTATCCTTAATATGTTGCTTCCAAGTTAATAGTTTGTCAATATGATTCCTAGTTATTTCACAGAACTAGAAGTTGGAATCGGTGCACCGTTTAGAAATAATTTTGGACACTCTTCTCTTAAAGAAAAATTTACATGAGTCGATTTATTTTAATAACCATTGTTGTAAATTATCAATCTGTCTTTGATTTAGAGATGATGCTTCATATGGTGATGATTGAGATGTTAATATTGCCTCAAAAACTACACATAACTCATTTTGTTGAAGTATTTCTAATACAATTTTTTTATTTTTTATTTTAACACATATGTAGGTGTTTTGTTTTGAATATTTTTTGATAAAAAATATAAATCTTTTTTATGTTTTGATTTTTCTATTTTAAGTTTGCTTGTATACCAATGACCTGCACAAGACCATTTACAAGACCTTTTTTCTAAAACAAACGCTTAACAACACTGTTCGCTAGATTTTTTCAAATGCTTGTCTTGCCAACAGTGTTGTTTAGCGTTAGTTTTAGAATATTTCGCTGTAGTAAAGCGTTTGAAAAATGTCGCATGTCTTGAAAGGTCTTATAAATAGTATTGTGCAGGATTTTATTGTATGCAAGAGTTTATCTTCACCTCGACAACAATATTTTTTAATGAAAATTTCCCGCAACATTCGCGAAATCTTAAAAAAAAATAATAATTTAGATACGACATATTGTAAGGGTGTGACGAACTTGTCTGGCGCATGCGACTTATACGGGTGGGCCTAGTCACGCATGCGTGTAAAATTGAATGCCCATTGGATAAGTAAAATTCTACCACTTTGGTTCGTTGGTCGGTCGTTAAATTGCATGGCGGTGTAACACGGTTCGATGAATAAAATCTAAAAAAAAACAATAAAAAATAATAATAAGCAAAAAAGTTATTAAATTTTTACACGCATGCGTCACTTTTGGCCCACACTGTATAATTCATCGTAGTATACATATCGCACCTTATCAACAAGAGGGTATTAACTCAAAATTTTTGAAATTTCACTTTTTGCAAGAAATCAACTAACAACATCAATATCTATCTACTGTAAAAAATTCAACGTATTCCGATTACTCTTTCACCTCGAAAACCACATTTGAGACCATTTTTGTGATAGTGTAGTGACTACCTTTATGTAATCAAAAAGGTATTATTTTGAGTTAGTACAAAAGTGGACACAGAAATGTATCTTATATTTTCATAAAAAAGGTATTATTTTGATTTGAGCCTTTATTCAAGTTAAAAATAATCCAATTGTTTTATTTAAATTCTGTTGTATTTTGAGTTGATACTGTTTTGTTGAAAAATATATTTTGAAACTTTATTTAAATTTCAACTAAAGCATCGTATTTCAAAATAATACAAAAAAAATATCTAGAAAATTCAGAAAAATGGTATTAACTCAAAACATAGAGTTTTTTCCCAAGAATTCCAACATTTTGAAATAAAAACAATGCAAATATATTTTCAAATGAAATTTAATTACTACTATTGATTCTGATTTTCAAATTCTCTTGTAATCTAACCACAAACAGTTTTTCGTCTCTACTGAACATTTTAAAATTTTGAGTTAATACCCTCTTGTTGATAAGGTGCGATATGTATGTACATTGGAGATTGAAAAGATTTTTTTAATGTTGAGTGAACGCCATCCACTTTCACAATAGTGTGTCCTCTTTCTAAATTTAACTGTTTGATTTCAATATATAATTGCAAATTCAAAATTTTTCAAAGCACTAGACAAAATCTTGTTACTCTTGCGATAAGAACAACCTTTTTATATGCTTAAGGCAACATTTAATAATTAAACAGAATTGAGGCATAAACATATTTTCCAAGCAAATTAAAACTAAAAAGCAGCCCCAGAAAGCAGTCGATAATAGAATCTATTTTATTTTGAGATCGTTTTTTCTTACGCTCTCACATATAAATACTCATTCTCTCAAAAATGTTACCATACTTTCAATCAAGAGGGTAGCATTGTCTGAAGTAGTTAGCACGTTGACTACAAAACCAAAAGTCTTGGGTTCGAGCCCGGTCTCCGGCAGTCATTAAATAACAACACTACGGATCTTGCTGATGTGCATTAGTGCCCTTTGTATCAGTTGTTCTGGGTAAAGTTCTAGTGAATGCACTGGTCATTAAAACTACACCGGCTTCAGCGGATGCTAATCCTAATGTAAAATCAGAGCGCCCTCCTTAGTCGGTATTACGTAGCGGAATCACCGGCGAAGTAAAATAACCAATAAAAAGGCTACTAAAACGTAGCTTCAAAATTTAATACGCCTACTTTGATAACAGTGGCGCTGCAACACTGCATTAATAAAAAAACGTGCAAAAAAGCAGAGTTGTAAAAGAATGAAGCTTTAATATATTTCTTCCTTTACCATCTGTCTTCTCTCTCACTATTATCTCTTCAACTCACAGGTAGAAAAGGATCATTGTATTGGACCCTAGTGAGCTGGACTCTAAATTTCACCCTTCCTTACCAGCAGCGTACTAACCTAACCTTCAATCAATTTCATACATTTTGTATACAAAACTACAAAGAAAAATAATCACAAAAGAAAATAAATCAAAAATTGGAGAGGATTTGAAGTTACTGCTGTAGATTTAATTATGTGCTTTATTAATGTGACAACGATTCTTATTTTGTTTATAAGTTACTTATAAAATTATTTAAGAAATTTATTATTCGACATAATGTCATAACTTTATTTTAATTTGAAATTTCTTTGCTGATGGTTAAGGGTTGTCTATATGCATTTCATTTTTGCTGTAGCAAGTCGTCAGTAGACTTCAACCACACATTTTGAACAGTAACAAACCTCTTATCTTATGCACAGAATTTCAAAAACTATTTGAGGATTTACAAACAGTGTGGCCACAACTTTAAATGCTTAAAATAATGCTAAAAATGCTAAAAAAAAATATTTGAAAATGCTAAGATATAATGCTAAAATTTTTGAATGATTTTTTACTAATTATATCGGTATAATTATGAACAAATTTCATTTGAATAAAAAAAATCAAAGTTAATTCAAAAATAAAACAAAAATTCAGGAACATAGCCCTAATTCACACGTTGATTTTTCAATGATTTTTTGAAACACGATTTTTGTAGTTTGTAGGCGAACTGTATAGAAAGGCAAAGGGGGTGGAAAAAAAATCACATTTTCCGTTCTCCGAGTTTTTTTTTAAATTTTCTTTACACATATTTTAATTTTTGGTATGTTGCTTTATTTTATTTTTTCATTGAATGTGACAACAGCTTTTTTTAATAGAAAACAGTGTTACCTGTAGGCATTTTTGTCGTTAATATAGGAGTATAGGGAATATCGGACAAATATTTTATTTTGGTCAAAATGTAGGTATTTTGTATTCTCATATTGCATTTTTTGTGCATAAATGTAAAAATAACTATACGCAAAATATATTTTTGCTCCCTTTAAAAATTTGTTTTTGCTCATAATTACATTATCATTATCTAATTATTTTGTTGTCGCAGTGCCTGTATTTGGATAGGATCTTCCCTCTATTCTTCTAATGGCAAACACCCCAGAAAATAGGAAATGAGCATATATTAAACAATGATTTAATAATTAAGGATATTACTTACAACTATTTACCTTAAATCTTAATAAACTCCATGATTGGAGAAAACCCAAATATAGATATGTGTTATATTTGTATTATAAGATAATTTCTGAAAAACTGTAGAAAGGTATGCATTAATTTCGGAGGCAGAAGTAATCACTTTGAATAATTTAATGCATAATAATTACATATATACATACATACATATGTCAAGTTTTAAGTTACCTACTGTAGCTCCAAATATTCAGAAGAAATAATTTTGGTTTACAAAAGGTTTACAAAACAAATTTTTTAACATGTAGGGAAAAAACGAATTTTTTTAAAATCTAATGGCAACACTGATACAATTTTTGGAAGAAAAAAAAATCAAAACTAGAAACATGGAAAAAATCATCGTATGAATGTAAAATGTTTTTGGAAGCATCTTTTAAAGAGAATCAAAAATAAAACAAGATTTTTAAATCCTCGTATGAATTGGGCCATACAAAATACAATTGATGAACTCATAAAACCTCTTGTATCATTATATTAAATATAGTGTAAAATTATTTTTTGGTAATTTTCATATAAAAATTAAATACATACAGTTTTATTTTATATGTTTTTAAATTATTAGCATGCCTGCTATCAACATAATGTGAAAGACAGTTAAAAATATACTTTTTTTTTAAATTTATTAATATACTTTTTTCAGTCGTATTTTTCATTGTATGTCCAGGAGCCGGATTCCGCAGCCAAATTTTATTAGGTCTTTGACGTTTAAAATACACTAATGCGGCTATTAGACGGTTTGTATATTAGCGTGACAGATTTTCGTACATTTCAATAAACTCCTTTAAAAATGCGCGTTCTAATCAAGTCATCTTTACCCTTTGCTTACTAAAACACAAATAAAATTTGCAGTTTCACAGAACATCTATTAAAGAAGTATGATTGTACATATGATGACATACTAGGGTATTCATTTAATCGCGGTTTTGCTTTAATAGGTTAATCGCTCGGAGAATTAATCGAGGTTTTGCTTAATTTGGTTAATAATCGGTTAACTTCGGTATTAGCCGGTTAACCGATTAATAAAGTTTTTCCATAAATCAAGTGTTTTCAACAAATAAAAGTGCTTTAATTATTTATTAATTTGAGTTTATTAGTAAAACAAAAAACACACATAATAATTTGGTTTAAACGTTTAGGATTTAAGCGATTCTCCTTAGTTTTGGTAAAAACTAACTTGAAAAAATTCTTATACTTATCGTAGATGTTGAGGAAATCGAAAGCAATCCGTAATACAGAATGTCTAAGTTTCTCAGTAATTTTCCTGGATTTCTCAAAACATATGAAATCATTAATTATGCCACTAGAATCCGGTTTTTTTCAAATTCTTAACACATATAATAGTTCCTTCTATTGTCGGGTCATCATCTGACTCATACTAGCAGAGCTCAGCGACGAATATTCTGCAAACAAGTTCATTTTTACATTTCTTAGCTTTCGTTTTTGTACTGCATTTTTTGCTAGAGGGAAATATTTCAAAGTGTAGGTGTAAAATAATTCAATTCATATCTCGTTATATCTAATCCTTAATTAAATCGTTGGCACCATTACTGTTGACTTTTATAAAATTAAAAACAAAAACTTCATAGTTCCCTCTAGTCTTTACTAAACTCTTTTATAGCCATGTCCAAAGATTTTGAAATTGTACTTAAGTTAGGATCACTGAAAATACTTCTTTGTTTGTATGAAAAATAATTTCTAAACACTCACGTTTTGTAAATCAGACGAAACGAATAATTATTCACACAAAATATAAGTTGTAATACTACAAAATATGAAAAAATTTGTTACGTCGGTTAATCGACTGAAATTAACTGGTTTAACCGTTAAAAAAAAGCCAATTTTAAATTAACCGATCAGTTAATCGGGTAGTAATTAACCGGTTAGCCGATTAATCCAAATTTTTTTAAAATCATAAAACCAAGCTGAACAACACGAATTTTGCATTATCACACTATTCTGAAATGTCAACATGGTTTCGGTCATTATACATTTGTATTACCGTAAAAATTACAAAATACAATGAAATGCACTAATTGACAGAGGTTTTTACTTATATAAATGGAAAAGAATATATGAAATTTCAAAAATTAAAAATGCTAAATAATGCTAAGAAATTAATACAAAAAAGTTGAAAAAATGATAAATGCAAAATTAAAAATTCGCTGCTAACTGAAAATAAATTATGGAAAATTTAGCAATGAAAATTCTAAAAGCGTCACGCTGTTCACAAATAATAATATTTCTGAAAATAACAAAACAAAAATAAGCGTAGCAGGCTTAGAAAATTATACAATACAAAGCAATTTTTGCGATATGACTATACTATTTTTCTACACCTTTAAGCATTAACCACAGCAGGCTACATGGCTACACGACTACAAGTGCCGCTGGCAACAAATGTTGCCTAGTAGCCAGCTACTTACATTATTTTGAAGACGGCAGCAGCACCATAAATTTATATTTCAGTGGTGCCGCTTTCAAATATTTCGCATTTTTAAAAATAAAATAGTTTATTCAAAAATAGTTATAAAAACAATTCAGTTTATTTATAGGTTTAGTAATTTCTTCAATACTTTTAGCAATTTTTCGCTAAGTTGCGATTTTTTCGCGTTTTTCCAATCTTATTATATTTTCAATGACTTTCGCGATTTCTAATCAATTTTAGGACTCGCTTCCGATTTTGCAATTTATCGCCAATTTTTGCAAACTTCGCGATAAAAGTTACTTTTTGCATGCTTTCAGCCTGCTAACAGTTTAACCGATTTTTAAACAATATTAGACTTTGTTATTACCTCGCTTTTAATAAAATTTGCTGACATCAAATAGATACAGAGAGCGGAGAGTGCTCGATTTAAACTCGCTCGCAAACGAATTTAATTCGAGCGAATTTGATTTTTTGTATGAAAAGAGCTACTCTTGTCTGCTCGCGAGTTAAAAAAAATAAAACTCGCGAGAGCATTTAATTTTTGAGAATCGAAAATGGGACTCGCGAGAAGAATTCAAGTTTTAAGAGTCAAAAATAAAACTCGACTCGAGAGTCGAGTTAAAACGAATTATTCGCGAGTTTTATTAATTTTGTTTGCTCAAATTCTGTTTTCTATAGGTCGCAATGTTGAAAGTATATTTTATTACTGACAGGTAAGCATTTGCATAACTTTTCATGAAGCAGAAGCTTTAAAACATTTGAAAAATACCTCGTGACATGAAAGTAAGAACATATATTTTTATACATGTATGTATATGCATTTTTAAGTACTATACTTTTCAAATTCGCATATAAATACACTTTTTCAAATAAACAAAAAAAATTTTTTTTGTAATAACTATTCGTTTTGAATTCGTTTATGCTCGTTTTGCACTCTTTTAAAATTTGTGCTTAAGAGTTTTAAAATAAAACTCGCGAATACATATTTTAAGGCGAGTCATTTAATGCTTACGAGTCGAGCACAAAAGGAGTACGAATCTTATAAAATTTTTAACTCGCGAGCACAAATTTTAAAACGAGCAGAATTTCTCCCTACCCTGAATACTATCTATTCGTTAAAAATCGAATCGAATCTATGGATTAAAAATCGGTAAAATGGAAAAAAGGCCAGATTTGGCTTAAAATCACTTTTATCGCAAAAAAATGGCGACAAGTTGCAAGCAAGCACTAAAATTGTTTAGGTAGAATTATAAAAAATGCCAGAAATTCGCAAAATTCGCGAAAATTTGCAATAAATTGCTAACATCAAAATGATGGCCAAGTGCAAGAGCAAAGAAATCCTAAATCCCTAAAATTTTTAAAGGATAAATGCTCAAAAAAAATTTTGTATAACGTATTGGAAAAATTACAAAAATTTTGCAAATAGTTTTCGGATACGTTGAATAATTTTCTCACAATTTTGTATTTTCGTACCAAATATTATTTTGCACCTCAAATACCGTATTTTAGGTAGCGATAACCAAAAAATTAAATTTCTTTACAAATTTTTTGCTATAATAGTTATTCGTAACCAAAAAAAAAAAATATGTCTCACTATAATTGGTTACAATAACCAAAATGAAATATATCTTATGATAAACGTTGATTATAACCAATATTTGAATTTATAAATTTTAATGGTTAATGGTTTAATGGTTTTTGTCATTTCTCTTATAACTGCTATTTCCATGTTTTCAACATAATTAATTAAAATCTTAAAGAGTATTTTCATAAATGCGGACATACACGCAGATTTTCTGAAAAAAAGTCACAATTTGATCAAATAATTGTTTTGTACCATAAAAAATATGTATATATTAAAATAATTTTGTTTGGCCTCTTTGACTTCTATATGAGTCTTTTTACTTCGCCTAAAAAAATTATTCCAATTCAAAAAATATATAGAATGCGCTTAATTTTTTTCCCTTTGTTCACACATTAGCTGTTTAAAACTTTTATGAAATCTTAAATTCAACCTAAATAGAAAAACAAAAATAAATTTGGAATGTTATACAATAAGTCTATGTACACTTTTCTAATAAAAAATATTTATCGTAATTATACGTTTTATCATGTAAGAGTCTGAACACAATGCAACGATAATTTATTGCGGTGCGGTTTTTCATACGATTTTGAAGTGAAAAACTGCAGTGCGGGGCGGCATAAAATTAAAATCTATTTTATTTTCTCTGCGGACTTTCTTATTCTCTCAATTTTTGACACTCTTTCTCTTTCTGATGTTGCCACAGTTTTTGGATAATTGGCGGTGTTCACAACATTGTTGTAACAAAAAACATGATTTTTTTTTTCATAAAATATAAAAGTTTAAAATACATATACATATATAAAATATGTCTGCGAATGTATAAAATATTAATCATTTTTTGTTTTTAGTTACTGCCATTACAAAATATTTAACACAAAGGGTAATTTTTTTATAAAAGTGTATACACAATACAATAATAAAAATTTAAACAAACAATGACAAGTATTGACTCTTAATGTACTTAGTGCTAATAACAGGAAGCATTTAACGAGTAACAGCATGTTTATAGAACCCAATATGTCTAAAATACGCGTATAAAACCTGACGTTTATCAAGTTTGCGGTTGTATAACGCGAATGTCATTTTATTTTTGTAAAAAACGTAACAAGTGACAGTTTATTTGGGTTTGTGTAACGCGTTTTCTGCTGTCAAAACATAAAAAAGTGCACGAATGAAAAATTACATTCGTCGGTGGAAAAATTGCAAATTTTATAAAACATAAATAAAATAAAATTGATATTTTTAGAAATTAATTTTCTTTTCTTGCAAGATAATAGCACATTTTATGCTATTTTATTATTTGTATATGTGTATAAATTGAAAGATTTCTTTTTTAAATAAAAAATTTTTATTTACATAAATACTTCCATGTTGCCGTCAAAAAGGGTTACCTTTTTTAATGAAACAAAATACAAATTTTATATGACAAAATGTAAACAAATAAAAATTATTTACAGAAAGGCAACACTGTGATTTGGCACTAAATTGCTAAGAGCGTCACACGACGTAAGACGGACGAAAAAAAATTAACGTGTTCTACAAATGCAAATTCTTACGTATTCGTGCGTGTGCCATTCGTGCGTGTCTTGATTGTGACGTGTTCTATAAACATGCTGTAAGAAAACACATTGATTAATGGATTTAAAAAAACTTTTGGCGCATTACATTACAGCAGCATCGGAAGGTGTTACCTGCTTATGCACGGGTGCCAGTATTAAGCAATCCCGAAAACTTCGTGGTAGATCCAAAAAAAAAACTTACTTATATTTCAGAGCGCCGCACACTGGGGTTTCCGATATCAGAAGTCGGAATTAATTAAAAAATTAAATTTGTGAGAACCGAATAAATTTTTATGCTCGCTAAAAGTACACGAAATTGCACATCACTAGCAAAAAATTCAACTTCCGTTATGGAACTACACACTTTTAAAGTTTGAGTTATTTGACGTTTTTCTTGAGTGCAATAAAAATTGCAACTTTTGGTATTTTAAGAATTAGTTTTCGGTGCTTTGTGAAGTGAAAATTAAAAATATAATAATGGAACCTTCAACCTCGGGTTAGTAATAATCAATGCACGTTTTTGTTTTTATGTTTAACTTGTGTTATTTTTCATAATTTGTTTTCTCGCGTAACCCTATAATTTAGTGAATTTCGGGAAAAATTACGATAAATAGTTGCGAGTTAAGCCGAGTTAAGTAAAAATCTTTTTTTCCCGTAATACAATAAACAATTTTGAAGCAAATTGTTAAAAACATATTGCGCCTTTTAAAATAATATGCAAATATTTGTTGCTCCTACTACCTAAAAGCAGTAACAGCATCATTATTACTGTTGCTTTTGTTTTTGTGTCCTAACCGCGAAAATAACTTAACTGACATATTTTTCGAAATTGACTTTTTGATGCAGCATCCACTAGACTTGGGTCGAACTCGTTCACTAGTTCATTTTTGCCACAAACCTATGATCAAACCCATTTAAATTACATGGGTTTAATAATAGGTTTGTGGCAAAAATGAATTAGTGAACGAGTTCGACCCAAGTCTAGCATCCACACGTCATCTGGTAAAATATTGATTTGAAAATAGAAATGGTCACATTTCCGTGTAGTATGTTAAAAGTGTGGTCGACAAAATTAACGTAACTAAAAGAAATTCTATGATATACATACTTATTTGATTCAAGTCTCGACAGTGAAGAAAATGCCAGTGATGATGATAATGATATTTATACCAATTATACAGATCATGATCGTGATGATGATTGTTAATAATTGGATACGTAATAGAACTGTTCAAATATTTGTATTTCCTTTTTTAACCGACTTCAAATAAATTTGCATTAAACATTGAACTAATAGTAAAACAACTTTTTTAAAACAATCTTTTATTTAAATGCTCATAAGAATCAGTGCAGTGAAAAATAAGTCGTGAACTTAGAAAGCTGTAAAAAAAAACACCAAATAATTTTTATTCGATATAAATCTACTTTTTGTACAAATTATTTTTCTTTTGTGATTTTAAAAATACTTTTTGTGAATTCTCAAATCATTTTTTTAAAGTCTATGCATAAGATAAGAAGATTGTCGCTGTTCAAAATGTGTGGTTGAAGTTTACTGACGAGTTGTTAAGGCGACAATGAAATACATACAGACAGTGCTTAACCACCATCAAAAAATTTCACTTTACGTTTTTCTTTCTATTTTTTCTAAGATTGATATTCTTAGTGTTAATCACTACATAGTATAAAACAAAGTCGCTTTTTCTGTCCCTATATCCTCATGTATGCTTAAGTCTTTAAAACTACGCAACGAATTTTGATGCGGTTTTTTTTAATAGATAGAGTGATTGAAGAGGAAGGTTTATACATATGTATACCCAGTAAAAAAAGACACTCCAAAAAAGTCATGAAAATGTAGAGTTTGCGATCTGGAAGTAGTGCAAATTTCGATCCGATCTAATGATTTTTACATGGGGTTGTCATTGCAAGAAGTTCTCTTTTTCGCCGCCTGGTCACCGAATTGGAAGCGATTTTAAGAAAAATGTACTTTTTTGTGTTCTATGATAATATTTTCATCTAGGAAAAATGGATAATAGTTACCTATTTTAACAATTAGTTTCTTTTTATAGGAATTTAAATGCGAAACAGTAATTTAATGTAAATTTAAGCAAATAACTTTAAAATTTTAGACCAAAATTAGTTCATAAGTTTCTTCAAAAAAATCGATTTTTTAAAAATTCTGGTGAGTAATTTCTAAAACTAGAGAGGAATTACAAGGTTTTGTATGACTAAAATAAACTTCTACTTGGTTTTCTGCTAACTATTGGCAAATTAAAAATGTCGATTTTTTGGAAGCAATGAAAATGTACTTCCTTTAGAATGACTTCCAACTTTTTTTACTGGGAAACTATGGAGGAATTACAAGGTTTTGTATGACTAAAATAATCTTATAATTGGTTTTCTGCTAACTGTCGGCATTTTAAAAATATCGATTTTTTGGAAGCAATGAAAATGTAGTTCCTTCAGAATGACTTCCAATTTTTTTCCTGGGTAATAACATCAATTAAATAGTGGAGAAATACTGTTATTTTTGAGGTTTCTAATGTGATGTCGTAAATAATTACATCTTTTCCGCTTACATTGCAAACACAGGCTGAACCCTACGAGATTTATCCAAATAATGTGCTAAGTATTGTACACATTAAAAAGGTCTACAGAAAACTCCGCTATGGTATATGTCTATCTCTTATGGATATCGCACAATAAAATTTTTAACCGACTTCAAAAAAGAAGGAGGTTATCAATTCGTATGTATTTTTTTTTACTTTTTTTTATGTTCGTACACGCCTAACTCGGTCATTTTTAAACCGATTTTCAAAATTGTTTTTTTTTGTTTGAAGGGTTTGCCTGCAGTTAGGTCCGATAATTTTTTTTTTAAATCTGCAGGGAAAATTTCCTCCCCTATTCCATAACTCTGCTATTTGTGAACCGATTTTAAAATTGTTTTTTGGTTTGAAAGAATTTTGCTTAAAGTTAGAACAAATTTTGTTGGGATATAATGAGCCCCCTCCCCCCACCAAAAAAAATTTATTGACGATTACATAACTTCTCTATTTTTGAAATTCTTTTCTTTTTGTTTCAATATTATTTTCATACTTGCGTCCGTTTTGTAATCTTTTGGATTGATTCTTAGTATTGGAGTCAGTTTTTTTTCCAGAATTATTTTGTCATTTACTTTTTACGACAAATAATGGCTAATTTTCAAAGCGATTTTAACAAGTACAGCATTAATCCTTATCTAATTAAATACCTTAAATACATTGTTGATTTCATATAGAATGTTACTGCATATTGTAAAAGGTCCTACAGCCTTTGCACAGCTAAGCTTTAAAAAAGGTGAGTTCTATCGGAAAAATTGCGTTACCAGTTGCGTTATCCGGCATTGCCGCTACGCTTTTGTAAGGAGGCCGAACCACCCACTTTACATTCAACTCCCGCTGAAAATCGCCACCAATGACAATAACAGCGTCTGTAGTATTTCTAAGCAGAGCAATACAGGAAAATTGATGTGTGACTGCTCATTAATAGTCTGAGACGAATGTCAAACAAGACGTCTGTGGAAGCACTGGATAGGACAATGCGCGATTTGCGCAACAAAAATTCACCTCTGGGTGGATGTATAATTCTGTTCTCAGGAGATTTCTGTCAAATTGTACCAGTTTTGACTCGAGGAACACGTGCTGACGAAGTAAATGCTTCCTTAAAAAGATCCAACCTTTCGCGACATGTCAATAAATTAGAGCTTAAAGCTTATATGAGGGTTTCGTCATCTTCGCGTGAGAACAGGATATTTCCAGAGATGCTGCTAAAAGTTGGCAATGGAGAGTTAACACAAAGTGAGGGAAGGATTAACCTAGAAAACCTTTGTGTTTTGATAGACAACATCCAAGAGTTAGTCAACAATGTCTATCTTGAAATTGATAACATAAGTTATAAGACAATATCTTGGTTTAAAGAATGAGCGATTCTGTCACCAACTAACGAACAAGTAGATAAGGTAAATAACTTGATTCTTTCAAAGATTGATGCGCCGATGAAAATATACTACTCGGTCGATACTGTTCTCGATTCGGAAGCAGCTGTTCATTTTCCTACAGAATTTCTAAACTCTTTGAACCCGTCCATTAATAAATCGAAGGGTCAAATCTTCTACGTTGCAGGCTTAGATTTTATGTTGCTCTTTCAAGAGTAACCTCTAGAGAAAACATGTTTGTATTGTCTAATGATAAGAAAGCTGTTAACGTTGTAATATGTTAATTGTTGTAAAAATAAAATAAATAGGTAAAAACGTAAAAAGTAAATAAGTAAAAATGTAGTATATGAATTTAGATATTCCAAAGATAGCATAAAATCTTCATGGTTTAGGGAAAGAAGAATTGTTTTACCCTAAATTTAACGCGTGCGGGCCACGTGCAGTAATGAATAAATCAAAACTACTGGATCGATCTTAATAATTTTTTCATTGAATGACATAGGCTATATATTTTATACCCGTGCGAAGCCGGAGCAGGCCGCTGGTAATTAATATAATTAGTTAATAATTTTGTAAGAAAAACATATAATTTTATAAATTTCTTTAGAACTTTTTCAAAATAATGTAATATACATTCAAGATGTTTTAAAATAATCCAAAAGAATCAAAAGTAATCTTCGAAAGTAGTCAGATTAGTTTTTGATTACTTTTGATTCTTTTTGATTATTTTGTAGTAATTTCAAGTAATTCAGATTACTTTTCGATTATTAGTAATCGTAAACAATTAGTAATCGTGCGAAACTGAATATAATCATAATTTAATCATTACTTCACCTTTCAAAAAAGTAATCAAATTACTAATCATTACTACGAATACTAATCATTACTTATGGTATGGTTTACAGTATGTTGAACGATGGTTGCTTAAAAAAATAAAGGATAAAAGAAAATTTCCCAATTTAACTAAAAAAGAAATAAATTTCTGATAATCGACTTGAACGCTTAAAAGTGCTCTCCTGCAAAACAGTTTAAATATGACTTAAGAACTTTTTCCTTATTGCCACACACACACACACACACACACATATATATATATACATATATATGTATGTATATAGAGACCTGTTTTCGATTTAATTGTAAGCAACATGTAAAAAATAAGTTTTTAATTGAAATTAAAATTTGGTGGCCTACCCATAATTTAAAATGTAAAAATTTTTTACATACTTTAAATAAAATTTTCCATCCTAAAATTTCGTCGTATTTGAATACTATAAAAAACCGTCTTCTGAAAACTTTAATTTTTGTCGCTTACGGATAATTGAATATAGGGGTCAATATTAATATTTATCAGGGATGGCAAAGTTGGTACACTTGTACTTTTTTTGGTACTATTCAAACTCCGAAAGTACAATAGTACACCAATGACTAATTTAGTACATTTAAGGAAGCTCCCCAGTTTCACTCCGCATTTCTTTTCAAACGATTGCATATGTCAATTTTCACTTTTGAACAATGAAACTCATATTCTTCTCACTTAAAAACAGTCTTGTGAAAGCAAAACGCAGCAAGAAAACGAAAAAATTCGAACTCGTTCATTTCCAAATAATTTTTCTTCTCAATTCGGATGTCAGAGCACATTCTATTAATTTCTACATTTTAAATTTCAACTTAAGCAATTGTAACCATATGCTTTAACATCCCAACTCCAATTTTGTGAAAACAATTCGGTACACTGAAAAAACTATTTTTCATAAATTCAATGAATGAAATTCATTGACGAAGATTCATTAATATTTTTCTAAAAATACGTTGATTCAATGTAATCATACATTGTTTCAATGAAAATATTCATTAAAACTCAATATGAACTTCAATGTACGTATGAACGGTACGTTGAAAGCATTCATTAAAGATAAATATGAAAAATTTTAATGAACCAGTTCCTTGACTCAATGTACCAGTACATTCATATTTTTAGATATAGAAACTCATACATAACAAAGTGTGTAAAAGCAAAATAAATGATGAGTACAAAAATAATATAATGAATGAGTATCTTGATTCAATGAACTTTTTCATTAACTCAATGTACTCATACATTGTTTTCCAACGGGAATTAACTAAAAAAAAGCAAAGCAAAGAGAAACATAAAGACATAAAAAATTTTAATGAACAATTCATTGACTCAACGACCAGTACATTCATTTTTTTACACATAGAAACGCAAACTTAACGAAGTATGTACATACATACATATGTAAAAGTAAAACAAATGATGAGTACAAAAAAAGTGTAATGAATGAGTATCTTGATTCAATGAACTTTTTCATTAACTCAATGTACTCATACATTGTTTTCTAACGGGAATTAACTAAAAAAAGCAAAGCAAAGAGAAACATAAAGATAACTAGTTTGAAGATGTCATTCAAGAAGGAATGTTGTGTTTGCTTATTTGTGTTCATAATTTTGTGTAATATAGATTTAATAAAAAATTGGTAATTAAAAATGATGTGCTTTGATTGTACAGAAAAATTCAAAAATATATACTTATTAGCTCGTCATTTTAAGCAAAAACATAATTTCTCTAAATATCGTTGCTACGATGGTGATTGCTCATTAGTTTTTTTCAAATTTGTCT
The DNA here is from genome assembly GCA_944452675.1 of Tachina lurida. NCBI lineage: Eukaryota > Metazoa > Arthropoda > Insecta > Diptera > Tachinidae > Tachina > Tachina lurida. Next base: position 106,152,489 of record OX101753.1, on the reverse strand, counting down.
CGGTATAAAAACACATAACACGAGCACACGGTGCATCAAAGTTTGAAAATACTGATAATAGCAAAAAATTTAAAGAAGACGAGCAAATTGTATCAAATAATTATGAAAATAGTGCTAAAATATTAAATAGTGATAAGTCCGAGAAAAGTTTACAAACCAATGTGGGGGACATAAGTGACGCAGCAGAAATAAATAAGGAATTTGAAACATAAATAGAACTCCAAGCAGTAAAAGAGAATTCCCTAAAATTCAGCCTTAGCTTGCACTACAATTCAAATTTTTTCCAGGAAAGACATATACCAGATTCAGGAACAAGTTTCCACATTGATTGTCGTCTCCATTTTGAATATATTTGAAAAATTTGTGATGAAAAAAATAAAAGATGTTAGCGTAATTAATGAGTTTTTTGGCATTATTAGTATGAGTTATAAACTAGAAGAAGAAATACTTGATCGCTTTCCCACCGAAAAATTAAACTACTACCGGACTTCTAAGCGAGGAAAAGAATATGTAAAATTTTGTAACTCCAAACTGACCCGAAAAGATGTAAAAAGAAAAGCTGATACAGAAGTACCTGAAAAAGTGCTACTATTTCCGATGGTAAAGTTATCTGTAAGTATAATCATATAATATAAATTTAATATATTATAATATATATAATATAAATTATTCTTTACTTATACTTAAAGGTTCCGAAAGTAACGCGGTTGAATGTGTGAGAAGTCTAAGATTTAATTTGAATGCGCAGGATTTTGACATATGTTGGCAAGCATGCTGTCATTTTAGATTAAACTAAATAAAACAAGCTTCGTCTTCAGCTGAAATATTCAAACAATATGTAAGAATAATTATTTTATACATATATTTTCTATTAAGTGCTTACTAAGTAAATGCATTTCAGATTGATAAAGATTTTAGTGTTCTTTTTGGCAATCGTCCAGGCGTTCTTGAGAACTGGCCAGAACATTTTGATAAGATAAAAGAGTTATTTCTAAACAACTTACGGGACAAGGCCGTGAAAAATATTTTAAATGATTAATGGTAAATAGAATTTATTATTTATTTTTAAACGAATAATTTTTCTGTGTAGTTAGTTTTGTTTTAGATTCGGCAGTTTTTCTTGAAGCAGTTCTCTTCACTGAACTAAAAAGGTACATAAAAAAAATTTAATTCAATTCTCTTTTAAAACTGCTCGCTTATATCCAATTTTCCTATTGTTTTAATGCAGCGAATTAAACAACAAAAGGGAATTGAAGTAACATTTTGGAGCAAGCAAGTCAGTACTCCTCTTCTTTCCTCTCTCTCCCATAAACTCAGGCTTGCTTCAAGAAAAACTGCCAAGTCTAAAACATGAGTTAAGAAAATAAATATTCAGTTATGTAATTTCAAAATCAATTTCCATTACATACTTGATTAATATTATTTGAATATTTAGCCAATCCAAATTGAATTTCATATTGTTTATTTTGTAACATAATAAAAATGTTCCACACATTTTCTTCCATTAAAATTTTATGATTCGAAGTTATTATTTTGCCAGATAAACAATATAAAATAAATTTTGAATTGGCTCATTATTTAGTAGAGTTGTAAAACAGCTACAAATTGTTTTAATTATAAATATATAAATACATACTCGTACATTTCTTTTTTCGTTTAAAGACAATGCTGCTGTTCAACTAATGTGGTGTGTACATGGCTATTTCATTCCATCACTTACTTATTTAATTTAAAATATCCTTCAGCTTGTGAGCAATTTTGGAATTTTATTGAAAATTATTTTTATGACATGAAAGTTACAAGCAAGACTTCTTCAAAAGTGGGCATAATAACCATAAGCAACTGCGAGAAAAATAGTAGATACATATGTACCGACAACAAAAGTATGACAATCCTTTTTTTACAATGAATTTTAACTGTTCCTTTTTAATAAATAAGAATACTTTACACTTAAATAATAAAATAAATTTGTATATAATTTGTAAATTTATTTACTATTAATAAATAAAAAATAAAGAAATAAATAATCAATGTAATGTACATTAAATTCTATGTAAAAGTTCATTGAGACAATGTATGCGTTCATTGGGTCAACGTATAGGTGCATTAAAATCAATGTAAAAGTTCATTGAGACAATGTATGCGTTCATTGGGTCAACGTATAGATGCATTAAAAACAAAGTAAAAGTTCATTAGGTCAACGTATAGGTGCATTAAAATCAATGTAAAAGTTCATTGAAACAATGTATGCATTCATTGGGTCAACGTATAGATGCATTAAAATCAATGTAAAAGTTCATTAGGTCAACGTATAGGTGCATTAAAATCAATGTAAAAGTTCATTGAGACAATGTATGCGTTCATTGGGTCAACGTATAGGTGCATTAAAATCAATGTAGAAGTTCATTGAAACAATGTATTAGTACATTGCTTCAAATTATAGTTTCAGTTAACTTAATGCAGAAGTTCATTAAAATAATGAACTGTTTCATTGTGCCAATGAACTTATACATTGATTTAAAATATGTAAATTTTTCAATGAACGGTAGTTCATTGATTCAATGTACCTGTGTCTTAGGTCAAAATTAAGACAAAAGTTCATTGAAACAATGAACTTTTTCATTGATATTATGTACCTTTTTAGTTCAGTGTAGCCGGAATATAGACGATTATTCTAATAAAAATACATAAAAATATGTAATTTGAACTAGGGATGGGCAAAAAATATCGATATATCGAAATATCGATATTTGTGAAAATAAATATCGATATATATCGCCGATATTTCAAAAACCGATATATCGATACATCGATTCTTATTTACGAGTATCGGGATTCCATATTTTTAAGAGATCTACAAATTTTAGCCGGTTTTTAACTGTACGATATTGGCATCACTGCTAGTGATGAAAAGAGAAATTTCATAATAACAAGGCACATCTATAAGGTGAACCCACTAAGCCAGGTGACTTTTATTTGTTAATTAAGCTAAATGCCAAATTTGGTTTGTGTGGGTATAACCCTGAAGAGAGAATTAGTTTTTACTTTCTGTTCTATTACGAATCAGCTAACTCTTTTTTCTTTATAGAAATCTTATACAAGCCGTTAGTTTTTCTCTTTCGTTAAGGGGTCCGTTTCTGAAATCTACAAGTTACAAATCTAAAAATAAAATACACACAAAACAACAATAAAATTTGTAAAAGTGTTTTGTGTCTATTTTACTCGTAAATTTGTAACTTGTAGGTTTGAAAAACGGTCCCCTGTTCTTTTTCTGTTCAACCTCTGAAAATCAAAAAACATAAATAAAATAAAAACATTTCGAAATAAACTGTGATTGTGCTTTAAGAATTAAAAAAATTTAATTTTTACATGAAAAACATAAAATTATATTTAAATATAACAATGGACGAAGCAAAACTCATCACTTTTGTGGAAAACTGTAACCATTCTGGGAAAAAATAAACACTATATTGAAACATAACAATGGACGATGCAAAAGTCATCAATTCAGTCGGAAAATGTGACCGTTCTGGTCAGAAACAGCTAATTTATTACAGAAAAAGTAGCTATTAAAATTTAGAAATAGAACGGCACAGCACAGAACAGCAACAAAAAGTAAAAACTAGGGAAGCGTTAAGGAGCTACAGTAGGTTACGTATAACTTAACATACGTAGTTCCTTTGTATTACATTTCTTAGAGTGACTAATTGTGCATTCGAAATGAATGCAGTTTTTCAGAAATTATCCTATATTACAAATTAAACATACATATGTATGGGTAAATTTATTTCCTTTTTCGATACTGTTAAGTATTGATCTGGCATCACCCTATTCTATTTGTCAGTTGTTGTTAAACTGGCTTTACTTGTTAATCTACACGTTTTTACTATTCTTTTCGTCAAATGCTTCTGATAATAAAGACTTATAAAAGTACATTAATTTATCTTAAACTAACGCCTTTTAATTAGAAAAGACACAACAGTGATGTCAGAAGTGGTCTTTTTTTTGAGTAAAAGAAGACGAAATGCCTTTGGAACCCGATGACTTACGGGAGCTTTCCCATTTGCTGGCAGATGCAATACAGCAATCGACATCGCAGGCCATACAAACGGCGGCTGCAAATAGTTCACAGCAAAATGTGTCGAGAATTTCAACACCGCCTGTTTCATTTCAGGTTACAAATCTACTGATTATACCTCCTACCAAGACTATTTTATACGCTGCGAGTGGTCACTACAGCTAAGCAGAATAGCAGAGGCAGATTATAAAAAATATATGGGCGCCGAGTTAAACAACGCTCTCAAAATATTAGTCAGCCCAAAAGTCCCTGAAGAATTCACATATGATGAAATTAAAAACACGCTAGTGGACCATTTTGACAGAAAAAAGAACCAGTACGCAGAGAGCGTAAAATTTCGGCAGGTGGTGCAAGACAAAGGTGAAAGTGTGGCTAATTTTGCTCTACGTTTGAGGCAAGCGGCATCGTATTGCAATTACAATAATTCATTATACCGGATGCTCACCGAACAAATGCTTTTTGGATTGGAGTCCAGTAGCATTTGTGATGAAATTATCGCGAAGGAGCCTGAGTTGTTTAAGGATGCGTATGAAATAGCCCAAGGACTAGAAGCGTCGCACAAATCTGCTGTTGAGATGAAAGGCAGGACTCCCGGTCCTATTCCGTTGGCAGAAGCTACTTTCAAGGTAGGTTACAAAACTACGAAAGGGGGTGATGGCAACAAAAGGTCTCCCCCAAAAACAGCTGCACATAGAGATTCTGCAAGCGGTACCAAGTGCTATGGTTGCGGCGGTATCCATAACAGACACCAGTGTAAATTTCGCAATGCGACCTATTATGCTTGCAACAAAACGGGCCACATCGCAAAGATGATTAAATCGAGAACAGCGCAAATATCGGATGCTGATAGTGATTCGGAGCTTATCCAAAGATTAAATAAAGTGGGCGATCCTATATCAGGAAAACACATGCTACAGGTATTGTTAAATGGCAAAAAGGTGATAATGGAGTTGGACTGTGGTGCCCCATGTGGCATAATAAGCCAATCCACATTAAGAGGCCTAGTAGGGAAATTTTTTGCTCTACCTACAAACAGAAAGTTTACAAGCTACACAGGACATGGCATAAATCTGATCGGTCGGGTGATAGTAAATGTTACAGTTAGGCCCAAAACACGCAAGCTTAAAAATAAAAATGGGTACACTACACTTATCGCCAATGGAGTTCGAGAGGCTGCAGGGCATGCTATCTAATTTTGAGAATATTTTCAGCGATTCTGCTGGTGAGTTGGACATGCCACCAATTAAGCTCCATTTGAAGGAAGATGCCAAACCTGTTTTCGCCAGAGCAAGGGAGATACCCGTAGCATTGAGGGATGCTTACGCAGCCGAAATAGAAAAGAAAATTTCTGCTGGATTTTATACTAAGGTTGACTTTTCTGAATGGGCATCGACAACTCACGTGGTTGCAAAAAAAGATGGCAGAATCCGGATAACAGGTAATTATAAACCAACTCTCAACCCTAGGATAATTGTAGATGAGCATCCTATTCGTAAGCCGGAAAACATTTTTAATAAGATGAATGGGTCGAAACTATTCTGCCATTTAGACATAACGGATGCTTATTCTCATTTACGAATTGACAACGATTTAGCACACGCCCTAACACTAAACACTCCGACGTATGGATTGATCCGACCTACCAGAGCGGTCTACGGAGCAGCAAATATACCCGCAATTTGGCAGCGAACGATGGAATCTGTATTGCAGGGTATCCCCAGCGTATGTAACTTTTTCGACGATATTTTAATTTATGCAGTAGATTTTGAGAAAATGTTGCCCGTATTAGAAATAACTTTGAATCGTTTCAGAGAGAAGGGTTTAAAGCTTAATAGCTCGAAATGTGTATTTGCTGCACCAGCAGTTGAATTTCTGGGCCACAAAATTGATAGCAGCGGGATTCATAAATCCGATAAACACGTGGAGGCCATAAGAGATGCTCCTAGACCTTCTACACATGAAGACCTACAACTATTTTTGGGAAAGGCCACGTACTATGGGTCATTTATACCTAACTTGTCCACACGCAACAGACCATTAAAGGATATACTTTTAAAAAAAGAGTTCAAGTGGACTGCGGAAGCGGAAAAAGCATATATGGATATAAAAAATGAGTTAATATCGCCTAGAGTTTTGATGACGTATAATCCAGAACTTCCGCTACTCCTTGCTACGGATGCAAGCCAAGTGGGGCTGGGCTCGGTTCTGTCTCATCGACTCCCAGATGGCCGTGAAAAACCGATCGCATATGCGAGTCGTACTCTAAGCAGTACGGAACGAAAATATTCCCAAATTGATAAGGAGGCTCTCGCTATTGTGTGGGCAGTGTAAAAATGTTTATGTATCTGTATGCATGTCATTTTACCCTTTTTACCGACCACAAACCGCTTGCGCAAATTCTAGACCCCCATAAGTCGCTCCCTGTTTTGTGTATCAGCCGCATGGCAAACTATGCTGATTTTTTAGCGAACTTCGATTTTGATGTAGTGTTTAAAACCACCAAGGCAAACGCAAACGCCGACTATTGCTCAAGAGCCATGAAAAACGATTCATTAAACAAAATAATTCAATTATCTGAGCTGGATGACTTTGACACTTTTATTATAAAGCAGATTGAACAACTCCCGACTAGCGCTGCCAAAAATTGCTTCAGAGACAAGGAGAGATAAAAAGTTGGGAGAGGTTGTTAGAATTTTGGAAAGCGGCAAATAACCAGAAATCAACTATAAGATGACTGGCGACTGTTTGACATTTGAACATAGGGTTGTTATTCTGGAAAAACTTCGCCCTAAAATTATACAAGATCTGCACTCTGCTCATTTGGGTATAGTGAAAATGAAGGGCATTGCTAGATCTTTTGTGTATTGGCCCGGCATCGATAAATATATCGAGGAAGTCGCGAGAAGCTGCGCTGATTGATCGAAATTCGCAAACGATCCACCTAAATTTCGAAATCATCACTGGCATCATCCAAAAGGACCATGGGAGCGAATTCACGTAGATTACGCCGGACCATTTTTGGGATCGATGTTGCTTATAGTGGCTGATGCGTACAGTAAGTGGATTGAGGTCAAAGTAACGTTTAACAGTACATCGTCTACCACAATTAACATTATCGACGAGCTTTTCGCCACCTATGGTGTACCGGTCACCCTGGTGTCCGATAATGGCACATGCTTTGCCTCAACCGAATTCAAGGAGTTTCTCACCACAGTCGGCGTTAAAACACTTAAATTTATTTTTGCGCCAATACAGAATTGCCCCCCATTCAACAACTGGTAAGTGCCCAGCTCTCTTGTTTTTGGGGCGTGTATTGCGTACACGGTTGAACTTTCTTTTACCACAAGATGTGTCGCCGGAGGTTACTGAGAAACAGTATATGAAATTTTACACGTCGTTTCGGATAGTGACACCGATGCAAAATGTATATTTTCTGTCCAATAGTACTCGTCAGGCAAAATGGCTGCCAGGTGTGATATTGAATCGCTGCGGGGATTTGCATTATGAAATTCCTCATAATGGTAAACTTATTAAACGACACATTGACCAAATTAGAGAGAATGTGGATTTTGATTTCACGAAGGAACCGAAAGATTTAACGCAATCACTATTCAATGCGGAGAAGGGACACTCACCAGCTAGAACTAGAATTGATGACTCATTGTCGGAACGGCCAATAAGTTTTTCAACACCAGTTAGTTTCTCAACGCCACAAAGTCAACTATCAAACAGTACCTATTCACCGACAGCATATGAAGGTTCAGAATCACATTCGGATTTGATGGGATTTGAACCACCGAGGAATACCGAGGCGGTTTCGAGCAAACGGGAAACTAATCCGGATGCGAATGCAAATGAACATGCAAAGGATGAAGCAGGTGGAACAACACCACCACGTAGGTCGACCAGGACTCGAAGACCGAGAATTATATTCTCTCCGTAATCAGCTTTAGTTGAGGGAAGAAATGTTAAGTATTGATCTGGCATCACCCTATTCTATCTATCAGTTGTTGTTAAACTTGCTTTACTTGTTCATCTACACGTTTTTACTATTCTTTTCGTCAAATGCTTCTGATAATAAAGACTAATAAAAGTACACCAATTTATCTTAAACTAACGCCTTTTAATTAGAAAAGACAAAACAGATACCAATATCAATTTGGGTTTTCTCGACTCATGGAGTTCATTAAGTTTTATGTTAGTTGTTCGCGATTTCTTTAAATATTATTGTTTGGATGCAAATTGAATATTTCTCGTATTCCGCAATGATGAACTTTGAAGTGTTAAACACGGGCATTCATTAATCAATGATAAACATCATTATTTATAAAAATTATTAAGGCTTTCTAAAGGCTTAAGGTTTTGAAAAACCCTTAAAACCCATATGACAAAAAATATCGATACATCGAAATATCGATGTTTTCAAAACATATATCGATGCTGTTCAAAAATATCGATACGATATATATCGATACATTTCTTTCATTTGCCCATCCCTAATTTGAACTAAAAAAGAGTTTAGTACAATTAATGATCAAACAGAATATGTCCGCAACTTCAGGAAAAATCGTTGTCAAATTAACAAAGCCCATAATAAAATCTACGGCAGTAACTTCAAATGCTCTATAATTTTAGTTTTATTTTCTTTTGTGCTTATTTTTCTTTGTAGTTTTGTATGAAATTTATTATAAGTATGGTAGCATTCTTGAGAGAATGAGTATTTATATATGAGAGCATAAGAAAAAATGTGTCAAAATAAAATAGATTCTACCTATCGACCGCTTTCTGGTGCTAATTTTTTGTGTCAATTTGTATGGAAAATGTGTTTATGCCGCGATTCTGTTTGATCATTAATAGTATGTTCACACGGACAGCAATTATCGAGGTTCGCTCTCCCATTTACGGTTCGCGGTCGAATCTTGATTGAATCAACATGGTTCGCCATACAAATTTTTGAGACCGAACCAACTTGGTTCATTTTGAACCTAGCTGCGAACCATGAAGAAATTGCTATCATCGCTAGTTTTGATAACAAATTATCGCTAATTTATCTGAACTAGCTATCAAAACAAAATGAGTACATACATACACATACACATTAGAACACATTTTATTAATTATTTTTGCATAATTTGCTTATCTACTGTAAAAAAGCAAATAACACAGAATATAAAACGCGTATCAACTACTATTCACGTATATACATACGAGTATGTATGCATGTATGTATATACATGAAAACAGTGATGCCAACTTTTGATACTCAAAGCGCGTAAAAATTTTTTGAAAAAGCGCTAAATTGAAAAAATATACATTTAGCGCAAAATAAAGTAAAATTTTTTGAATAAGCGCGAAAAGGAGCTAGTTTTAAAATGTTTCTGTTTTAAATCAAAACATCAAAAAATTTTGTTAAGTAATTTATTAAAAATTAATATGTACCTATCATAAGATCAATACATACATAAGTACATTAGCTCGAGATATTACATTTCATATTACACTTTAATAAGGTAGATATAAATAGTGTACCTACATATATACATAATAGAAGTATGTATATATGCATATGCATGTATCCATGTTTACATAAGTACATACATACAAAATTTCAATATTTTGCTTTTTCAAAAACATACATTATCCTGTTTTTAGGCTATACTGAATATCTTTCAAAGCACAAAAAGTTCGAAGAAATAGAAGATTATTCTATATTATTCATCTTGTTCAAATTGGTAAACTAGCAAAATAAAATTAGTTAAAAGTCGATATTGCTAAATTAAAAAAAAGACAAAGTTCACAAAGACTAAAATCTAGCCATATTGAACAAAAAGTAAAAAGGGGCTAAAGGGCTGAAACCAAATTCGATCGAAATAATTTCATTTACGTAATTAGGTTCTGCAGAAAACGAAATACTAAGAATTTGCTCGATGAATAATACTCGGAATTGTAATTTTCTCTATGTGAAATTACAAAAATCTGTTTGAAACAACGTTATTTCAACAAAGAAAAATTTTTTTCAACCATTTATTTAAAATATGTTTGTTTTATTTAATTTTTTCTTACATATTTAAGATATTTTCTCAAGTCTTAAGGAAAAAATGCATCATCATAAAAACTGAAATATTCTATTCCTTCAAATAAAATTAAATAAAACTTTAACACATACACTACGTTTGGATATGAAAGTGGATCTGAAGCAATTTTTCGGCATAATCTTGACCGCTCTGGGCATCCAAAATTGCAGTTATTGCAATTGCAGACAATGAATGTATAATTTTTTTAATTTGGTTCACTTCAATAAAAAAAATTGGTCCTTTGGTATTTTGTTGATCTTCTAATATGAGCAGCAATGTGTTTTTTGTTGCCAAATATTGCCACATTTAAGTTGAAAACAATCGAATTGACGTTTTTTCGGAATGAACAAATCGATCGAAATCTGAAGAAGGTAAAACAAAATCGATCGAAATGAAAATTCGTAATCAAAACAATTTCGATGGATTTCTGTGACAGGCCTGATAATTATAAAAATTGCTAGATTTTCGTGTTTTTTCCGCGTTTTGAGTGACTGAAAATGGATTAAATCCAACACGAAAAGTTCTAAGTTGGCATCACTGCATGAAAAATATTTGTCAAAATGAACCACGAATGTGTCGTCTGAACACCAGGGTTCGCAATTGTGGTTCAGAGAGCGAACCAAGTGGTTCATGTTGCCGTCTGAACATAGCATAAAACTCAAATCATAATTACTATACATATCTTTTCACTTCATTTCACAAAAACGAATGAAGAACAAACCAAAATGTATACAAACATACATAAAACACAAATAATTGATAATATATCAGCGCTGATTGTCGTATCCACTATGCACTCAAACTTGTTTCTCGCATGAACAAATTCTCGCAATAAGTGTCAACCAGCTCGGCTCGGCAACAAGCGGCCACTCTATACGCACCCTAACACGTGTGTCAGTCCGAAGACGAAGAGGTGATAGTAATAGAATGCAATATACATATAGTTATGTTATTGATTATAACAATAATTACCCTTATCGGGAATAAAAGTTCACATGAAATGTGTTGCCTTTCCATAAAATTGTGGTTGCCAATTTTTGGTGCGTTGTTGTGTCAGTATACTATTTCCTAATTTTGTTCACCATTTTTTGATCATTTATCATCAAATTTTTCGCCTTCTATTACCGTTAAGGGTGAATTACATTAAAGTGTGCCAACAGTTTTTGCTGAAACCGCAAGTGGGTTGAAAAATTTTATTGCTAATAAACAAAAATCTACGGCTCATAATAAGTCTGACGAGTCCAAAGTTGCACTTTTAAAATAATTTATTGAACAGTTCCCTCGCATTATTGTCGCAACAAAAGTAACAAGCTTTATCTTCCTCAAGAATTTCGCAATATAAGAGGATTATATGACTGCTATACCTAACCCTACGTCTACACCTGATATATTTTTGTCATAACAAAAGTCAAATTTTATATTTAAAAATATTTTTTTTTATGTTAGCTCTTTATTCTATATGGAATTTGACATTTATCATGATAAAAATATATCAGGTGTAGACGTAGGGTAACATTTGAAAAATATTAATCAGGGTTCGTCACTGTTATCCTTAAGCAGCATTACCGTTGAAAATTTTAAAAAAGGGGCACAAAAAGGGGATTTAAAAAAAAAAGTGGCACAAAAGGGGGCTTTCTAAGAATAAAAGTGGCAACTTCAAAATCAAGAAAAATTAAAGAAACAAACATACTTATTAATGCCCAATTCATACGAGGATTTAAAAATCGTGTGTTATTTTTGATTCTCTTTAAAAGTTGCTTCCAAAAACATTTTACATTCATACGATGATTTTTTCCATGTTTCTAGTTTGGTTTTTTTCTTCCAAGAATTGTATCAGTGTTGCCATTAGATTTTAAAAAAATTCGTTTTTTCCGTGCATGTTAAAAAATTTGTTTTGTAAACCAAAATTATTTCTTCTGAATATTTGGAGCTACAGTAGGTAACTTAAAACTTGACATATGTATGTATATATATAATTCTTTTGTATTAAATTATTCAAAGTGACTACTTCTGCCTTCGAAATTAATGCATACTTTTCTAGAGTTTTTCAGAAATTATCTTATAATACAAATATAACACATATCTATATTTGGGTTGTTTAATAGATGCTCATTTCCTATTTCCTGGGGTGCTTGCCATTAGAAGAATAGAGGGAAGATCCTATCCAAATACAGGCACTGCGACACCAAAATAATTAGATGAAACTCTATTTTTAAACGGAGCAAAAATATATTTTGCGTATAGTTATTTTTACATTTATGCACAAAAAATGCAATATGAGAATACAAAATACCTACATTTTGGCCAAAATAAAATATTTGTCCGATATTCCCTATACTCCTATATTAGCGACAAAAATACCTACAGGTAACACTGTTTTCTATTAAAAAAAGCTGAAAATGAAAAAATAAAATAAAGCAACATACCAAAAATTAAAATATGTGTAAAGAGAATTTGAAAAAATAACTCGGAGAACGGAAAATGTGATTTTTTTTCCACCCCCTTTGCTTTTCTATACCGTTCGCCTACAAACTCCAAAAATCTTGTTTCAAAAAATCATTGAAAAATCAACGTGTGAATTAGGGCTAAGCTTTATTTGCTTTGCTCCTACAGGCAGCGTTACCGTTGAAAAATTTCAAAAAAGAGCACAAAAAGGGGATTTTCAAAAAACAAGTGGCACAAAAAGGGGATTTCAAAGAAAAAACGGGGCAACTTCAAAATAAAGAAAAATTAAAGGAACAAGCATATTTACGTCCCTTTTCACAATGTATGGTTAAGAGTTAACGTGAACTTTAACTGACAGTTCTTCATACAAAACTTCCAGTTAAAGTCTCTGTTATCTTTTAACCATACATTGTGAAAAGGTACGTTACTAAGTTATTTTTATTTAAAACAAACAATGAAAACAAATTTCTCATGTTTAAGAAGTACAAAAACATTCATTTTATGAGAGCTCATGTACTACGTTTATACGCACGTGTTATTTGCAAGTAAAAATTCTAACTTACGGACTCATGAAAACTATAACTGATTACTGGGAATGAGATGTATGTATACAGAAAAATAATTCTTTAGGTATTTTAAAATTGCTTATTTGACGACTGTGAATATATTTCTATAATACAGTGGTCAATTTGCGGCATTTGATATCGACCGAAGTTCCAATAGAAAATAAACGGAAATTTCGTTCGATATCGAATGCCGCAATTTGCCCCCGTTCTTAAGATTTACAAAGAATTAAAGAATAAATAAATACATTTTTGTTGTCCATATCCCTACAAGAAATGAATGACTGCAACTAACACAAACAACATTTTTTTTACTAACACATTTGCAACAATTTTACATTCAATTCAACAGCGATTATAGTTGCTCTAACATCTAATGTACACATGTATGTCAAAAATTCTAAAATATTGAATTTTACTGAAAATAATTTATAATTCGTTCGGTTTATTAAATTAAAATTTATAAAAGTGGTAAAAAAATTATGGTGTTTGTGAAAAAGTAAGATAAAAACAATAATGAACAAAAGAAATTTTATAAAGTTTAATTTAAAATATACATCTGTATGTATGTTTTCGTTTCTTTTTAAATTTTTAGCTATTTGGATAGTGCAAAATGCGTTGGGGGTTGAAGAAGGCGGTATCAAAATAGTTTTTACTAATGATTTTTTTGTTTAGTTTTTAAACATTTATTGTATTTTTCTATACTTTTGATAATAAAAAAAATATTAAATCAATATAAAAGTTATATTTATTATTAGTATATCACTTTTACATCAGTACTGATTAGTCAGTTCTGACGATTTTTAGATCACTACTGATTAGTCAGCTCTGACGATGTTTACATCAGTACTGATTATTAATATACTGTGGATTGAGCAGTTCAGATATATGTTTTACTACTTCATGAAGTTCACACGTATGAGAGAGAAACAAAATCACACATACACGAATGTTTACATCAGTTTTTAACAAAATGATAGACATTAGCAATTTCCATCAGATGATGCATCAAATGACCGTCATTGTTCTTGTAGGCTTCACTTGTTTACTTAAAAAACAGCATAATTGAAACAATTTTGATAAAAATTTTAAAATTCGATTCTGAAGAGAATAATATTATTCTTTTTAGGTATTATGCATAGTTATTAAATACCTTAAATTCTTTCGAAATTGTACATCTGTATTTAATAATAAGTTCTTCACTTGGAGTCCATTCTTCCAAATCGTTTTGAAATAAATTTAAAGCAGACAGCATAAACTGACAAGTGTCTATTTTTAGTCTATTTGATAATTTTTTAGTAAAGCTAAAGCTGCTCTCCTAATCTTTAGAATACTTTCGTGTAGCTTTTTTCTCTTTTACTTCTTTTTCAAAGATAATAGAATCATCTCATGAACTAATTTCGTGGGAATTTATTTCAAAAACATTACTTGATGATGGCAATTCAGTGTATTTTTTTTCTGCCTTAGCGGTAATCCTCATACCTAAATAAAAGCGGCAAGCGTTGCGTTAGCAACAGGGTACTCATTTTCAGTACATTTAAATGTCGAAATATTATTTGATTGTACTGAAAATACGTAACCTGCTGCTAACGCGACGCTTGCCGCTCTTATTTAGGTATGAGGGTAAGAACAGTATACATACATACAACTAAGCATGTACTTGTCCGCATTATTTGTTTTTCATACAATATTATTTACATTTTAATAAAGTTTTTCACCTTTTAAAATTAAATTTGGCTTTTACAATTTCTGCGGAAACAGCTAGAATCACATATGTATGAGTGTATGTAATTTCATATTTAAAAATCTTACACGAATGAAAAGATTCATACCAAGGCGTTTTAACACCATGTACTCCCACAGAAAATAGTATTGCAACATACTAGGTTTAATCCAGTACTCCACATTGGGCGCCCGCGAGATCCCAATTTTACCGAAAACTGTTCCCGTACTCAAAGTTTTGACAAGTAAGGGAGATTTTGAGAGAGTAATGTTGTTCTTCTTCTTGCCCGAAACAGCCCGTAATTTTTCTTTGGGCTAGTTTGGGCAAGCCGATAAACGATCAGCTGTTTGAAAAATAACCAATAACAAAGTAAAATTAAATTGTCCTAAACACTAAAAACATTGAAAAGTTGTATCAAAAAGGTTTATGTTAGTTATGTTATGCCACAGCATGTAAGTGAACGCTTGCGTGTGTATGTGTGTAAGTATGTATTTACTTGTGCGTTGGCTTTTGGTAAGATTTTTTGTTTTTCTTGTTCCCGTAATTTTGTAAATTTTTTGTATTATTGAGAGAAATTATAGCTTTTTCTCATTTTAAGCCTGGTACTCTGCTCGAAGTTGTGAAAATTTTTCAGCAACATTGATTATTTCGCGTGAAAAATTTGACACGTAACAAGTGATGCCCATTTTACTTTTTCGGAAAAAATGTTCGTATTTATTGGTTTGAAGTAGGCAACACTGATCGACTTTTGTTAACAAAAACATCAGCTGTCAATATTTCGCACGAAATAAATGCCAGTCTCATTAATTCACAGATAGCAAGAAAATTTTGCCAGATACATTTGATACATTTTTCACGAGTTGAACAGAGTACAAGTTTTGCTACATTATTTCATGAAAATTTCACATAAACTTTTTTTGTATGGAATATGTTAACATTTCGCGTGAAATTTTGAACAGAGTACCAGGCTTTACCGAACTTTGCCCAAAAAGTACGGGATCAAACCTACTGTAAATTTAAAAAACAAAACATTTTTAATTTTGTTTTTGCATGCTTTTACAAAGTTTGACGCAGGAAATAAAATCTTGTTCTGCGTACATTTATTGTCAAAATAAAAACGAAAATTGACTTTGAACAAAAATGGGCAAAAGGGGCACAAAATAATGCAAATGATTTAAAACTAAGGGGCATAAAAAGTGGCAAGGCACTCAAAAAGGGGCAAAATGCGACTTTAGTGGCACAACGGTAACGCTGTCCTTGAGGGCCTTTCTAAATACTTTCAATTATAATTTCCATATCGGCTTCCACTTGCCTAAAAAGCAAATGCGTTATTTGTGAAAATTACAAAAACTTGAATAATGAAGCACAAAATACTTTAGAGCAAACAAACGATTTTAGGTATTTCATATCTTTTATTCGTAATTTTTATTTGATGTTTAATTTTTGAAAATATTGTATCTTGAGTATTATATTGGACCCACTTTATAACTTCGAGGTAAAAAATATAAAAAATCACTGTTACTTTTTTGGTAAAGTAAAAATTGCTGAAAAATGATGCTTAGCCAACACGTCGTAAAAGTGTACACACGCGTTTGAATTGTATTAAATACAGATATAGTAGCACGTTTTATTTTATAATTTTGTGTTCATTTAGTCTTGTTTTAACAATATGTGTTAGATATTGCTTAAATTTTGATTTGACTATTAGCAGTAGTTGGAAAAAATGGGGAAAATAAGGAAATATCAACCAACGTTCGAAAATTCATCAATCTTTCAAATGAAGGGAATTAAATGAGAAAAACCGGACAAAACTTAATTTTTTGTAAATTTACAATCATAACTATCATTAAAATTACAAAAGAATCAAAGTTCTCCACGATTGGGACGAATAGCAAGGCTTGATGAAAGACTAAGGCGCAAAATTGTGACAGAAATTGCGAAAAATACAAACGGAAGTAGCACAAAACTGAAAGAGGACCTTAAAAATAATTATGAAATTCTTGTAGATGCTAATATAATTCGCCATTGCTTAAAGAAAGTTGGATTATAGACGTGTATAGCCAGAAAAATACCATACATAAACAAAACTAAACGATATACATATGATCTGGAGTACAAACACGTCCATCTTAACAAATCTAAGTTTTGGGAAAGAGTTATTTTTACGGATGAGCGTAAATTCAACCTATTTCGAAACGACGGACGACCAAAAAAATGGATAAAATGTAATATTGACTTGGATAATAAAACGTATGCAGTGCTGTCAAACATGGTTGGGACTCCGTAATGGTATTGAAGTGCATAAGTACTGATGGGGTTGGAGAATTAAATTTTTTATGGAATTATGGATCGTCGTGGTAATTTAGATATTTAAAAATATATTTTTTTACAGAATGTGAACAAATTGCACCTTAAAGATAAATAAAAATATTTATGCATGATAATGACCGCAAGAATAACTTAAGGCTGGTTAAGGAATGGCTTTTTTATAAAATAAAAGCGAAGCTTCCACATCTTCCACAGTCCGAGATTTAAATATGATCGATTATTTATGGGCTTCTTTGAAGCAATCGGATAAAATATTGAATTTTATTATTTTTTGCTTGTTTAATATTGTTTAGTGAAATCAAATGTGGTATTTTTTTTTATTTAATTTAAATTACTTCTACTTTAAAATAAAAAAAAGTTGACAAAATTAATGATTTTCCTTTAAAAAGTACAATTTTTTTTAAATATTAAGTCGTATGTAGAGTTTTGCGACTAAGTGTAAGTGTGCCGAAATATTTTTAGAGGATCAAACCCATGATACAATTATACAGGTAACCGCGAAGCGGCAGCTGTTTTGCTTGTTTCGTGGTGCCATCTGCCAAATGTTGTTTATGTTTTACAAACACACACACACGCTGTTTATCTTTCATTTCAATCACTTGCTCTATGACAGTTGGCACCACAAACTAGCAACATTTGCTGTAAATTTGTTGTCGATTTGCGGTTACCTGCATAATTGTATCATGATCAAAACGTTGTTTTTTAATCACAACATTAGGTCTTAACAGCCTTAACATGAATTAGTAGCTAGCCAGCATGACAGCAAAAAAGACGTAAGCGGCATAAATACCCGTTATCTAGGAAATATATGAAATAAACTAATGCAATGTATAACTAAGGCGTAACAGTATTTACATACCCAGCTAAAAAAATATGTATGGCGCATATATGATATTCCATATATGGTTCGGATCCGAAAAATGAGGGTATATGGCCATATATGATAATATATATTCACACATTTTCATACATGCACATATTTGTAAATTCATATATTGTAAATTCCTGATATTGGTGAATTGTGTAATTCTTCTATAAACTTCTCTTGTAATTTTTATTTATTCGTAATGTGTTGCAAAGGCTTATATAATATTATGTTCATCTTAATTTTGTTTATTTAATTTTTTTGGAAAAATATTTGAATACGAATATCCGAAAATGATCCAATATACGGGAATTCGAATACGAATATTCCTGCATCACTAGTATGTAGTTACATAGTTAAAATGAAGTAACTAATAAAACATTTAGGGAAAAGTACTAATGTACATTAAGCATTTTTTCATGAAATTACGTGCCCGGAGAAGCAAATCAGATTAAAAAAGTTGGCAAAAATGCTTCAGATATTCCATGCTACGTCATTTTTTTATATATCACGCTCTTCTATAGCGCTGCTATTAGCAAATAGAAAAATTTCATGAAGTTGCATAAAAAATGCGTAATGTAAATAGTAAGGTACATATATCTTACTTCTTGTAATGAAATGATTTCATGATACTGATTGATTGACTCATTGATTACTTGACTGATTGTAAGCGAAATGGATGATAACGAAAAACATATATATGTATGTGTATCAGAGAACAGCAATGAGTAGTGAAAAAGTGAGTACAGTTGAATCATGACTTATAATTTCTTGTACTTATGCGCACTCATACTTATTGCAATGTTGTCTGTGAATCATATTCTCTCGAAAGTTTGAAGTGCGAATCGAACTCCTACTTAGCAACATTTATGACGTTATTGATTTCGACTGTCCTTCAGGGCTGCAGTTTTTGGTTATTTCTAACCAAAAGTGGATACCTTTTTCTTTAATGTGGAGATGTGAATATTTTTCTCGTTTTGGTAATTTTTTGGTCAAAATAATGATACAAATGTACATATTTTTTATGTTATACTTTTTAAGCTTTTATGTTCTTCAATTTTTAGTATTCCTACTAAGGCAACTGAAAATAATGCCCTAATTCAGCAAGAAGATTTAGGACGTTTTTGTTTGAAAATGCTTTTGAGTTCTTGTCTTTAAAGTCTCTAAATTATTCTCTTCAAAAATGGTTGTTGTCTTTGACAATGAAAAATATAAATATTATTGCCATGTTCTTAAAACATAAAAATTCAATTACATTATTATACAATAGTTTGAAAAATATATGAAAAAATATGTGTATCCAACACAAACAAAATCAAAAAACAAAATCATAAAGCAAATACACGAACCTTCTAGCATAGACAATAAATAATAATGGTTTTAAAGAATCAAAACTGCTTCTTTTTTTCGTCCATAGACAAGACGATACATTCGTCGAACAGAATTAGGGCATAAAACAGCTGTGACTAAAATCGCTAGTGCAGCCACCTGTTATGAATTCGCCTTGATTGCTACTCACTTGTTTACAATAGTTTTACAACACTGTCAACAGCTTTTAATTTTACTAAATGATCGCAACTCTGTACTACAGAAATGACATGTCTTTTGTAACATTCAATTAAAAGATTTTACAAAGTAAATTTATATAAAGAATATGTACGTAAGTTTGTATAAAATACTGTTCGGCTGTCAAATACAAAAACTAGACGTATGAAGAAAAACAAAATTCAAAAATAAAACGGAAACCTAAAAGAGAAAAAATTAATCAGCTGCCGACTGGCATATATGTACCTTACAAATAAGCATTGAACTATTGCTTGCAAGTCAGCTTCATGTAACTTGATTTCTTGTTGTAGTGCGGCACAAAGTGTATGCATTTTAAATGTTATTTAATAAAAATGCTACATATTGAAATTTGGTTATTTTTTTTTACTCATTTGGTACCAAGGTTAAATGGAATGGAACTTAAGCTGTCTGATTGTGCCAAATATCTTGGTATATATCTGGACTCCAAACTCTCATGGCAACGAAATGTCCAGGAAAGGGCAAACAAGGCTGCCATTGCTTTGTATGTATGTAAGAAGGCAATAGGGACAACATGGGGCTTAAGCCCTTGCAATTCCAAATGGCTCTTCAATACAGTGATTAAGCCAATATTAACATATGGCGCGTTAGTATGGTGGCCCGCCTTGCAGAAGGCCATCCATCGTGGAACCACTGAAAGGATTCTAAGATCTGCAGCCCTTGCTATTACGGGTGCACCACGGACCACTCCCTCCAAGGCGCTCTTCGTGATGATGCACTGGCTGCCAGGGGATCTCATGGTAAAGCAAATTGCTATGAACTCTGTAACTAGATTACAGTCGGCAAATGCGTGGAAAAAGCTGACTTGCGGTCATTCTATAATAGGAGATCAGTTGAATGATCTACCGGCCAATATAGATTACCGATCACCCATACCTCTGCCTGACAATAGATTCAAATCTAACACATCGGGCGCATCCAACTCGTCTATAGGGGCAGAGGAGGATGTGCTCGAGGTGTATACGGACGGATCGAAGTCACACAGGGGCGTGGGTGGGGGAATCTTTATTCCTCGCTTTCAAAAGAGGATAAGCTTCAAGCTGGACAGTAGGTGTAGTATACTACAGGCTGAAATCTCAGCGATAAGTAGAGCGGCTAAATGGTTGAGGTATTATAGGATATACAACTGGGATATCCGTATATTCACGGACAGCAAAGCTGCCATTAGAAACATTGCGGGTGTCTTTACGACATCGAATCTGGTATATGACTGCCGAATCTCTCTTAATAAACTGGGAATGTATGCTGACCTGGAACTACAATGGATTCCAGGACATGCGAATAGTGTTGG
Organism: Tachina lurida; assembly: GCA_944452675.1. Lineage (NCBI taxonomy): Eukaryota > Metazoa > Arthropoda > Insecta > Diptera > Tachinidae > Tachina > Tachina lurida. Next base: position 106,131,538 of record OX101753.1, on the reverse strand, counting down.
TAACAATATTGCGGATGAGCTGGCTAAGGCTGGAGCTCAAATGCAGGATGAGGACATTGATAGGTTGGTAGGTGTTCCGATGAATTGCTGTAAAATGCAAATACAGCAGAACCTTTTCAGGGTTGCACAGGCTAGATGGTTACATGAGGTCACATGTTCAACCTCTAGAATGACATGGCCCTGTTGTGATATGAGGAGGTCCGCAATATTGGGGAGGATTCCAAGAGGACAACTCCGCAATTTGGTCGCAGTCCTAACAGAACATTGCTACATAGGCATACATGCTGGTAGATTAAATCTACCTTATAATGATTTCTGCAGAAGCTGTCAGGACGAGGAAGAGGAGGAAACTGTCATTGCCCAGCACTTGCGGAGGTGCGTTCACTCCACATGGGGGCTCCGATACTGCAAGGTTTGGAGAGTCTGTCGGAATTTGAAATCGGTAGTGTGAATTCATTCATACGCCTTTCGGGTTGGTTTCAGCTGAATACGGATAATGTATAGGATAAATGAGGATGGGCAGCCCACCTCAATCTGCCCAGGCAGCACAACGGGACCTCTAAGGACCCAAGTGGGCTGGTTTACTATAAAATCAGCAGCCTGTTATAACCTAACCTAACCTTTATTCATTTGGTAACTTTTAAAGCGAATTTTGGTTGTAAAAATTTTTTGGTTGTGGCAGCACTGCTGTCCTTAACTCAATGTCTATGGACGATACAAAATAAGTACGATTCACAATGCGAACTTCGAATACGAAACGAACATTAAAGTTCTCATTATAAGGTTATGTGTTTCTCTGTTGCTTTTTTTTTTTTGTAGGAATTAAAAAACAACTTACTAATATTGTATACTACTTGCAAACTGTTTAATGACTAAATTTTTAAATAAACATAAAAGCATGAGCTGAGTGAGCTGAATAAATGTGAGTAGTATAATGCCCTAATTCTGTTTGACGAATGTATCGTCTTGTCTATGGACGAAAATAAGAAGCAGTTTTGATTCTTTAAAACGATTATTATTTATTGTCTATGCTAGAAGGTTCGTGTATTTGCTTTATGATTTTGTTCTAAACATTATATCCAACACATATTTTTTCATATATTTTTCAAACTATTGTACAATAATTTAATTGAATTTTTATGTTTTAAAAACATGGCAATAATATTTATATTTTTCATTGTCAGAGACAACAACCATTTTTGAAGAAAATAATTTACAGGCTTCAAAGACAAGAACTCAGAAGCATTTTCAAACAAAAACGTCCTAAATCTTCTTACTGAATTAGGGCATAAGTATTTTCCTGAAATTAGAAATCAAACTGAGGTGATTTATAAGTGTGAGTGTGGTATGACTATGATGTCGAAGTTGATTTCATATTTATTTCAACCTATGTACGAGTATACTTATAAATCAATGTCATCGTGAGTATGCGTAAATCAGAGTAGTTGAGTTTAAATGATGTCTACACAGAGAAAAAACTGCCTCATAGAATCAAGAAGATTTTCTCTATGAGTTGTTTTTAGGCTAAGGGGTATCCCAGCAGAAAGAAGCGAATATTTTTTCATAGAGATTCCTTATTGTTTTTATGTGGTAAATCTTATTAATTTTATCAAGAAGAAAACCACATAAAATCAAGAAGAAATCTTATTATTCACAACTTTTTTTTTTACTGAATTTCCGTTATTTTAGGCACTAAAAATACAATCCGTAGAGAAAAACTTCTTGATTCTATTAGGTTTTCTTATAAATTGTAAACTATAGGTATTTCTTATTGATTTTATTAGGTTGCCTTCTTGATTTTTTTAAAAAGGTTTTCTTCTTGATTTTATTAGGTTGCCTTATTGATTTTTTCAATAAGGTTTTTTTCTTGATTTTAGTAGGTTCCTACATGAGTATGTGTAAAGCATCTTATTGATTTTTTTAATAAGGAAATCTTTTTGATTTTATGAGGTGTCTTCTTATTTCATATCTATAAATAGACATAGAGACAATTTTTTTAATGATCTTTTTCAGTTTTGTATAAGAATGTTTGCACAATAATTTCAATGGTTATTCAGGCTGCTTGTTAGCATATTGGGTAGAGTGATTGTCTATCAGGTAGAAGTTTGCTGGTTCAATACTTGGTGAGTAAGTTAGTTAAGAATATAACCTAATGTATATGTATGTATGTATGTATAAATAAATAACATATACAACATACTACATACATACATACATATGTATATGGTATAGAATTTAAATGAAAATATATAAGTACAGAGAATAAAGATGCAATTTTTTTTTTATTTTTTATTGAAAAAATCAATAAGATAACCTCATAAGAACTACAAAATTTCTTCTTTTTTTCAAAAAGGTTTTCTCTATGAAATTAATAAGATTTCCTTATTGAAAAAAAAACCATAGAGATTTCTTATTCATTTTGTTCTATTTTATGAGGTATTTAGTAGGCACTGTTTTCTCTGTGTACTCACTTATATTTAAAATTTCATGAGCCAGTATGAATAGCGAAAAAACTATTCATTACCGATCACTGATGTGTATATACAAATTGACAAATGTTTAAGAAAAGTCAGTCTTTGAAAATTTCCTAGTTTTCTTGTTTATTCATTTTCCTTTTCGTATGTAAATAAAAGGATATTCTGGGTTGTGAGTTATTGGTTTTGGTATGTATTTTTACAGGCGTTTGTAAGTGTATCAAACAAATTGTAAGCATAATATGTGGGAACGGAAAGATGTAAATAAATAAGTATGTGGTATATTAAAAAGCTCTAATAAATGGTATACGCTTACCGATGATGATATAAATAATCACAGCAATATACACACACGTTAAAGGTAAAACAAAAAGAGAAAAATATAAAATGATCACACACACCAAATTCTGAAGGGAAGATAAATTGAATGGTGGACGTGATGTGAAAAGAATAACTCAAACCGTAACTCAACGAAAAGATCTTTATGATGAAATGAAACGTAAGAAACAATAAAAACTAGATATTATAGTTTATGCTAAAAACAAGGAACTGATTTCCAAAATTAATTTTAAGGATATTTGAAGGATTTTTTTAGACTTTTTTTTTGTAAAGTGGGAAGGTAAAGGGTTATAAACTCTAGAGGTTTGGTTTTTTCTAACGACCCAAATGAACCCACCGATCCATTTCAATTTCTTCCAATTTTTGGGTTAAGTTCAACTTCTGTTGTACCGCCAAACGTAGCAGTTGATTAAGAGTTTTTTTCTCTTCTTCGGCAGCTTCTAATTGACGATTGAGGTCGTCAACTTGTGTGACGTATTCCTCGCATCGAGCAGCAAACATTGCACGTAAACCTATGAAATGAAAGCAATTCACAATTACATATGTACATATATATAATTTTGAATTTATAATTCAAAATTAATTTAAGTCTACATATATATTAATACTAATAAATGTTTATAACATACTTGAGAATGTAGCAGCATCCTCTTTGAGAATCTTCAGTTCATTTCTCAGTTTAGACATTGTTTCACTTACGACCATCTTCTCGTTTTCATATTTTGATTTGAGATTGGTAAGTGCAACTTCGGCTGTTTGTTTATTGGATTTGAGTACGGTTCGTAAAGTGGCAATTTGCTCTCGTTTGGTAGATAACAGGCTCTTGAGTTTAATAATTTGTTCTTGCAGTTCTTCGACTTCTTCGCGATTATATTTATCGACTAAAAATATAAAAGTAAAGATAAATTTTAATTTAAAAAAATTGTTTTGTATATTTTAATATTATTATTTTTACCCTCAGTGACGTCTCCACGAACTTTGTTCTTATTGAGCTCGATGGTGTGCTCAACTGCAGTTTTGAGGTATTTAACTTGATCGGATACCGTATCAACATATTTTTTAATTTCCACCGAATCAGCAAGGCCTTGTAAGTCTTCTATAATTTGAGGTTTTGATATGAAGACATCCGATTTAAATTGGGATTGTATAGCGGTCAGTGAATCATTTTCAAAGCTTTAAAATTACAAATAAACATTCAATTAGATGTATGCTCTTATATTTTAAAATAAAAATTTGCTAATAATTTTTTTCATTAGTATTTCGTTGGTGCTTATGCCGATTCAACAGTAGAAAAAGCTAAAACTTTGAATGCTTGCTTAACAATATTCTTCAAAAAATTAGAAATATTTACTTCTTCAGCAGTGATGCCAGAATTCCTTCACTAATAATGGCGAAATGTAGCAAAAATGGCTAAGCTAGATCCAATGCAAAAATCATGAGTATTTAAAATAAATAAGAATGTAATTCATACAATATTTTTTTTGCACCAAATCGGGAAAACTTTTAAAGTAAATAAAAGTAATAACAAAAACAAAACAGCTGGACCAATTTTCTTCAAGTATAAGCGAGAAGATATTAGATCAAGTCACCTTTCAAACCAAAAACTAAAAAAATCGGTCTATTCGTTGGAGGGCTAGGGCGTCAAAGCACACATATTCACAAGAATACATCTGAAAATATGTGATATTTTCTAAACGGCTACACCGTTTTTCTTTAAACATAGTGTTGGCAAGCCATAAGGCCAAAAAATCTGGCAACATTATCTATTTTATCTTTCCATTATTTCTCTAAATTTTGTCAGTTAAGGTAGAATTAGTAAAATCGTATCGTGAAGTTGCGTGTCAGCTGACAAAAGCCGTACCATATGCAATGCATGTTACTAGTTATAAAATATGTGGTGGTAGCACTGCTAACGCAGAAATCTACAGAAAACAGATTTTTCTGTAGCAAATGTCAAAAAGCCGCATTCAAAGCCAGACAAAAAAAAATTGCTGTGCAAACTGTTACATTTTCTATAACTTGTACACAAAGCTGAACGATACGGCAAGCTGTAAAGTAGAACGATACAATTTTACTAATTCTACCTTTAATCCTTAAGACGATTCGTAAAGCAGCTCTGGGCGAGTCAACATCACGCGTCGTTGGCAATTATTTCTTAAATGCAACCAGGCCACTGTTGTTTATTGGCCTTCGAGAGTTTTGCGTCTCACCGCATGTGATTAATGGTTGGCGTCGGTTAACGGTATCACAGCGATATCCCGTTGGTTTCCATTAACCACATGCAAAAACAAAAACAACAATAATAAAAACAACCACCACAAGGGAGTGGATCTTGGAAACTCCTACTTCCTATATGAAGGTATAGGTCGTTCGCAGCAACCGAAGGAAGCTCCTACACAACAAAACAAAATTATGACCACAAAGGTGGCACCATGGATTAAGTGACCGAAGCCACCTTTTTTGACATACATAGTATGTCAGCACAGGAAGAAGAAGAAGAAGAATCCTTAAGACCTCGTTAGCCGACTGTAGAAATCGTAGATGTAATGTAAATGTAATGTAAATGTTTGAACGCTTATAGAATGCTTAAAAACGTGTCATGTGTTTTCGACACAAACAAAAAAACTTCCTTGTGCACACATCCATACATGCTAATTGCTTTGTGCCCAGCAAACACTCATTTTTGATTTTAAATTGCGAGTTATTTGAAGTCAAACATGAAAGTTCATATAATATTTAAATTCATGGAATTAATTTTGATTGAAATGTATATGTATTAAGTGATCATACATACATATATATGTATGCATTACTGCAATAATATATAAAATGGCAATGTTTCAATTAATCCAAGATTTCTTTAATAATTTCGCTGAAGCTATTATAATTTACTTTCTTTTGATGGCAAGTTTTATACTGTTGAAAAAAAGTAATAGAGTTTTTGAAATAAGACATCTTTTATAATGAAAATGTGCCTAGAGGTTTTAAAAATTATTATTTTATGTAAAAGAACTCAATTGTAATAATTTTAATAGCAGCTGTAACGCTTAAGCCTCTAACCGTAATATTTGCATATAACTACAAGTAGCAAAATAGATTTTGAGCAATTTCATCGGAACAACGAAGTGCTTGAGTCCTTAATTTCCAGGAATGCCTATGGTTTCAGTAGCACCTCAATCATATAAAACCTTATTATATATCTACTTTATCGTTTTATCCTTTTATTATTAATGTTCGTACCTACTAATAATAATTAATTTTAATCACAAACAATATACATTTACATATGTATATTTTTGAACAAGAACACATACATATATACTGCTTTTTGTTTGCTGGGTGGTTATCAGTATAACAAATTCAAATAAAATGCGCAACAGCTGTTCGAAACATTGATGGGAGTTCAATATCTTCACATTATTTTTGATTGTGTGGAAAAAGTACGAAAATTATTTAAATGGTATAAAATCATTATTTTATACTTACAAACAATGTTATGACTTTGATATTTAGTGAAATTACAATTTTAGCTTCATATGAATACATACATTACAACGTATTATAATTATAAAAATATTTATATTTTTATTATCATTATAATTGTTATGATTAAACGCACATTTTATAATTTTTTTTTGGTATTATTAAATAAAAATAGTTTTTGTGCGCTTGTATGCTGTTTGTACTATATGTATCAGGGAAGGAAAATGGCGTCTTGGATTTTGTACCAACTTTGAAAATAAAATTTACTTTTTGGACCATGACTAGAGATGCTAAACGGGAAATCCCGAGCCCGGAAATCCCGGGCTTTTCGGGACTATGCAAATCCCGGAGCCCGGGATTTTTTAATTTTAAAGCCCGGGATTTTCGGGATTATCTGAATCCCGATTTTTAGCATAAATAATGTTTTTGGCGGTCATCTTCTATATTAAAAATTGTTAGAAACTCCTTGTTAAAATAAAAAATTTTCTTTGCATAAATATTTTCGTAGATAATATTAAATGGTATATATCTGTGGCAATAAATAATAATGGATTAAGTTGACATAAGTACTTTTTCATTTTATTACATATTCTTATTCTCTTCTTCTAGATCTATCACTCAGCTAAATTCAATTTTAAAATGTCATTAATATTAAAACTATACGCATTTATATTTTAGATTAAACCTTCATGGAAAATAATACATAAGCCTTAACTCAATTTAATATTTTTTAAGGTAGCTTTAATATTATTAATATTAAAATGTTTGAGCATTAAAACTTGTATACATTTAAGTTCAATAACTTACAGCCCATTCAAAATATTCCTCATAAGAAAAAAACTTGTATTTAAATTTAATTTAATTTGAAAACTTATTTAAAAAATATCTATACATTATCTCAGGTTTTCCGCAATTTTCAATTTAATCTAAAGCGACTTACTATCAAAACAAATTATTTTGCATTTCAATATAATAGCTTAAGTGCACTTTAGTTTTCAGTTTTCTGCCAATGGATTTTTTCATAACATCTTAACTAAAAAGCAACGAATATAAATAAACTTATAAAAAGTTTTCTTTTTTTTTTATAAAATTAACAGTTTTGTTCCAAGTAAATGTGCATCTTTTTCGGTGGCTAAAAATTTTATATGAAAACTAAACACAATTTAGACAATATCCTTAATATCTCGAAACAAGACATTTCGACTTAAGCCATTATTATTTATTGCCACAGATATATGGCGTTTTCTTTTCTAGGAAAAATGTTTACATACATCGCACTTTTCAATTAAAATTTGCAATTAAATGTGTGAGTTATATAAGTAACCTTAAAATATGCAAAAAAAAAAATTAATTGTTAAATAAAAATATTATGATTAGACGCACATTTGTGCACAATTTTTTCGGGATTTTGTAAGTCCCGAAAATCCCGGGATCCCGGTTCGGGATTTCGAGACTCCATCACTAAATCCCGAAGCCCGGGATTTCAAAAAACCTGTCCCGATTAGCATCTCTAACCATGACGGTACCATGTTTTTGAATATTTATTAATAAGAACGGAAACGTGAAAAAATGTGTAAAAATTCAGAAGTAAACAATAAAAAAAAAGAAACTTAACAAAAATTTAGTATAAAAAATAACATAAAAAATATTAAATATTACATTCATAAGGGTACATTCGTAGATTAGACTTGTTACAAATTTTGCTTATTAACAGGCCTGTTATTTTCAAGCACTATAAAATCTAAGTTATGCGCATAAAAAATGCGCGATAAAACCTAAAACAAACTATTTTTTTTTTTAAAGAGAAGTAACACTCAGGCAATTAATGCCTACTACTACTACTTGGTGTTACCTTCTTTTTAGGAAAGGGATAGTGAGAGAGAAGACAGGTGGTGAAGGAAGGGATAGAGGAAAGCTTCATTCTTTTACAACTCTGCTTTTTCGCACATTTTTAATAATGCAGTGTTGCAGCGCCTCTCTGATGATAAATGAGGCGTATTAATTTTTTGAAGCTGTATCTTGTAGCCATTTTATTGATTATTTTACTTCGCCGATGATTTTGCTACACAACGAAGGAGGGCGCTCTGATGTTACATTAGGATTAGTATCTGCTGAAGTCGGTATAGTTCAGTGACCAGTGATTATGCCTTCATCACTTGAACTTTCCTACAACAACTGACACAAAGGGACACTAATGCGCATCAGAGAAATGCGTGGTGTTGTTATTTAATGACTGTCGGATGCAGGGATTGAACCCAGGACCTTCGGTTTTGTAGTCAACGTGCTAACTACTTCAGCCAACGCACCACTATTGAAGTAAAGGAGCGATATGTAGTTAACAAAAATAAATATAACCACAGCCAAGGCGAGTTCATGTACGAGGTGCTGTCAAGTTAACAGGTACAGTTAAGGTACTACACAGATTTTTTTGTTGCAGAGTTGACACCACTTGGTTCATGTACCTTGCCTTGACAACAGCATTGCAACAAAGACAGAGAAGCTGACCGTCTAAAATAAAACACACACAAAAAAATTAAAGACAACACAGGCAAAATTAATGTTACTACTACGGTTGCCAGTTCTATTTTTCGAAAATACGGGACAAGTTAAAAAAAATCAAAAATCACGGGATTTTCAAAAATTTCGCGGTACTAAATTTTTTTTTTTAATATTTCTTACATCAATTAAGAATTAACAAATTTAAATATAACAGTTGAATTTGAAAACAAACCAAAACAAAAAAATTTAACAAAATATTCATACGTGGTATGCTTTTTGGAATTCGTTGGCAAGTATTTTAACATTAATTTATAGCTATAAGATCGATTTTATTTTTTAATGCAATAAAATGTATGCATACATACATATATATATTAAGTTTTTTATTATATATATATATATGTATATATATATATTATATATAATATAATATATATAATATTATATATATATATATATATATATAATATTATATATATATATATTATATATATATACTATATATATTATATATAATATTATATATATTATATATATGTATACGTACATACATATCTATGTTCATGTGAAACTTACAGTACGCAGGCGAATTCGTCGTCTACTACCTATACGTCATGACTTATAGTCCTTGAATCTGTTAAGATGTACTTATTCATTATTAGTTGAAAGTTGTTGGTGTTAAGTTAAAAATTATCAAATGTAACTTAAAAAAAGTGGGATTTTGAAATCCCGCGCGGTACGCGTGATTTAATTTATAAAATCGGGACAATCCCGCGGAAAGCAGTACGAATGGCAACACTAGTTACTACATAGTGAAACATTGACATTTTTAAATTGTACCAAGAAACTCGCGGTAGTACCACGGTACCAACGAGATCAAAAATGTACCATAAAAGGTACAATTGTACCATGTTTTCCATCCGTGATATGTATTTTACATATTCATACATATATGTATTAAAGGGTTGCACAGTTGGAACTGTTCACAACAGTTTTGCGTGTGTATTGGTTCTGATATGTTTAGCTATGTTAATTAGCGTTTCTGTCTCTAGTAGGTATGGTTGTTTTTCAAAACTGTTGTTGTGTGGTTGTATAATGAGCAAATGAGAATAACATGTTTGTTTGGATCTGTTTTTTTGAAACCAATCAAATACGTAAAACTGCTTTTAACATAAGTACAACATGATGTATTGAAAAAATTACCATTGTTGATGAATGAAAGACTGCTTTATGCTACTTTGATTTTTTTTTCATAACGTTTATTTAATATAATTTGTTTAAAAAAACTAATTGAGTGCTTTGAAGTTAAACACAAATATCTTAAATAAAAATAATGTGTTTTTTTTTTAATTTAAGTAAAAAGCAAATGCTTTTGTTATTCAATTTACCCATTAAATAAAAAACTCATAAATCATTCATGAGTTTCACCAAAAAATTAAAATAATTTAATAAAATAAGTTAACAAAAGTAATTCTTTTTTGTACTTATGTACATATATAAAACATAAATATACACAGGTACATACGAATTTAAAAAAAAATCAGGTAACAATAATTATTGTCTTTTGAATTTTAACATACTCTATGTAGTAAAAAATCAATTATTCAATAATAATATAACAAAAATTAATGTGATATAATTAAAAAATTAAGCAACAAAAACTATTAAATTTTTTAATTTAGACATAGGTACATCATTAAATTCAAAAATCAATTATTCAAGATAAGCATATAATATAAAGTAGATTAATTACGCAATACAAAAATATATGTATGTACATACATATATCTACATATGCATATCCATACATATATTTATGCATATACATATATATTATATCGAGTTTCTTGTATGCATATTTCATAGAAGAACTTCTAATGAATCGCAAAATTTAAGTCTCGTTTGCAAAAATGAGTTAGAGCTTTCTACATTAAGGTATCGGTATGTACATATGTACATATATACATATGTATATGATAGGCTTAAACGAAATTCGGTTCTTTGAATTTATATTCACAAATAAAATTTCATTGAATGATTTTTCATTAGTACCAATTTGTGATCGTTTATTTGTTATTAGTGCCCGAGCTACAGAAAATATCCTTTCGGAAGGAGCACTAGATGCTGGTATAGAGAATATTCGGCAGCTTAGCTTATATAACAGCGGAAACTCATTTTTTCAATCATCCCACCATTTCAAAATATTTAAATCACACTGTGGGTGTATAATAGTATTTTTATATTTATTAACTTCCCTTTCAATAAAATTTTTGTTAGAATCAGTCTTATCTATAAGTTGTATATAAAATATCTGTAGGTTGTAAAAATAAAATATTCTTTTCGCAATTTTTTAAACTTTAAACTTGCAATTGACTACAAAATTGCCTAGACACGTTCAGGTTATACATATTGATATGTTTATAAAACTAGTTCAGGTCTAACTTAGTTACAACTTTGTCAAATACTGTTAGCAATACGTTAAAAGTCCCTGTTTGTTATTCTAAAAAAAAAGGCAAATAGAAATTATTTTTTTCGTAAAATATTAACATTTAGGGCTTGACCCACGATATCGACAAGGTCGACTTGTTACATTTGTTTTTGTTTTGAATGTAAATGTGTGACAAGTCGAACGTTGTCGACATCGTGGGTTTGGCCTTTAGTGAACTCTTAGCTACATTATGGTATGTATAGTCACATATGTATATAAGTACTACCACCAAGCCTGAATTAGCTGTTGGGCAAAAACTTGAGCGTGTACTGATTTTCTAAGTCTATGGAGGCCCATAAAGTTGGTCACCAAAATCACTAATTGAGTTTATAGTTTTATTAACCTTTGATAGTATAATAGAACCTATACTGTCAAGTAGGTTCTATTGTGTTCAGTGTTCCTTTCACTGTTGTACATCTTAATTAATCAAGAAAAGCTTCAAATATCTGCGTAAAAAAAAACAAACCAAAAATAATTGTAATAATTATTTACTTGGCAAGTGTTAATAACATGCACAAATTACACAAATTATTAAAAATACTGACTAAATCCAATTAACTTGAATTTTCTATGCATATTTTGTAAAATTAAAACCATTTTTTGCATATACAATATAAAATATTATGTGTACAAAAAAGTGTCATTTTACATAGTAAATGTGTATGTTCATAATGTGAACAAAGCGTAAGAAATATTTCCTATGGCTTTCTGCTGCTCATCATTTATTTGTTGTACCAGTGTTTATTTTCATATACCTGTGTTACAATATGTTTTTGTGAGCAAAAACATATACAAACAGTTCCTAAGCAGCAATACAACAAGCAACTGTTATCTGTTTTAATTGTATTGCCATTTCGAAATGCAAACACACACAAGAACTGTTATACAAGTTCTCTCGCTCTCACCACAATTACATGGTACATACCATGGTGTATGTGGTTTGTCTATACTTATAAGTATACAAATGCAACCCTTTAATATGTATATGTATATTAACAAAAAAATAAAGAAATACGATTGGCAGTCTGTGGTTAGATTTTATAAAGAAAAAAACTTTATTAGAAAACTAAATTTATTAAATATTTACGTATACAAATTTAGCAACTCAAAAGCTTAAATTATCAAAATAAAAAAAAGTACCAAAATAGGGCTATTGTGCCACTCTCATTCAATATACATACATCCCATCACTGTCTACAAATGTTACGTAACGTCGTCATGAAATTCTATTTTCTGCAGGTTCAGACGTTACATTTACGTGACATTTCAGTCAGGTAAGCATTTGCATAGCTTTTCATGCAACAGATTCGATCAGCTGACACATTTACAGTTCTACATTTACAGTCGGGTAATTCTGCCTTTATTCTTTATTATACACATTCTCACTTGTTAGTTTGCTCTTGTATAGTTCAGTCATATTAGTTATCTTTTATTTTAATAAACGTTTGTATTATATTTTAGACATATGCATGAAACTAAATGATGTTCATGAAACTTTCGCTATAATTTTTTATTCGTTTAATTTCTATTTCATACAGATGAATAACTATGAAACAAGAACAATGCACAGTCAATATTTAAGAACGCAGTAAAATCAGTGTAACCTTGCCAGTTATTGTAACCAATTTTTTAGGGCGAGTTCAGTGTTGCCGAATCGCGGGTAATTACCCGAACCAGGTGTAATTTTTATGTGCATGTGTAGCGCGTGGGTAATTGCTCACAGGTGTAGTTCACGGGTAATTTGAAATTCTTTTGTTTCATATAATAAATATATATATAATAAATATATATATAATAAATATATATATAATAAATATATATATAATAAATATATATAATATAACAAAATATAATAAATTATCATCTGATACCGTTGCTGATAACGTTGCTGATAACGTTGCTGCAATTTTATTATGTAAAGAAATAATAGTTTTAAATCTCTCCTAGACAATAGTAATAAAAATTTAACTTCCAATGACCTTATTAGTTTAAGATTTTTATGTTGCTTTTTATCACGTAATTTTTTTTTGTATATTTCTCCTTAATTATGCAAGGCAGCTCTGTTCCCATAAAGTACCACATGTTAATAGACTACTGTCAAATTTTGAACAAGTTCCGCCATTTACTTTGCGTTTAACAGCTGTTCAAAACATATAACGTTGTGTATTTTTCTAAAAAATGGAAAAAAGTGAATTTGGAGTGTACATTGAACATTATTTTTTGCGAAACAAAAACCTTCAATCAAAACAAGGTAAAGCTCGATAAATACTATGGGGATTCTGCACCATCGATTTCAATGGTAAAAAAGTGGTTTACAGACTTTCGTTGTGGTCGCACAAGTACAAATGACGCTGAACGTTCTGGATGGCCAATTGAAATCAGTACACCCGAAAATGTCAAAAAATCTACGATATGGTGTCGGCCGATCGAAGAGTAAAAGTGTGTGAGATTGTTGATGCCATAGGCATTTCATATGGCAGTGTGGTTTCGATTTTAAATGGTCAGCTTGGTTTAAGAAAGTTGTCTGCAAGATGGATGCCGCATTTGCTCACAATCGACCACAAACACATGTTGCAGTTTCCATGGCAAAAATGCATTAATTGGGCTACAAATTGCTCCCTCATCCGCTCTATTCTTCAGATTTAGCCCCGAGTTACTATTTCTTATTCCAAAACTTGAAAAAATTGGTCGTCGGAAAGAGATTTTACTCCAATAACGAATCATTCCACAAGCAAACGCCTATTTGAAGGACCTCGAAAATTTATATTTTTTTGGAAGAAATACAAGAACTGGAGAAACATTGGACTAAAGCTTAAATTAGACGTGACATAGTCATAATGTCATAAAATTCAATTAGTTTGGTTCGAACGGCTGTTTTCTATGGCTACGTTTATGTCACGTCTGATTTAACCTTAAGTGTACTGAATTAAAAGAAGATTATGTTGAAAAATAAATGTTTGTTTTGCAAAAAAAACTGTGTTTCATTCAAAAAGTCATGGACTTATTGATTCACCCTCGTATATCTAGTGCAAAAATTTATTTTGCACTGGGTTGCGTATTTTTTTGAGATATCATATTTTAGTCGATCAAAAAACAAATATTTTTTTTAAAGTTATCATATTTTGTCCAAAAAATATAATTTTTTGGAATATATTTATTTTTTTAATAAATTTATGAAATCTTTTACTTAATACTAGCAAAGAATATAAATTATATAGAATGCGCATCTGAGCTAAAAAATTAAAAATTTTTTGATTTCGATACAGATGCGGGGGGAAAGTATAAAGCGCAAGCAAACACGCAGAGAGAGAGCATTTGCTTCCAGGGTGACCGATGACATTTTTCAAAAAGTTGCACCAAATAGGGGAGGATTTATCAAAAAAAGGGACAACATTAAAAAAATCGACACAACTACATTAAAGTTCTTATTTTTAATGTATTATTATATACTTTAGAAAAAGGGGGACAAAAAGAGGGAAGGCAATCGAAAAAGTGGCAATTTGCCACTGTAGTCGATCAAACGGTCACGCTGTACGATACAGCAACAGAGCTTCGAGTTCTGCTACAGCTTGTTGTCACTGTTGCCAGTTTTGCAGATTTCTCTGCATTTTGCTGATTTTTCATTGAAAAAATTATAAAATGAAATTTGCAGATTTTCTGAAATGCTTGTGTAACATCAATATTTCATGTTTTTCTTTACTCCGTAACAGAAATAACCATGGTGTCACTGTCAGAAACATACACATAAGAAACACTAACAAATAAGTAGTGTTTGACGTTTAATTTTGCAGTAACCATACCACCAACATAACAATGTTAAAAAGAAACTAGCTAATCTGTGCAAAGATGTATGAATATACATACATATAAACATATCGCACTCTAAATCATAAACAGTCACGCATATGTGCCATTATTTTAAAGAATTTGTAATATCGGTATATGTTTTTATACAGCAAGATAATTTATCTTAATTCGCAAATTAAATAAAAAATGCATACATGACAAACATATAACCTCCTCCTTAATTGAAGACGGTTAATAATTCGAAAACAAAATGAAAAACAGTTCTAAATATAGGTGTTTTTATTGTTGCAGATTTTTTTCCGATTTTTTAAAATTATTTTGCAGATTTTTCAGATTTTTTAGCCCATTTTTCCAGATTTTTTGTAAAATTTTCTGGCACCAGTGCTTGACGTTGTAAACATTCACCCCTATGTGAATAAAATGTGAAATTTTTGAACCCATGAAATTTTCATTCCCCATGAGGGGAAATTTGCTATCGGGAACTTCATGGGAACGTTTGTTCCCGCTATTGAGTCGTAGTGAATGTAAAAAACGGGAAGAAAATTAAACAAATTTATGTTTGATAGTGAGTAATACACACATTTTTTGTTAAGGATGCAATGTTTTTAAGCTATTACATTTAAATTTGCAATTCAGTTTCATATTTGTATTGAGCTTTATTTTCGATATTTATCGTAAGTGAGATTTAATTGAAAATAGACCTTTTTATTTAAATTAAAATTTTATGGGCCTATCCATAGTTAAGAATTATCAAAATGCCAAATATTTTATAATTTTTAAGATACGAGTACGGGCTGTAAAATTTTATTGTAAGCGAAAATTAATTATGTGAAACAAATTTGAATATTATAAAAATAATCTTCTCTTCTAATTTAAATACCATATAAAAATTGTTAATTTTGTGTTAAAAAAAGTAACCAAAATGGAAAAAAGTACACAAGTACACATTGGAAAAAAAGTAACCAATTTTGGTTACAAGTAACTAAAACGGCAACGCTGATCATTGCATACGCTGTCTACGAGACTGTAAAAAAGCAGAATAATAAAAATCAAACATAAATACACACATTGTACGGAAAACATTACGCTTAGAACACCCGATGATATTGAATCGAACATTGCCAATCTCAGCGAGAATATTAAACAGGCTGCTGAACATGCCACTATCTCCCATCCGCAGATTGGGTTTAATAAAATTTATTCTACAGACATTGAACGTCTCGTACGTGAAAAAAGAAGGGCTAGAAGGGAATGGCAACAGCACAGATCACCACAAAATAAAATCAGATTTAAAGAGTGCACTAAACGACTCCAAGAGTTGCTTGCATCTGAAAAAATTGCATCTGAAAAAATTGCATCTCTTAAAAATTATCTGGAGGGTCTTGATGTTACACCGGCGTCTAATTACTCCTTGTGGCGCGCTGCCAGAAAGCTTCAAACACCCGTTGAGTATAAGCCACCTCTACGCACATCTACCGGAGGTTGGGCAAGAAGCGATACTGAAAAAGGTAAAATATTTGCTGAGCACTTAAAATCCGTTTTTACGCCAAATATATGTACTGGTGTTGCTGATTTGCCGAATATAGTCGCTCTACCCCCTCAACACATAAAGTTTAAGACGCGTGATTTACAAAAATTAATTGCCGAACTCAACCCGAAGAAAGCTCCGGGTATTGATGGAATTAGTAATCAGATGCTGATGAACTTGCCTCGTATTGCAATGAGAATCCTGTTATTCATATTTAATGCTATTTTACGATTATGATTCCAAAGCCGGGCAAAGATATAACAAAGGCTGAGTCATATAGGCCAATAAGTCTACTATCTACAATGTCAAAGCTTTTCGAAAAACTGCTCAAAACAAAATTGTCCCCAATTCTAATTAGTAGTGGGTGCATACCAGACCATCAATTTGGTTTTAGAAGTCAGCATAGCACCATTGAACAAACTCACAGATTAGTTCAATTTATAAGAAGAACTTTTGAGGGAAAAAAGTATTGTTCTGCGCTGTTTATTGACGTTTCCCAGGCATTTGATAAAGTGTGGCATGAAGGCCTTATTTTAAAATTGAAGACTTACTTACCAATAAACATTTTAAATCTTTTGGAAAGTTACATTATTTCCCGTAAGTTCACTGTTGCGGAAGGAGACTTTACAAGTAGGCCTGAAACAATTTCATCTGGTGTGCCACAGGGGAGTATACTGGGACCAGTTTTATATTTAATTTATACTTGTGATATGCCTGTGAGCAGTAGTATCCATACTTCCACATTTGCCGACGATACAGCCTGCCTTAGTATGCATGAAAACCCTGATGAGGCATCCCGCAAACTCCAGGAACACATTAGCCAGATGGAGCTTTGGTTAAACTTATGGAGAATCAAGGTAAATGAACAAAAGTGTGTTCAAGTAACATTTACTTTACGAAGAGATACTTGTTCCCCCATTCGGATTAACAATCAAGTTGTTTCTCAACATTCACATGTGAAATATCTTGGTATACACCTTGATCGACGACTTACATGGAAACACCACATTGATTCTAAGTTAACTCAAATGAAACTTAAACTAACTCAGGTACATTGGCTGATTGGTCGAAATTCAACACTTAGCCTAGACTGTAAACTTTTAATATACAAGTCGCTTTTAAAGCCAATATGGTGCTACGGAATTCAACTATGGGGCACTGCTTCAGCTTCAAATGTAGATAAAATTCAACGCAGGCAAAACAAAATTTTACGCATGATAACATCGGCTCCATGTAACATCAAAAATTCAAATATACATCGTGATTTGAATATGCCACTAGTGACTGAAGAAATTGCAAAATACGCTGGCAAATATTTAACAAAACTCGAGTCACATCCTAATCCGCTTGCCCGTAATATTTTGAACTTTACTGGACACATCCGCCTAAAAAAGAGGGACACAATTGCTCTTATTCACAGCACTCCAGATGGGACTTGATTTGAATATGCCACTAGTGACTGAAGAAATTGCAAAATACGCTGGCAAATATTTAACAAAACTCGAGTCACATCCTAATCCGTTTGCCCGTAATATTTTGAACTTTACTGGACACATCCGCCTAAAAAAGAGGGACACAATGGCTCTTATTCACAGCACTCCAGATGGGACTTCTTGAAAATACTTTTATTTTTTTTTCCTTTTGATTATCACTACTTACATATGTATTATATATAACTACTACTAAGCTTATGTCCGACATTGGTCGGGCCTAATTATATTTTTTAGATTTAAGATTTGAATACTTATTGTTAGTTCATATATGAAGATACAATAAATAAAAATTCATGCATAAAAAAAAAAAAAAAATAAATACACACATGATTTCGCTCTCAGCAATGCGAGCGCAGCATACACAGCAGAAAGAAATGAGAGCACGTATGCTGACGGGTTCTACTGGAACTACCCGCATAGAAAATTTTAGCTTGTATGAGATGCGCATTCTATATGATTTATATTCTTTGATACTAGGTACATATAAAGCATTAAACACATAGACAGCAGGCTACATGGCTACACGACTACAAGTGCCGCTGGTAACAAATGTTGCCTAGTAGCCAGCTACTTAATTATTTTTAAGACGGCAGCAGCATCATAAATTTATATTCCAGTGGTGCCGCTTTCAAATATTTCACATTTATAAAAATAAAAATAGTTTATTCAAAAATATAAAAACAATTCAGTTTATTTCTTTAAATTTTTTTTTGGCGATTTTTACTATTTATAGGTTTAGTAATTTCTTCAATAGTTTTAGCAATTTTTCGCTACCCTGCGATTTGTTCGCGTTTTTTCACTTTTTTCCAATCTTTTTATATTTTCAATGACTTTCGCGATTTCTAATAAATTTTTTGGACTTGCTTCCGATTTTGCAATTTTTCGCAAATTTTTACAAACTTCGCGATAAAAGCGACTTTTTGCATGCTTTCAGCCTCCTAACAGTTTAGCCGATTTTTAAACAATATTAGACTTTGTTATTACCTCGCTGTTAATACGAGTAAGTCTTTGCGATTTTTCAGCATTCCGCGATTTTTACCGAATTTTTTGCATTCCTTACAGTTTTAGCAAATTTTTAATCCCTATTATTGCTTGTTTAAAATTTTGTAAATGTTCGCAATTTTTTGCATCGTTCGCGAAAAAAGCGACTTTCTGCAAACTAGAAATCCTACGAGTTTCGCCGATTTTTCAACAATATTAGACTTTAATATCATCTTTTTTCTTTTAAAAATTAAATTTTTTACATTCTAAAAGCACAATCACAATTTATTTCAATTTATTTAATTTATGCTGTCACTTACAATTACTTAACAATTTTTTGATTATAACAGGTTGCACCGAAACAAAACTGAAAGAAACAGAAAAATTAACGATTTGTATTATATTTATAAGCAAACAAGAGTCAGCTGATTCGAAACCGAACAGAAAGTAAAAACTAATGCTGACTTAACAGATTGATTCTAACGTGTTTACATTTTCCAAATCAAAAAATTCAGATAGTCTGTGCAATCTATGCGCCAGGTACGTTATGTGCAGGGAAACCGCAAATATGCAATTGCATGTTTTTTCTTGTGCGACGTATTCATGCGGGGAAAAGATATTTATCCGTTTCAGAACTTTTTATTAATTTTGGCATCGATTTGTTAGTGCATATTTTTGCATATTTTGCCCTTTAAAGCATATTTTTGCATATTTTACCCTTTAAAGCATGTTTTTGCATTTATCATTCTAACACGCATATTTTTTAGCATATTGTCTAATTTTTAGAGCATAATTTACGCTTTTAGGGCATATTTTCAAATTAAATAAATAAAATAAAATAAATAAAAATTTAAGAAATTTATTATTCGACATATTGTCATAAGTTTATTTTAATTTCAAATTTATTTGCTGGTGTTTCAGCGATGTCTATATGCATTTCATTGTTGCTGTAACAAATCGTCAGTAGACTTCAACCACACATTTTGAACAGTCACAAACCTCTTATCTTATGTACAGACTTTCAAAAACTATTTGAGAATTCACAAATAATAATATAGAATAGATTCATATCGAATATAATTTATTTGCTGGGTTTTGTATAAGTTTCTAAGCCTACTATGCTTATTTTTCTTTTGTGATTTTCAAAAATATTATTATTTGTGAATTCTCAAATAGTTTTTGAAAGTCTGTACATAAGATAAGAGGTTTGTGACTGTTCAAAATGTGTGGTTGAAGTCTACTGACGATTTGTTACAGCAACAATGAAATGCATCGCTGAACCATCAGCAAATAAATTTCAAATTAAAATAAATAAAAATTTTTATTTTAATTTGCTTACAAGCTTAAGTGTTGCACAAAATTTTTATTTTTATTTTTCGCCATCTCAGTTCTCGTTGTACCTTCATAGTGAACAGAAGTATTAGCGGAATTTCTTTTTACATACTAAACCAAAAAAAACCATACAAAAAAAAATATTTGTAGTACATAATATTTGTTGTACATTAACTTTGATAAACAAGCTATTTTTGCTTTGCTAATATTTTTTTTACATAGACAGTAATAACTAAAATCAAAAACAACCGTAAACAAAATAACTTAAAGTGCCCTTGAGGAATACACTTACAAAGTGCCCTTGAGGAATACTCTATATGAGTACCTCGAAAACAAATAATTGCGAAGTGAGTGATAACGGCAGAAATGCCTATCTTACTGTGAGCTCTGATGATCTTAATGATAACAATAAAAATAACAAATCTGATGATAGACTTACTGTGAGTTCTGATGATCTTAATTTAAAAAAAAATAAATAAAAAACTTTTTTTTTTTTTTTTTTTTTTTGTATCTTCATATATGAACTAACAATAAGTATTCAAATCTTAAATCTAAAAAATATAATTAGGCCCGACCAATGTCGGACATAAGCTTAGTAGTAGTTATATATAATACATATGTAAGTAGTGATAATCAAAAGGAAAAAAAATAAAAGTATTTTCAAGAAGTCCCATCTGGAGTGCTGTGAATAAGAGCCATTGTGTCCCTCTTTTTTAGGCGGATGTGTCCAGTAAAGTTCAAAATATTACGGGCAAGCGGATTAGGATGTGACTCGAGTTTTGTTAAATATTTGCCAGCGTATTTTGCAATTTCTTCAGTCACTAGTGGCATATTCAAATCACGATGTATATTTGAATTTTTGATGTACCATGGAGCCGATGTTATCATGCGTAAAATTTTATTTTGCCTGCGTTGAATTTTCTCTACATTTGAAGCTGAAGCAGTGCCCCATAGTTGAATTCCGTAGCACCATATTGGCTTTAAAAGCGACTTGTATATTAAAAGTTTACAGTCTAGGCTAAGTGTTGAATTTCGACCAATCAGCCAATGTACCTGAGTTAGTTTAAGTTTCATTTGAGTTAACTTAGAATCAATGTGGTGTTTCCATGTAAGTCGTCGATCAAGGTGTATACCAAGATATTTCACATGTGAATGTTGAGAAACAACTTGATTGTTAATCCGAATGGGGGAACAAGTATCTCTTCGTAAAGTAAATGTTACTTGAACACACTTTTGTTCATTTACCTTGATTCTCCATAAGTTTAACCAAAGCTCCATCTGGCTAATGTGTTCCTGGAGTTTGCGGGATGCCTCATCAGGGTTTTCATGCATACTAAGGCAGGCTGTATCGTCGGCAAATGTGGAAGTATGGATACTACTGCTCACAGGCATATCACAAGTATAAATTAAATATAAAACTGGTCCCAGTATACTCCCCTGTGGCACACCAGATGAAATTGTTTCAGGCCTACTTGTAAAGTCTCCTTCCGCAACAGTGAACTTACGGGAAATAATGTAACTTTCCAAAAGATTTAAAATGTTTATTGGTAAGTAAGTCTTCAATTTTAAAATAAGGCCTTCATGCCACACTTTATCAAATGCCTGGGAAACGTCAATAAACAGCGCAGAACAATACTTTTTTCCCTCAAAAGTTCTTCTTATAAATTGAACTAATCTGTGAGTTTGTTCAATGGTGCTATGCTGACTTCTAAAACCAAATTGATGGTCTGGTATGCACCCACTACTAATTAGAATTGGGGACAATTTTGTTTTGAGCAGTTTTTCGAAAAGCTTTGACATTGTAGATAGTAGACTTATTGGCCTATATGACTCAGCCTTTGTTATATCTTTGCCCGGCTTTGGAATCATTTTAACCTTGGCAAGTTTCCAGTTGTGTGGATAATACTCCAGTCGTAAAATAGCATTAAATATGAATAACAGGATTCTCATTGCAATACGAGGCAAGTTCATCAGCATCTGATTACTAATTCCATCAATACCCGGAGCTTTCTTCGGGTTGAGTTCGGCAATTAATTTTTGTAAATCACGCGTCTTAAACTTTATGTGTTGAGGGGGTAGAGCGACTATATTCGGCAAATCAGCAACACCAGTACATATATTTGGCGTAAAAACGGATTTTAAGTGCTCAGCAAATATTTTACCTTTTTCAGTATCGCTTCTTGCCCAACCTCCGGTAGATGTGCGTAGAGGTGGCTTATACTCAACGGGTGTTTTAAGCTTTCTGGCAGCGCGCCACAAGGAGTAATTAGACGCCGGTGTAACCTCAAGACCCTCCAGATAATTTTTAAGAGATGCAATTTTTTCAGATGCAAGCAACTCTTGGAGTCGTTTAGTGCACTCTTTAAATCTGATTTTATTTTGTGGTGATCTGTGCTGTTGCCATTCCCTTCTAGCCCTTCTTTTTTCACGTACGAGACGTTCAATGTCTGTAGAATAAATTTTATTAAACCCAATCTGCGGATGGGAGATAGTGGCATGTTCAGCAGCCTGTTTAATATTCTCGCTGAGATTGGCAATGTTCGATTCAATATCATCGGGTGTTCTAAGCGTAATGTTTTCCGTACAATGACTGCTGAGATATTTTTTGAACCCCAGCCAATTTACACGATTGATCATCTTCACATATGGGTCAGGTAAGTTACTTCTTAATGGGCTACAAATTGTGATGATCGTCGGGGAGTGATCGGACGAGAGATCAAGAGAAGCTTGAACTTGAATTAAGTCCCTAGAGATATTTTTTATGACGCCAAAATCTATAACATCCGGAATTTTTTGTATGTCAGTAGGCCAATAAGTGGGCTCCCCACTCTAAATGACATCCAAGCCCATTTTTGAAATAGTGTTGAACAATGCTCGACCTCTGGGTGTAACAAGGCGCGAACTCCAGAACGTATGTTTCGCATTGTAGTCTCCAGCTGCTACAAAACAAGGTCCAAGAGATTTGTAGAAATCCTCATATTGATTCTCAGTGATTGAAAATCTGGGAGGGGAGTAAATTGATGATATAACGAAATTTGAACAAAAACTTTCAATGCCAATCTTTGTTGCTTGTAGGTATTCTTCACAAATGTTATCAAGAACATAGTGCTTGAGTCTTGACTTTATTAGAATTGCTGATCCACCGCAAGCCCTTCCTCTAGGGTCCTTTGTATCATATATAGTGTAGCCATAAATTTTAAAAAGACTTCTCGAAGTCAAATGAGTCTCAGATACTAACATTATATCAATATTTTTTTCCGTGAGGAAGTGCTCAAGTTAATTTTTATGTTGGCGAATGCCGTTTGCGTTCCAGAAACATATTGTTAACGTGTTCATGGCTTATTAAGTATTGCTTGAAGCAGAGTATTCTGCATTCGCAACATTTCTTGCATCATGGTAGTCATATTTGATGTAAAATTGTTTATAGTTTGCACAAGATTTTCAATAGTGGCTTCAAGGCGATTATAATTAAAGTTTGAGTTTGTATTTGTAGAATTATTTTGCGGTGAAACATTTTGTGTCGGAATAGAACTAGCCTTATTAGCATCATTTGCATACGATACACGGGAAGTAACTGGTTGGCTCATTTGCTGAAAAGTGGCAGAGTAAACGTTTGCTGATTGAGCTGGAGCTAATTTAGGTTTTTGCACCATAGTCTTCTTTACAAAAGAGTACACACGACAACCTCTGTAGTTAGCGGTGTGATTTTCTCCACAATTACTACACTTTTTGCCACTTTGATCTTTTGGTTTATTGCAACTAGCAGTGCCGTGTATTTCGCCGCACACAACACAAACAGTAGGTAAATTGCAGTATGTTTTTGTATGGCCATATTCTTGGCAATTATGGCACTGTATAGGACCTGAACGCTTATGTGGCTCTTCAACTGTGATTTTTCGGTACAAGAGGTATTTTAAATTATAAATTGGATGCGTCTCATTTTTTTTTCAATTTTATATCATTAGGTTCTAGTTCAACACGAAATAGGGGTTGGGGAATCTTTTCTCTATTTATTATATTGGACACATTTTTTACCTTGAACCCCTGGAGGACGAGTGCATCTTTTATTTCTTCGGGGACAACATAAGAATCTATGCCCTTCAATACGATCTGCATGCCTTTAGCGCTCTTAAGCTGGTATGTGTAGAAGCTTGTTTTACTTTTTTCAAATTCAGCAACCATTTTGCGGAAATCTTTTTCGTCATAAATTTGGATTTTAGTTTCATCGATGTTGCCACGTTTTATTGGAACAATGTGAAATTTATTCTCACCAATGACCGAAATCAATTTTTTAATAAGGGCATTTGAATTTTTTTGTCTCAAATAGATTGGTGGCGGCTTGTATGTTTTGTTCGAGGATACCTCGGGTTTGTCGTTGTCATCTTGAAAAATTTTAAAGCGGTTTTGGCGATTAGTTGAGGCTGCGCTGTTATCCCTAGACACTTTTGGAGCAGATGAGATTTTTGAAGAATTCGGGCTTCGCCCGCGCTTTAAAATTGTAATGTATCTGTCCATTCCAACTTGTACCTTGAGTTTCGAGCCGCTGTTATCTGTAGTGATAACTTTGTTAAGTGATAAACACGAGCATGAAGGGGATGATATTACTGACTTAAATGAAGAAGTACTGGGCAACTGTAATGTTAATGCATCATTACTATTTGGCATTGGACAAAGCGAAGTTGATCGCTGACGAAAAATTGGCGTTGCCGTTAACAAAAGATTTTCATCAGATTTATTTTTTATATTTTTTTCATTCAGAGTTTCAGAACTCACAGTAAAATAAGCATTTCTGCCGTTAGAACTCACTTCAAGTTTTTCTGTATTTGAGGAATTCATACAAAGAATTCCTCAAGGGTTATTCGTTTATGTTTTTTTTTTTCGGTATTTTTTGTTTTTGTTATTTATGATTGTTTGTTTGACTTTGAGGTATTCCTCAATATCACTTGTTTAAGTTTTTTTTGCGGTTTTTTTGTTTTTGTTATTTTTACTATGTAAAAAATATTAGCAAAGCAGAAAGCTTATTTATTAAAGACAGTATGTATGTACCTATTACGAATAATATGTACTACTAATATATTTTTTTTTGTATATGTAATTTTTGTTTTTGGTAAGTAAGTAAAATTCCGCTATTCGACTGTTCGCTATGAAGGTACCACGAGAACAGTAAAAATAAAAAACTTGATGAGAGACCTTTTTTAACGGCTAAGCCAATTTTTCGTCAGCGATCAACTTCGCTTTGTCCAATGCCAAGTGATTCGTTAACATTACAGTTGCCTACTACTTCGTCATTTAAATCAGTGATATCATCCGATTCATCACTTACCCAATTAGTCACTGAAAATAAAAAAAGCCCAAAACCCAAGGTCCAAGTTGGAATGGACCGATATATTATTGTGGGAAAGCGCGGGCGAAGCCCTAATTCTATTAAAATTGCATCTGCTTCAAAGGTATCTAGGGATAACAGCGCATCATCTACTAATCGTTTTCAAATATTGCAAGATGACAACGACACACCTGATATATCCGCGAAAAAAACCTCCAAGCCGCCACCAATATATTTGAGAGAAAAAAATTCAAACGCTTTTATTAAGAAATTAATTTCGGTAATTGGTGAGAATAAATTTCACATTGTTCCAATAAAACGTGGCAATATCGATGAAACGAAAATTCAAATCTATGAGGAAACAGATTTCCGCAAAATGGCTGCTGAATTTGAAAAAAGTAAAACAAGCTTCTACACATACCAGCTTAAGAGCGCTAAAGGCATGCAGATCGTATTGAAGGGCATAGATTCCTATGTTGCCCCCGAAGAAATAAAAGATGCACTCGTCCTCCAGGGGTTCAAGGTAAAAAGTGTGTCCAATATAAAAAATAGAGAAAAGATTCCCCAACCCCTATTTCGTGTTGAACTTGAGCCTAATGATATAAAATTGAAAAAAAAATGAGACGCATCCAATTTATAATTTAAAATACCTCTTGTACCGAAAAATCACAGTTGAAGAGCCACATAAGCGTTCAGGTCCTGTACAGTGCCATAATTGCCAAGAATATGGCCATACAAAAACATACTGCAATTTACCCTCTGTTTGTGTTGTGTGCGGCGAATTACACGGCACCGCTAGCTGCAACAAACCAAAAGATCAAAGTGATAAAAAATGCAGTAATTGTGGAGGTAATCACACCGCTAACTACAGAGGTTGTCCTGTGTACTCTTTTGTATTATTATTATTATTATTATTATTATTATTATTATTATTATTATTATTATTATTATTTAATACAAGTCTATGGAGAATTCCTTACAGACTATTTAATATTGAAGAATAGATTATGTATAAATTACATTATTGATTTAAAAAAGATATGACATTGCATTTTATAATATTAACATTCAAAGAAAAGTCAATAAAGTGATACATTTCGTTGAAACAGCTGCATAATTTTCTCATCGGATCAGCCATAGCATAGTTAGTTCGGCAAGCCGCAATATAAAGTGGGTCATAATAGCGTAACGAGCGTTGGGGAATATTAAAAGTTACGTTATTCAGCAAAAACTCAGAACTGATGTTGCCATTTATAAGGTTGACAATAAAATATATGTTAAGCATTGTTCTTCGGCTTTTTAAAGTAGGTAAATTAATTTCTGCTAATCTCGATGAGTAAGATGGTAGTGCCAAATGATTTCTATAAACGTTTTTTAGGCAGAAGATGAGAAACTGTTTTTGAACGGATTCTATACGATCATTGTGTATGTTATAGATCGGGTCCCAAACAATGCTGCCGTATTCTAATATTGGCCTAACAAGCGACGTGTAAAGACTTTTTGTGATAAAGGGATCGTCAAATTCCTTTGCCCATCTTTTAATAAAAGCAAGAACGCTACGAGATTTATTTACAGCCGTGGTTATATGTTGTACGAAATTCAGTTTTGCATCAAGTAATATTCCCAAGTCCATTATCGAATTAACACACTTTAATTTACAGCCATCAAGAACGTATGAGTAGGTACAGTGGTTTGATCTTGTAAATTGCATATGTTTGCATTTATTTAAGTTTAATTCCATAATATTTAAACGACACCATTTATAAAAATTATCTAGATCATTTTGTAAATATTGTTGATCAATGGAACGTTTAACACTTAAAAATAACTTTACATCGTCTGCATACATCAAAACATTACAATGATTTACTGCTTCAGGCAGATCATTAATAAAAAGAAGAAAGAAAACTGGACCGATATGACTACCCTGCGGGATTCCAGATGTAACATTTATTTTTTTAGAGACTGCTGTGTTAAATTTTACCGATTGAGTTCTACAACTCAAATAGGACTTTATCCAATAAAGGAAATTGTTGTTAAATCCCATGACATCTAATTTTTGCAGCAACAGCGTGTGATTAACTTTGTCAAACGCCTTACTGAAATCGGTGTAGATAACATCTGTGTGCTGTCCGTTGATGAAGGCTCTATTCACTAACGTTGTTAAATGGAGAATATTAGTAATAGTAGAAAATCCTTTCCTAAAACCATGTTGAATTGGTGACAATAGAGAGGAGACTTGATGTGTGAGATTATCCATCAAACATTTTTCAAATAGTTTTGGAATATCACTCAATTTAGCTATACCTCTGTAATTACGTACATCTGATTTATTTTCGGATTTAAACAACGGTATGATATATGACTCTTTCCAAATTTTTGGAAAGTAGCTATATTTTAAAGAAACGTTAAACATTATCGATAAAGGTGTTGCCAGAGCAGTTGCTCAATTTGTCAAAACACAGCTTGGTATGCCATATGGACCACTAAAAGGCGAGGACTTGGTCTTTTTTAAACAGTTTAAAATATGAGATGTGGAGATAGTGCACGGAGATATGTTACTCTTTTGAGTTATGTTGTATGGGTAGACATTTCCAGCATCATACGAAACGTCGGAATATGTGGTCGCGAAGAAGTCTGCAAACAAATTACCGATAACATCCTCATCAGTCGATTCGGAGTGTAGATATTTCATGACTTTAGGAAAACCAGTGGCCTTTCTCTTAGTGTTGACAAAAGTAAAAAATGACTTAGGATCTTGAACAAAGTTGCGTTTAACATTACTGAGGTAAGTTCTGTAGAGCTCTGAGTTAAGTAAATTATATTCAACCCGTGCAACTGAGTATTTTCCATAATAAAAGGAAGACCCGGAGATTTTGAATTTTTTGAAGTATTTGTTTTTTAAGTTTTTACAAGCAGAAAGTTGCCTGAAATTCCACGGCGGGCCAGATTTATTGCGTGGAACGTGCTTCGGAATGCATTCCTCCATATAATTGAATAAGGTCTTATAAAATATGTTTATCAAATGATCAATAGAATGCGATGAAGTTATCGGAACGGACAATAGTTGAAGCCAGTTAGTGGTAAACAGGCAATTGTTTAGTTCAATGTAATTGCCCCGTTTAAAACTGAAAATTTTATCATTATTTTTTGATGAGGTATTTCTTACTAAATTATTGGTAAATAAGTTGTAGGATATCTCAATAGTGGGATGGTATTTATCATCTGGTAAAGTAACAGGGTCAATACGATTTACAATACATTCGTTTGGCTCATTAACAAATACTAAATCAAGAAGTTTTCCATAAGCGTTGCAATTTCCATTTATTTGGTGAAGATACAAATCAGCTATATATTAAAGATTTCATCTCCAATAACGTCACTTTGTACGGGTAAATAATAATTTTGCTCGGATGAGAATTCCCATGTGATATGTGGTAAATTAAAATCTCCAAAAACGAAAATTAAATCAACGGGATTAAGTTTTGATGTAATGTTTCTAATCGCTTCAATATGTAGTTTGTATGTCATAAGATTTGAATTTGGAATAGGAACAAGTGATAAAGAACAAGTGATAAAGACTTTAATGTTTTTAACCTTAAGCGACACTGCCACAAATTCAATATTAGCGGGAAGGTCAAGATTGATTTCTTCCATTGGAAAAATGTTTGATATAGCAATTAGCACTCCACCACCAGTAGTCGTTGTAATTCTATCTCGACGAAAAATATGATAGTCATGACAAAATATTTCAGAATTCAATTAAGTACTGTTTAACCAGGTTTCGGTGAAGATAAAGATGTGATGATTAAAATTAAAGCTTTGTAAATATAAATTTGTTAGTTTTGATTTAATACCACGAACGTTCTGATAGACAATATTAAGATGATAATCAGAGCTGCTATTTAGTTTTTTGGAAATGTTACACGTGGAGAAAGACGGGCGATATTGCGATTGTTACCATTGTAATCATATTCTCGAACTAAAACATGGAGAGGCCAGAAAGACTGATCAACAACTTGACTAAATATATCAAAATTTACGGAAATCTTAAATGATGTTATGCTCCTTGGTTGCGCGTAATTAAATTTATGGACTTTTATATCGGAATTCGACTTAATTTTAGATTTAATATAATACTCAATTTCCTCGGTCGTTGTATCAGAAGCAAAACGGGATATAAATATATGTTTGTTTGGAGGAATTATTCTCAAACCTCCATTAACGTTCTGCCGTGTGATGTCATTTTCACGAGAAACTGTACAACGATTAATAAGTTGACTATCACCATTGGAAAAATTTTCAGCAGTATTCAACGTTTCTAATGTATTGTTAGTTTGGGATGATGAACAAGGCAAATCAAAATTATTGTTTGTTATAACTGGGGGTAAAGCTTTAACAACGGGATTTGGTGGGTCTGACATAAGAACAGTACTGGGTTCGCGATTTGCTATAACAGAAGGAGGTGCGGATAGCAATTCATTTTTATCACTATTATTTATTCTTGGTGATTTCCGACGTTTAGGGGAAGCTTGAGGAGGAGACTTTAAGTGGTCGAGTGATTTATAATCATCAAACAGTTTACCGTATACTGAAATACGTTCCGCAAGCTTTCCGGCTTCATTTTGGATTTCCTTAAAATGAGATACCGTTCCTTGAAAAAAACGATAAAATTTCACACCAATTTTTCTGCAGCCAGAGCAGCACCAGTGAAGTCCAAGATCTTTGGAGAGGGATTCGGCTATCAACGTAGATAGGCCACTGTACTTATAGTGATAAAGCCCATGGCAGAGCCAACAGGAAACCATTCTTTCATCATTGTTTTTAATTGAGCAGTTTTTTAATAGGCACGACATTGTTTATTTTCGGGAATAATGAGAATTTAAATCTGAGCCTAAAAATAAAAATTGCTGGCAACACAGTTTATATGTATTAATGCAAGAGGTTTTTAATTTTTTATATATTGATCAGTGTAGTAAATAAAGATCAAATATAAAAACATACAACAAAATTAGGTTTGATTTTATTTTTAATTTTTGTATTGAAATAAGTAAAAGCGGGAAATAAATAGTGTTTTAATTTAATAATTGTAATACAGAATTCTATAAAAGTTTATTGGTTTCGTGTGTGTTGTTGTAATATCGATTCAACTGAGGGATTTGTTTATTCGTTGGTTTCTAAGTATGTACATATGTATGTTACAGTTCTCTTGAGAGTTTATTTATTGTTTCATTATTTGTTACTGTTGTTGTTAAAAATAGTTTTTGTTGTGAATTTGTTAAGTTGAATATTTATATTTAATTAGAATTTAAAACAAGGTAAAAAACAAAATTTGGTATGATTTATTATTTTTATATTGAATTGAGTAAAAATTAGTAAAAGCGGGGACTAAATTTTGTTTTGATTTAATAATTGCAAAATAAATTATATTGATGTTAGTTGTTTTTTCGATAGAACTGAGATGTTTATTTATTCGTTGGATTTTAAGTATGCATATATGTATGTATGTCTGTTACAGATCTCTTGAGAACTTCTTTATTGTTATTTTATTTGTTACTGTTTTTTTTTTGTTACTGTTGTTGATAAAAAAATTGTTTTAGTTGTTAAAAATTGTTTTTGTTGAGAAATTTTTTAGTTACAATGTTTATTTAATTAAAATTTAACAAATTCAAATCGATTTAAAAATGTCTGAATACATTAAAGAACACAGAGCAAGAAAATGCGATTAAAAACATAAATAAACAAGATTAAAACACAGATTTTTTTTTCCAAGTAGTTATCAGAAGCAGAGCGAGTTAAAAAAGCACATCCGTACGCGTCCACGTCTCTCTCTACACTAAAGAAGACTATGGTGCAAAAACCTAAATTAGCGCCAGCTCAATCAGCAAACGTTTACTCTGCCACTTTTCAGCAAATGAGCCAACCAGTTACTTCCCGTGTATCGTATGCAGATGCTGCTAAGGCTAGTTCTATTCCGACACAAAATGTTTCACCGCAAAATAATTCTACAAATACAAACTCAAACTTTAATTATAATCGCCTTGAAGCCACTATTGAAAATCTTGTGCAAACTATAAACAATTTTACAACAAATATGACTAGCATGATGCAAGAAATGTTGCGAATGCAGAACACTCTGCTTCAAGCAATACTTAATAAGCCATGAACACGTTAACAATATGTTTCTGGAACGCAAACGGCATTCGCCAACATAAAAATGAACTTGAGCACTTCCTCACGGAAAAAAATATTGATATAATGTTAGTATCTGAGACTCATTTGACTTCGAGAAGTCTTTTTAAAATTTATGGCTACACTATATATGATACAAAGGACCCTAGAGGAAGCGCTTGCGGTGGATCAGCAATTCTAATAAAGTCAAGACTCAAGCACTATATTCTTGATAACATTTGTGAAGAATACCTACAAGCAACAAAGATTGGCATTGAAAGTTTTTGTTCAAATTTCGTTATATCATCAATTTACTCCCCTCCCAGATTTTCAATCACTGAGAATCAATATGAGGATTTCTACAAATCTCTTGGACCTTGTTTTGTAGCATCTGGAGACTACAATGCGAAACATACGTTCTGGGGTTCGCGCCTTGTTACACCCAGAGGTCGAACATTGTTCAACACTATTTCAAAAATGGGCTTGGATGTCATTTCGAGTGGGGAGCCCACTTATTGGCCTACTGACATACAAAAAATTCCGGATGTTATAGATTTTGGCGTCATAAAAAATATCTCTAGGGATTTAATTCAAGTTCAAGCTTCTCTTGATCTCTCGTCCGATCACTCCCCGACGATCATTACAATTTGTAGCTCATTAAGAAGTAACTTACCTGACCCATATGTGAAGATGATCAATCGTGTTAATTGGCTGGGGTTCAAAAAATATCTCAGCAGTCATTGTACGGAAAACATTACGCTTAGAACACCCGATGATATTGAATCGAACATTGCCAATCTCAGCGAGAATATTAAACAGGCTGCTGAACATGCCACTATCTCCCATCCGCAGATTGGGTTTAATAAAATTTATTCTACAGACATTGAACGTCTCGTACGTGAAAAAAGAAGTGCTAGAAGGGAATGGCAACAGCACAGATCACCACAAAATAAAATCAGATTTAAAGAGTGCACTAAACGACTCCAAGAATTGCTTGCATCTGAAAAAATTTCATCTCTTAAAAATTATCTGGAGGGTCTTGATGTTACACCGGCGTCTAATTACTCCTTGTGGCGCACTGCCAGAAAGCTTAAAACACCCGTTGAGTATAAGCAAAGAATATAAATCATATAGAATGCGCATCTCATACAAGCTAAAATTTTCTATGCGGGTATTTCCAGTAGAACCCGTCAGCATACGTGCTCTCATTTCTTTCTGCAGTGTATGCTGCGCTCGCATTGCTGAGAGCGAAATCATGTGTGTATTTATGTTTGATTTTTATTATTCTGCTTTTTTACAGTCTCGTAGACAGCGTATGCAATGATCAGCGTTGCCGTTTTAGTTACTTGTAACCAAAATTGGTTACTTTTTTTCCAATGTGTACTTGTGTACTTTTTTCCATTTTGGTTACTTTTTTTAACACAAAATTAACAATTTTTATATGGTATTTAAATTAGAAGAGAAGATTATTTTTATAATATTCAAATTTGTTTCACATAATTAATTTTCGCTTACGATAAAATTTTACAGCCCGTACTCGTATCTTAAAAGTTATAAAATATTTGGCATTTTGATAATTCTTAACTATGGATAGGCCCATAAAATTTTAATTTAAATAAAAAGGTATATTTTCAATTAAATCTCACTTACGATAAATATCGAAAATAAAGCTCAATACAAATAAGAAACTGAATTACAAATTTAAATGTAATAGCTTAAAAACATTGCATCCTAAACAAAAAAATGTGTGTATTTCTCACTATCAAACATAAATTTCTTTAATTT
This sequence comes from Tachina lurida, assembly GCA_944452675.1. NCBI lineage: Eukaryota > Metazoa > Arthropoda > Insecta > Diptera > Tachinidae > Tachina > Tachina lurida. Next base: position 106,097,835 of record OX101753.1, on the reverse strand, counting down.
TCCTCCCCTTTTTTTACATTCACTGCGAATCAATAGCGGGAACAAACGTTCCCATGAAGTTCCCGATAGCAAACTTCCCCTCATGAGGAATGAAAATTTCATGGGTTCAAAAATTTCACATTTTATTCACGATAGGGGTGAATGTTTACAACGTCAAGCACTGGTGCCAGAAAATTTTACAAAAAATCTGGAAAAATTGGCTAAAAAATCTGAAAAATCTGCAAAATTATTTTAAAAAATCGGAAAAAAAAATCTGCAACAATAAAAACACCTATATTTAGAACTGTTTTTCATTTTGTTTTCGAATTATTAACCGTCTTCAATTAAGGAGGAGGTTATATGTTCGTCATGTATGCATTTTTTATTTAATTTGCGAATTAAGATAAATTATCTTGCTGTATAAAAACATATACCGATATTACAAATTCTTTAAAATAATGGCACATATGCGTGACTGTTTATGATTTAGAGTGCGATATGTTTATATGTATGTATATTCATACATCTTTGCACAGATTAGCTAGTTTGTTTTTACCATTGTTATGTTGGTAGTATGGTTACTGCAAAATTAAACGTCAAACTTATTTGTTAGTGTTTCTTATGTGTATGTTTCTGACAGTGACACCATGGTTATTTCTGTTACGGAGTAAAGAAAAACATGAAATATTGATGTTACACAAGCATTTCAGAAAATATGCAAATTTCATTTTATAATTTTTTCAATGAAAAATCAGCAAAATGCAGAGAAATCTGCAAAACTGGCAACAGTGACGACAAGCTGTAGCAGAACTCGAAGCTCTGTCGCTGTATCGTACAGTGTGACCGTTTGATCGACTACAGTGGCAAATTGCCACTTTTTCGATTGCCTTCCCTCTTTTTGTCCCCCTTTTTCTAAAGTAAATTATATAATAATACATTAAAAATAAGAACTTTAATGTAGTTGTGTCGATTTTTTTAATGTTGCCCCTTTTTTTTGATAAATCCTCCCCTATTTGGTGCAACTTTTTGAAAAATGTCATCGGTCACCCTGGAAGCAAATGCTCTCTCTCTGCGTGTTTGCTTGCGCTTTATACTTTCCCCCCGCATCAATAACGAAATCAAAAAATGTTTAATTTTTTAGCTCAGATGCGCATTCTATATAATTTATATTCTTTGGTATAAGCCACCTGTACGCACATCTACCGGAGGTTGGGCAAGAAGCGATACTGAAAAAGGTAAAATATTTGCTGAGCACTTAAAATCCGTTTTTACGCCAAATATATGTACTGGTGTTGCTGATTTGCCGAATATAGTCAATGTAAATAAAAGGTGTTATATACAAATTATACTTAATGTTTGATTTGCTAAAACATAGTGCTTATTTATGTTGATATAAATGTTTTAATATTTGTGATTTTGAAACATTCAAGGAATACTAAAAAAATTACACAAATAAAAGTAATATGTAGAAGTGGTAAACTATGTATATGTCTCTGCATCCATACCTCGCAAGAGGGCATCTAAATGTTTCAGATGCTAAAAACAAATCGTATAATAATCATCCTCGTCCAACCACAGCAAACACAATCCACTATAAAAATTACAACAAGCACTTAATTTTTCTCACAAAATACGTATAACATTAAATTTTTTTGCAAGGCAATGATTTTTTTGTTATGGGATATTTTTTGCCATTTTGGTACTTTAGCAGCAATGCTACCAACTTTTCATATAATATCCCATTCGTTTCAAAATACAACTCTGTAATCGTGTCGAGCGAGTTACGCAGTACGGTTTAGCATTCGATTCGGAAATTTCTTTCGAAAAATTTTACTTTTCGAATCGAAATACACGGTAGCCCCCCAGGTTTTCAGATACCAGATCAGGTTATCAGGTAGCTTGTCTGGTTTTCAGATCAGGTTATCAGGTATCAGATCAGCTTATCAGGTACCTGGTCTAGTTTTTAGATTAGATTATCAGGTATCAGATCAGGTAGCTGGTCCGGTTTTCAGATCAGCTTATCAGGTATCAGATCAGGTTATCAGGTAGCCGATCTGTAAAACACATCAGGGGGTCGATTCTGGTTCTGTGATAATGTGAAGTGAAAAAAAACCTTTCATTTTCATTTCCATAGCATATTTTCACACCGTCTTTTCACAGTTTCACAGATTGCGATTCTGGTTTAAGTAATAAAAAAATGTTCTATTCCAGTGTAGCTGTGAAACGTTTGTATTCATGTTATTTAACTTTAATTGTCAAATGCAGAGATCTAAGTTTTGCAGTTACGATAACGCGCTAAGCCGCATAAAATTTTTTTTATTGCTTGAGCCGCTGTCGCTGCGTATATTTATGATTGAAATATATAATCTGGCTTATTTTTTTAGTCTGATTTATTGATTAAAAAACAAATACATACACTTAGTCGCAAAACTCTACACCCGATTTTAGGTATTTCATATCTTTTATTCGTAATTTTTATTTAATGTTTAATTTTTGAAAATATTGTATCTTGAGTATTATATTGGACCCACTTTATAACTTCGAGGTAAAAAATATAAAAAATCACTGTTACTTTTTTGGTAAAGTAAAAATTGCTGAAAAATGATGCTTAGCCAACGTCGCAAAAGTGTACATACGCGTTTGAATTGTATTAAATACAGATATAGTAGCACGTTTTATTTTATAATTTTGTGTTCATTTAGTCTTGTTTTAACAATATGTGTTAGATATTGCTTAAATTTTGATTTGATTATTAGCAGTAGTTGGAAAAAATGGGGAAAATAAGGAAATATCAACCAACGTTCGAAAATTCGTCATCAATCTTTCAAATGAAGGGAATTAAATGAGAAAAACCGGACAAAACTTAATTTTTTGTAAATTTACAATCATAACTATCATTAAAATTACAAAAGAATCAAAGTTCTCCACGATTGGGACGAATAGCAAGGCTTGATGAAAGACTAAAGCGCAAAATTGTGAGAGAAATTGCGAAAAATACAAACGGAAGTAGCACAAAACTGAAAGAGGACCTTAAAGATAATTGTGAAATTCTTGTAGATGCTAATATAATTCGCCATTGCTTAAAGAAAGTTGGATTATAGACGTGTATAGCCAGAAAAATACCATACATAAGTACATAAACAAAACTAAACGATATACATATGATCTGGAGTACAAACACGTCCGCCTTAACAAATTTAAGTTTTGGGAAAGAGTTATTTTTACGGATGAGCGTAAATTCAACCTATTTGGAAACGACGGACGACCAAAAACATGGATAAAATGTAATATGGACTTCGATAATAAAACGTATGTAGTGCTGTCAAACATGCTGGGGACTCCGTAATGGTGTTGGAGTGCATAAGTACTGATGAGGTTGGAGAATTAAATTTTTTGATGGAATTATGGATCGTCGTGGTAATATAGATATCTAAAACTATATTTTTTTGCAGAATGTGTACAAATTGCGCCTTAAAGATAAATATATATTTATGCATGCTAATGACCCCAAGAATAACTTAAGGCTGGTTAAGGAAAGGCTTCTTTATAAAGTAAAACCGAAGCTTCCACATCTTTCACAGTCCCCAGATTTAAATCTGATCGATTATTTATGGGCTTTCTTGAAGTAGAGGCGTCAAAATAGCGCCAATAGACTCTTATATCAAATAATTACAATTTTAAAGGAAAAATGGTAAAAAGAATCGGCAACAACAACTAAAGATCTGTTTCTTCGATACCTAAAAGGCTTAGAGAAGCTTTTGATCAAAAAGCGGACACACAAACTTTTAAAATTTTAAAAAATGTTTACACAATATACTCAACAATACATCGTATGTACACTTTGCAATCGGATAAAATATTGAATTTTATAATTTTTTGCTTATTTAATATTGTTTAGTGAAATCAAATGTGGTATTTTTATTTAATTTAATTTATTTTACTTTAAAATAAAAAAAGTTGACAAAATTAATGATTTTCTTTTAAAAAGTACAAATTTTTTAAAATATTAAGATGCTTAAAAAAATAGCTAAAGAAAATATACACAGCTTTCCGTATGGATCCCAGATGTTGAAAGATAATTTTATGTGGATGATGGACTTGGAGGTTCAGATAGCCTTAGCACAGCAATTGCAATGCAAAATGAACTCATTACAATATTGAAGAAACACGGGTTTAACTTAAAAAAAATTGTGCGCAAACCATGCACAGTTATTAAAAAAAATTGCAGCAGATGATCAAGAAGTAAATTTAGACTTCGAAAATAATGACAATAGTACGATAAAAACGTTAGGGTTGTATTGGTTACCTAAGAACGAAAATTTTTGCGTCAAGGTCAACTTCAGTCATCATCAGAAAATGACAAAACGTGCAACAACTTCTGATCTTGCAAAGCTGTTTGACCACCTTGGCCTCCTAGCTCCCGTAGTTGTAAGGGCAAAGATATTTATCCAACAACTATGGCATCATGCATTAGAGTGGGATGATCCGTTACCTGATGATCTTTATTCATCCTGGAATAAATTCAGAGCTGACCTTAAAGCCCTTGACAACTTCAAGATACCGCGGCACATATTCCAAGGTGAAGCACCGGTAAAAGCACAACTCCACGTGTTTTCAGATGCATCCGAGAAGGCATTTGGTGCAGCTGCTTATATTCGCGCAACTCTTAAGAATGGACAAATAATCGTGAGGTTGTTGTGTGCCAAATCACGAGTAGCCCCACTGAAGCAACAAACATTACCACGATTGGAGCTATGTGCCGCAGTTGTAGCGGCTAACTTGCAGATAGACTCAAACATGAAATGAAAATAGAAAATCAAACGACGTTTTTATGGACGGACTCTGAGATTGTACTATCATGGATAAATACACAGTCATCGTCATACAAAACTTTTGTAGCCAACAGAGTATCAACGATTCAATCATTAACCCTACCGCAACAATGGCAGCATGTAGGATCAAAAGACAATCCAGCTGATATATTATCTACAGGTATTAAAGCAGCTGAACTGCCAAGATGCAATATGTGGCTATATGGACCACTGTTTCTTCATGGCAAGGAAGAAGCTTGGACAACATAACGTTCACCATTATTTAAATCAGTAAGTGACATTGAAAGGAAAAAGGTAGTTGTAACAGCAGTCTGTTCAAACTATGTCAACATCGTATATGGAATTCACCACAGGAATTCCTTCAAAACTTTACAGAGAGTATTGGGTTACGTTCTTCGATTCATCAACAATTTAAAAACGCAAAACAAAATTCGACTAACACACATATCATTGAGCCCGAGAGAGTTGAATGATGCTCTATTCGTGATAGTTCGAACAATCCAAGAAACTGAATTCAAGGAGGACATATCTAGGTTACGAGCAAACAAAGAGCTCCCAGGGTCCAGTGCAATCAGCAGCCTATCTCCATTTCTCGATGACAGATCCGTTCTACGGGTCGGAGGAAGATTGGAAGCATCAGAATTGTCGTTTGACGCAAAACATCCCATACTGCTACCATATTACGATTCAATATCAAAACTTATACTTACAATGCTCTACGAAGAAAATTATCATTGTGGCCCACAAGGGCTACTGTCATATCAAGACAAAAATACTGGATTATCAAGGGCAAATCAATGACCAGAAATATAATTCAAAATTGTGATCGATGTACAAGAGCAAAACCAAGACTTCTGAACCAAATAATGGGAGACCTACCAGCAAGCAGAGTAACGCCAGCAAGACCATTCATTAAAACAGGAGTTGATTATTGCGGTGCTTTGTGGGTTCATTACAAAATAAGGGGTAAAAAACCTCATAAAGTTTATATAGCTGTATTGGTCTGTTTTTCAACAAAGGCAGTACATCTGGAAGTTGTAACTGAATTAACAACAGATGCCTTTATTGGACCCCTTAAAATATTTCTATCACGTAGAGTGCGCTGCCAAACCATATATTCGGACAACGCTACAAATTTCATAGGTGCTCGAAATCAGCTGGAGGAGCTGAATGATGCAATCTTTTCTAAAAAATCGCAGGAAAGGATCATGCAATCATGTAATAAGGACGGTATTGAGTTCAAATTTATACCACCTAGAGCCCCTCACTTTGGAGGATTGTGGGAGGCAGCTGTTAAATCGGCTAAACAATTATTGCTTCGAACTGTTTCAACGGCTTCCTTAACTCACAAAGAGTTGGAAACGGTAATTATCGAAATAGAAGCCATCCTAAACTCTCGACCACTAACCCCAATGTCATCTAACCCAAATGACTTAACTGCACTGACTCCAGGTCACTTTATAATTGGAGAACCACTCATAGGGCAAGTGCACAGCAGAGCAGAACACGATGGAAGTTAGTGTCTCATCTTAAACATGAATTCTGGAGACGTTGGTCATCGCAATACTTACAACAGTTGCAAGAAAAACATAAATGGAAATCATCTTATCAAAACGTAAAAGACGGACAAATGGTTATCATAAAGGAAGATAACATACCAGTTATGCGTTGGCCAATCGGAAAAATTCTTCAACGATGGAAGGGTGCGAGTAGCAGATATCAAAACATCATCCGGAGTGATAAGAAGACCTATACACCGACTAGCTTCTCTATTTCACGAAGACGAAAACTCAGTAAAAGAAAGTAATAAGTCCCGAAGACAAGAGAATGATGAAGAGTCCACCATTCCGAGAAAACGACGCTTTCCAGGATATTCTGTATTGCTGAGTATCTTGATAACACTTATGCTGATTCCAGCTATTTTCTGCAACAATATTCAAATAAATAAATTTCAAAATGACCCAGGAATATTTTTTTGGGCATTGGGAGCACGGATGGTGACAGGCGAATGGAAAATTATAGTCTATTACAATTTAGCTCCATTTTCATCAGAAATCGATGCACTATCTTCAGGAATACTTGCACTCGAGAAACTCTGTACAGAACACCAACAGACGCACATATGCAACAGTTTTGTTAAACACTTTCAACAAATAAGAGATGAGCTATGCCAAGAAAGGGAAATATTTTCATCAAACAGGTTCAAACGAGCAGCATTTAACATTGTTGGTAACGTCGCCAGATCGCTGTTTGGTGTCTTAGATTCAGAATATGCTGAGGAAATGACAAACACCATAAATAAGGCTAGAGCTGAAAAGGATCACATTCTATTACTGCTAAAAAATCAAACCTCAATCATAGACTCAACCATAAATATCATAAAACAAGATGAAATCAGAACTCAAAAACGAGTAACTGATCTTGCGAATCAGATCAATTCCATTAACAAAGAATCCCAGCAAACCAGTAAAACTCAAGCAATGGAATTTGTATTAATTCAATTGACACTAATGGCAACAAATCTCCAGCGAATAGAATCTGAAATAATCAATGTACTCACGGACGCCCATAATGCACGAATTAGTACATTGCTATTGTCACTGCATCAACTAAAAGACGGACTTACTACTATTAGGGCTCATCTCCCAGCCTATCATGCACTTCCAATTGAAGATGACAACCTGATTAAGCTCTACAAATTAATGACTGTTAAAGGTGCCGTAACTAAAACAGATGTTGTATTTGAGGTTAAATTGCCATTGGTAGATCAACAGATATTGGAATTGTTCAAAATAATACCAGTTCCACTAATTAAAAACGACAAACTTATTGCAATTACATTGGATAGTTCTTATTTAGCTGCAAATTCACAGAGACCAATTCATTACATTAACAACGGAAGATGTTCACAACTGCATGAAAACCAAACCTGATGTACATATATGCAAAAATAAATAAACGAAACTTGGAAGGGACTCAGATATGACCTCATGCGAAATCCTTATGTTCAATAACAAAAATACAACTGACTGCAAATTACAAGAACTGCAAGGAAATTCTGCATGGACTCTCTTAGTAGACCAGAATAAATGGATATATTCTACCATTAAAGAAATTGAGATGTCAGCAGTTTGCAACACAGAAACACAACTTTTTACACTAAAGGGATCCGGAATAATGCAAATTGAACCAGATTGTGTAGTAAAAAATGACGCCATTATCGTACGAGGTCATTTTTAAATAATTACAAATGCACATACCTCGTATTCAAGATTTAAACCAATAGAGCTTGTCAGTAGTTCTCAAGAATTGCATAAAATTCTAAATACTACAGCTCATGAATTTAACACACAAATAAATCAACTTGACAACCTCCAAAAACAATTAAAAGAATCAACTTCAATTCAGATTCCACAAATAATAAAATCAAATAGTATACATCATCATGCAGTAAGATACACTGCATTAGTTTTGGTCATAATTTTGTTGCTTGCCCTTTCCATAGTTAGACTACATACAAGATCTCAGAAAAGCATTACTAAGGAAGAAACTCAATTTCCACCTACGCCGTCAAAAAGAAGCGCACTAGTTCAATCAACATTAGACATTCACTGTTGTTCAGACCACAAGCCAAATCCATCAAGATTAGACTTTACGAGTTGTCCAGACCACAATCTACCACTACCTAGGCGAAATATATTGAACGCTGTTCAACGTCGGGGAGAATGTTAACACCCAGAAAGGGTTAATTATTAATCTATTTTAATATTTTTCTTTCGTTATTAACTTGCAAAAACTAAAGTTTTAATAGGTAATTTAAGCATGCATTTAATTATTCATTTAACGAAATATGTAAAGGTAACTAGAACTCTGACCATTAAATTGCAAATATTACAGTTTTAATATTAATTATGTTTTGTTCTTTCTTTGCTTTGTTAACTTTCAAAACACATGTAATTAATTATTATTTAACTTAATACAAATCGGTAATTGGGACATTAAATTGCAACTATCACTATTCTTTATATAGTTATTATATGTACCTAAGATTCCAGCAAAGGTAGTATATGAAAGAATCTCTAGAGCTTCTACCTGTAGCAGAGTTTAAAATAAAAGCTCCTTTTATTCAGTAGCGGACCAATTGAATAAAATTTTAATTTGAAATAGTAAGCAAAGCCATCAGCTTACTGCATTCTTATTCATGATCATATACTAGAATATATACCCATCAAAGGTCAAATTCTAAAAGTCTTATAAATTAAGCAATATGGAAAATAACATAATTTTTATATACGCGTAAGGTTTCAAAACTATGAACTATGTTGAAGCGATTGCTTTCAACAATTATGAATATAATAATTTTATTATGAAACTTAGAAGTGATACTGAAAAAGGTAAACTATTTGGTGAGCATTTAAAATCCGTATTTACCCCAAACACATGTACTGGTGCTGTTGATTTGCCAAATGTAGTTGCGCTACCACCTCGACCAATAACATTTAAGACGCGTGATGTACAAAAAATAATTGCAGTGTGACATGAAGGCCTAATTTTAAAATTAAAGACTTACCTACCAATAAACATTCTAAATCTGCTGGAAAGTTACATTATTGCCCGGAAGTTCACCGTTGTGGAAGAAACTTTATGAGTACGCCTGAAATAATCTCATCTGGTGTGCCACAAGGGAGTATACTGGGGCCAGTTTTATATTTGATTTATACTTGTGATATGCCATTGAGCAGTAATATTCACACATCTATATTTGCCGATGATACAGCCTGCCTTAGTATGCACGAAAACCCTCACGAGGCTTCCCGATATCTTCAGCAACATATTACTCAGCTAGAACTATGGTTAAACATGTGGAGAATAAAGGTAAACGAACAGAAGTGTGCTCAGGTAACAGAAAGGATACTTGTTCCCTCATTACAATCAATAATCAAATTGTTACTCAAAACTTACATGTGAAATACCTTGGTATACATATTGATAGAAGGCTCACATGGAAATACCACATTGACTCTAAGCTAACGCAAATGAAACTTAAACTAACTCAGATATATTGGCTGATTGGTAGAAATTCAACCCTCACCATAGATTGTAAACTTTTAATATACAAGTCAATCTTAAAACCTATATGGTGCTACGGAATTCAGCTATGGGGTACTGCTTTAGCTTCTAATGTCGAGAGAATCCAACGAAGGCAAAACAAAATTTTAAGGTTAATAACATCGGCTCCATGGTATATAAAAAATTCAAATATACATCGTGATTTAAATATGCCACTAGTGACTGAAGAAATTGCAAAATACGCATTCAAATATTTAACAAAACTCGGAGTCACATCCTAATCCGCTTGCTCGTAATATTTTGAACTTTACTGGACACATCCGCCTAAAAAAGAGGGACACAAGGGCTCTTATTCACAGCACTCCAGATGAGACTTCTTTACTTTTATTTACTTTTATTTTTTATTTTTTTCCTTTTGATTATCACTACTTATGTATTATATACATATAACTATTACCAAAGAATATAAATCATATAGAATGCGCATCTCATACAAGCTAAAATTTTCTATGCGGGTATTTCCAGTAGAACCCGTCAGCATACGTGCTCTCATTTCTTTCTGCAGTGTATGCTGCGCTCGCATTGCTGAGAGCGAAAGCATGTGTGTATTTCAGTGTGCACACTTAATTTTTTTTTAATTCGGTAGAAGCTACTAAAATAAATTTTATTTGACAAACATTGGCTACTACAAAGATTATATATAAGATCCATTTATGAATTTAAACTTTTGTGCAAAAATTATTAAATCATTGGGAGGAATAAATATTTCAACCCGAAGGCACAATTCTATGTTCTGTGTTAATGATTTTCATGGCAGAAAATGACCGCTGTGCGGCCGCACTGCTATGTGGCAAAATATCCAATTTACACATTTATCGACTTAAATTACTAAATAACAATTCGTTAAACATATTCTCTTCTCCGCGGAAAGCTTTCCACATTTTAGAACATACATGTGATTAATTTTCCGTAGTTGTGATTAACTTGATCTTGTAGCATCATTGTTAATCAAAATGTTCGTTCAATATTCGGTAGATTTCAGGCCTTGTTCGGTAAATTGGTATATCGTTAAATTCACAAATATATTCGGTAGAATCTACCGAATATCGGTAGAAGTGTGCACACTGGTGTATTTATGTTTGATTTTTATTATTTTGCTTTTTTACAGTCTCGTAGACAGCGTATGCAATGATCAGCGTTGCCGTTTTAGTTACTTGTAACCAAAATTGGTTACTTTTTTTTCCAATGTGTACTTGTGTACTTTTTTTCATTTTGGTTACTTTTTTTAACACAAAATTAACAATTTTTATATGGTATTTAAATTAGAAGAGAAGATTATTTTTATAATATTCAAATTTGTTTCACATAATTAATTTTCGCTTACGATAAAATTTTACAGCCCGTACTCGTATCTTAAAAGTTATAAAATATTTGGCATTTTGATAATTCTTAACTATGGATAGGCCCATAAAATTTTAATTTAAATAAAAATGTCTATTTTCAATTAAATCTCACTTACGATAAATATCGAAAATAAAGCTCAATACAAATATGAAACTGAATTGCAAATTTAAATGTAATAGCTTAAAAACATTGCATCCTAAACAAAAAATGTGTGTATTTCTCACTATCAAACATAAATTTGTTTAATTTTCTTCCCGTTTTTTACATTCACTACGACTCAATAGCGGGAACAAACGTTCCCATGAAGTTCCCGATAGCAAATTTCCCCTCATGGGGAATGAAAATTTCATGGGTTAAAAAATTTCACATTTTATTCACGATAGGGGTGAATGTTTACAACGTCAAGCACTGGTGCCAGAACATTTTACAAAAAATCTGAAAAATCTGCAAAATTATTTAAAAAAATCGGAAAAAAAAATCTGCAACAATAAAAACACCTATATTTAGAACTGTTTTTCATTTTGTTTTCGAATTATTAACCGTCTTCAATTAAGGAGGAGGTTATATGTTTGTCATGTATACATTTTTTATTTAATTTGCGAATTAAGATAAATTATCTTGCTGTATAAAAAAAAACATATGCCGATATTACAAATTCTTTAAAATAATGGGACATATGCGTGACTGTTTATGATTTAGTGTGCGATATGTATATATGTATGTATATTCATACATCTTTGCACAGATTAGCTAGTTTCTTTTTACCATTGTTATGTTGGTGGTATGGTTACTGCAAAATTAAACGTCAAACACTACTTATTTGTTAGTGTTTCTTATGTGTATGTTTCTGACAGTGACACCATGGTTATTTCTGTTACGGAGTAAAGAAAAACATGAAATATTGATGTTATACAAGCATTTCAGAAAATCTGCAAATTTCATTTTATAATTTTTTCAATGAAAAATCAGCAAAATGCAGAGAAATCTGCAAAACTGGCAACAGTGACGAGCAGAACTCGAAGCTCTGTCGCTGTATTGTACAGTGTGACCGTTTGATCGACTACAGTGGCAAATTGCCACTTTTTCGATTGCCTTCCCTCTTTTTGTCCCCCTTTTTCTAAAGTAAATTATATAATAATACATTAAAAATAAGAACTTTAATGTAGTTGTGTCGATTTTTTTAATGTTGTCCCTTTTTTTTGATAAATCCTCCCCTATTTGGTGCAACTTTTTGAAAAATGTCATCGGTCACCCTGGAAGCAAATGCTCTCTCTCTCTGCGTGTTTGCTTGCGCTTTATACTTTCCCCCCGCATCAATAACGAAACCAAAAAATGTTTAATTTTTTAGCTCTGATGCGCATTCTATATAATTTATATTCTTTGCTATTACTAAAAGCTTATGTCTGACACTGGTCGGGCCTAATTATATTTTTAGATTTAAGATTTGAATACTTATTGTTAGTTCATATATGAAGATACTGTTACGGAAATGGCCGTCGGGTTAATATAAGTGTTACGCAAGAGTATTCGAACAGGGCCAATATAAAGAAACATCCAGAAGTATTTAAATAAATAACTAAACGTACACTCGTATTCACATACAAGCACTATAGCAAACAACTATATACACATGCGTAGCACATACATACGTGATCAAACGTAAACAACCAACAACAACTACAAGCTTCCGCTTGTTATGAAGAGACATAGCTACATGCATACATACATACATGCCTGGCAATTCTAGCGAAAGGCAGAAATAAAAGTAAACAACCACTTAATGATGTATGCATATACACACGTATGTACATAGTTACCACATGAACTTAATTACGCGCTTTGTAAACAACATTGAAGATAATGATCATTCGGTCTAGACTTTGCATGAAAATTCTAGTGGTTGTTGTGCGAAGTATAAAAAGGGGTTGACGCATCCAACAGCAGTTCAGTCGCGATCAAAAGTTAGTTGGGAATAAGTCAGTTGCGAAGAAGCTCAGTTGCGAATAAGTGCAGTTGTTAATAAGAAGTCTGTTGTTAATCAAGTGAGTTGTCAATTAAGTTGTGTGCAGTCCGTGATTTGTGATACAACAGTGAGTTGATATTTGAGTCTGTGCTTTACAATACGTGAGTTGGAAATTGAAGAGACTATAGTACAGTCTATAGTGACAGTTAGAGTCTGTCGTGATTTGAGATTATTGTGGAGTCCCTTGAGTAAAGAGTAAGGGAGCAGTGGAAGCTGATAAACGTGTGTAAGTGAAGCCAGCGAGTCCTGATTAGTGTATCAACTGTGAGAGTCTGCCATAGAGTTGTTATTGGTGTATCAACTGGAAGTGACGGCAGAGTGAGTCTTGTGTGTGACGTGCAACAGAGAAAGCAGAATTGTGACAACACTAGCGCAGCCGGTGGTCTGAGACGTGTATATACAACAGCAAAGAAGGTGTAGTGGTAACCAGTTGTGAACATTTGAATAATATTTGTGTTTGTATTTAAGCTCTTGAATTAGATTTGGATTAGTATAAGTGGTATTTATTGATTAATAAAGAGTGTATCATTCTTAACCCTAATTAGTACACTGGGGTCTTTTATTTATTGCAAATCTTCGAATCTACGGAAAAGCGTTTTTAACAGAGAATAAAAACGTAACATTTGGTGTCAGAAGTGGGATTTGCAAATAAAAGCGGCACGTTTAAAAAAAAAAAAGGTTAAACGTAAAGTAAGAGTGATACGAAAAGGAGAACCTCACACGTTTGAAAAGGTTAAACGTGAATAAAACCACATACCTTTGAAAAAGTTAAACGTAGGAGCAAGTGGTTTTGAGGAAAATGAAATATCAAGAGCTTAATGTGGAGCAACTCAAGGAAGAGTTGAGTAAGCGGAAACTGTCGACAACTGGTGACAAGGTACAGCTACAGGAGCGACTACTGCAAGATTTCCAGCGGCGCAACATCGACATAGAAAGTTATGAGTTCGACGAAAAAGAAAAATATGAGATGGAAGCATCCACTCCTTCTATTAGCACTTCAATCAGTACAGACATCAGCGCAATGTTACCTGCTTTGATGAACGAAATAAAAGAAACCTCTCGAGCAACCAATGAAAAAATGGAGGCAAACAACGAAAAACTGCTAGGGCAAATGACTGAGAAGTTTCGAGAGTCTACTGCCGAATTGAAAGCTGAAATGAAGGATACTTATCTAGCAACCAATGAGAAACTTCTAGGTCAGATGGATGCCATATTTGACAAATTTAAATCAAAAACCGTGACTAACGTTCAAGAATCATCTGGAGCCAGTAGTGAGAAACACCATGAAATTGCTGAAACCGTAAACAGACAGGCAGATGGTGTAGAAATGCAAGTCAGTAAATCGGACGAAGAGATTTTTGACTTGGGAAACAGTGTCAACGAAGACATTTCTGGCACAAAGGAAGACGCTGACGAAAAACTGAAGGCAGAAGATGAAATCAACAAGTGTCAACAAGTTGAACGTGAGCGAAGTTTGCCAGAAGTTTCCAGAGTAAATGAAGCTCGTGACTTAGATGATAGTCAAGTGGTGTGTGACATAGCGGGAATAGCTATCTTTGAAATGGACTCGTTTGCTCAGTGTAAAGAAACTGCTACAGTATACAAAGCGAGCAGCATAAAAGCAGTAAAGAGGAAAAATACAACTTTTATACAGAGCCTCAAGCGTGTGGTAAGGCCAACTCTAGTCAAGGGACAGTCTAGAGTCGGAGCCAAGGGCCATAAATGTGGAATGGTAAGGCAAGCTCTAGTCAAGGGACAAGGTAGAGTCAGAGCCAACGGCCACAAATGGGAAAGGAGTAGTCATCTCCAGAGTATGGCAAGGCAAGCTCTAGTTGAGGGACAAAATAGAGTCAGAGCCAAATACCACAAATGTGGAAGAAGTTGTCACCTAAAGCGTAAACCAAGGCAAGCTGTAGAGGAAATACGAAGCAGATTCAGTACCAAGGGTGGCAAGTGTCAAGGAAGGTTTCAGCTCCAGCATACGGCAAGGCAAGCAGTAGAGGAAATGCTAAGCAGAGTCAGGGCCACCAAGGGCCGCAAATATCGAAGAACTAATCTCCAGCGCATAGTAACACAAGTCTCAGTTGAAAGCCGAGGCAGAGCCAGAACTAAAGCCAACAAATATGGAAGAGGTAGTCGTCTCCAACGTAACTACAAAGCGTATAGAAAACGAAGAAAAAGAAAGGCAATGATGTGCCTATTCGGGACGAATAGGCTTAAGTGGGCGGCAGTGTTACGGAAATGGCCGTCGGGTTAATATAAGTGTTACGCAAGAGTATTCGAACAGGGCCAATATAAAGAAACATCCAGAAGTATTTAAATAAATAACTAAACGTACACTCGTATTCACATACAAGCACTATAGCAAACAACTATATACACATGCGTAGCACATACATACGTGATCAAACGTAAACAACCAACAACAACTACAAGCTTCCGCTTGTTATGAAGATAGACATAGCTACATGCATACATACATACATGCCTGGCAATTCTAGCGAAAGGCAGAAATAAAAGTAAACAACCACTTAATGATGTATGCATATACACACGTATGTACATAGTTACCACATGAACTTAATTACGCGCTTTGTAAACAACATTGAAGATAATGATCATTCGGTCTAGACTTTGCATGAAAATTCTAGTGGTTGTTGCGCGAAGTATAAAAAGGGGTTGACGCATCCAACAGCAGTTCAGTCGCGATCAAAAGTTAGTTGGGAATAAGTCAGTTGCGAAGAAGCTCAGTTGCGAATAAGTGCAGTTGCTAATAAGAAGTCTGTTGTTAATCAAGTGAGTTGTCAATTAAGTTGTGCGCAGTCCGTGATTTGTGATACAACAGTGAGTTGATATTTGAGTCTGTGCTTTACAATACGTGAGTTGGAAATTGAAGAGACTATAGTACAGTCTATAGTGACAGTTAGAGTCTGTCGTGATTTGAAATTATTGTGGAGTCCCTTGAGTAAAGAGTAAGGGAGCAGTGGAAGCTGATAAACGTGTGTAAGTGAAGCCAGCGAGTCCTGATTAGTGTATCAACTGTGAGAGTCTGCCATAGAGTTGTTATTGGTGTATCAACTGGAAGTGACGGCAGAGTGAGTCTTGTGTGTGACGTGCAACAGAGAAAGCAGAATTGTGACAACACTAGCGCAGCCGGTGGTCTGAGACGTGTATATACAACAGCAAAGAAGGTGTAGTGGTAACCAGTTGTGAACATTTGAATAATATTTGTGTTTGTATTTAAGCTCTTGAATTAGATTTGGATTAGTATAAGTGGTATTTATTGATTAATAAAGAGTGTATCATTCTTAACCCTAATTAGTACACTGGGGTCTTTTATTTATTGCAAATCTTCGAATCTACGGAAAAGCGTTTTTAACAGAGAATAAAAACGTAACAATACAATAAATAAAAATCATGTACTAAAAAAAATTATGAAACTCCCTTTTGATTTTAAATGATTATCAATAAAAAATAAAAAAAGAAGCAAGCTGGCTAACAAAAACCTATCATTACATAAGCTGGACTGCCGGATCAGATTCATTTAAAAATGTTTATAAATGTACAAAAGGCAATGCAAGATGTTTTAAAATAAATGTAAAAGGTGATAAAAAAAGCCTACGGTTGGAAAAAATTTAATATAAAAATATTTCTAAGAATGATTATTAGGCTGCATCAACTGTAAACAAATGTAAATTAAATATAGGAAATATTTCTATTATAGCTACTATTACTCTAAAGTATGTATCTTAAGGAATTCAGTTTTACTTAAAACAGAAAATCCTCACAAACTTTTAAGTAAATACAGATAAAAATTAAAGCTACGTTTTTTAATTTCAAATAAAAAAAACTATGAAGATATTTCACATCTATACATAAAAGACCAGGCGAATATTTACAACAACAAAAGGCCGCACATGACAAAAAATGTATTCAAGCACGGAGCCAAACACTTATTTGTATGTACATACATGTGTACATTAGGGTGACAATGGTTTGTATGTAAAAAAATTTTTGTTCGAATTTTAAAGTTTTTTCAACGGAATATTGTGCCAATAGGTCCAAGAGTTTTGTGCCGAAAATTTGAGCCAAATCGGACAAAGTTTTCTGGACGCGCATCCAGGTCAAAGGTCAGGTATTTGCATATTTCACAGCTAGTATGAAAGAAAGTTGAGAAACTCATATATTTTCTACTTTATTTTACAAAAACATCTGGATTCTGTAGACTTTTAATAAAGAGGACACTCAAATAGTTTTTTTGGGAACTAACTCTCAAATTTCCCTTGCGTCAAAGTGATCCACAAACTATTTTATTTCAAAAATGTTTAATATATGTATGCCATTATTGGCAATGTATATAAATTCTGTGTACTTTTGATAAAATAACTTAAAAATATTGCAGGAAAAATTTTCAATTAACATAAAGTTTTTACATTTCAGGATGGAATATGCATATATTTTCTGCTGCGCTACCAGCGTCGACCGCATTCAATGGTCAATCTACTACTTTTTCTAATTTTAAAAACAAAAATTATGATCGGTGATTTGGTAGGTTTTTTTTCTTTTAAAATCTACAGATCAAAATCTTTTTGCAGAGAATATAGATTAGCATTTTTTGAATACAGCTGCCTATATTTTTGTACCACCTGTAAAATATTAAACCATGTCAAGAGAAAAAAAAATTAAAAAAGTTATAATATATGATAGTTACTTTCATTAAATGTTGTTTCTGTCCCTCATCTTTTGTTATTTTGTCATGGTATTCTTGAATTAACTGAATGCCTCTTTCAGCACAATCATTAACAACAGCCAAGTTTTGAATAATTTGTTTCGCTCTTAGGTACTCTCCTGTAACACTCCAAGAACGTGGATCGTTGCTGAAAAACTCTATTGAAATTCCAAATCTCTTGAAAACTTTTTTGGTATTTTTTGAAAACAAATCTTGTAAAATATCAGAGTTGTCTCTGAAAATAAAACTTTTTAAGTTTTCCTTCTTTATTATTAGCTTCTTTGCTATCTCTTCATCCTCATTTCCAGATATATCTACAGACATCTTCGCTACTAGCTTGCTTTTTGTTATGTTGTCTATCCTTTCGTCAAACAAAGAAAAGCCCACACATTCTTCGCTTAAGTAATACAGATGATTTAATACCTTTGAAATGGCTTTGTCCGCAATATTTTGATTGACTCTTTTGTAGTTTTCCAATTTTCTCAAAAACATAATATCATTTAAAGCAGCTTTATCCGCTTTATTTGAATCAAACCAAAAATTTGAATAACAACTTACAATGAAACCTGTTACTTCTATCAAAGCACTGATTTCAAAATCTGTCACTTCAGGAAATTGATTGCGAAAAATCACTATCTTTAAAGAGTATATAGCCTTGGCCATCCATCTTGCGTAGTGCAGTGCACCGGGTTTTCTGAATTTTATTCCTGAAGGAGGATTGCCACCAAGGAATATAATTACTAACTCCAAAAATTCTTTATAATCATTTCTCGGGAATGAATCGTTCATTTTTCCTAAAGCAAAATCTAAAAGTTCACCAACATTATCGCCTATAATTTCCATAATTCGTGGATGAGCTATTCCTGGCACAAAACTATTATTTCTGGCCAATGTTTTTTGAATTTTTTAAAAATCGTTATGTCCGGTCCAGACGACACTCCAACATTGGCCTCCGTAAAAACTGCTGCCAAAACAATTTCGAAAATATGGTGTCTGCAGCCTAGAAATAGAATTTCTCTTCCAATTGATCTCTCCAAAAGCACACATGCACCTTTCAATCTACCAGTGTTGGATGATGTTGTATCAAAAACAAACGCTTCCGTTCGTTCCAAAATATGTTTGTCTTCTAATGCATCATAAACTGCAGAAGAAATTTCCGCTCCAGTCCCAGAGGGAATATCAGGCATATCTATAATTTGCTCTAGGCCTGGAGCCGTAGCAATTATAGCCAAACGGTCTTCTGATTTTCCTGTTATTGTCGATAACAGTTTAGTGTCCCAATGGATGGTCAAAGGTTGATCACTTGCAGTAAACTTTTCTATAATTTTTTCACTTTGCGTTAATCTTAATTGCGCTCTTTCCCGACTTATGGAGGTTCTATTTAAAATATAATCGGATGTATTAAGTCCGACGGCGTCAATAACTGCAACCAATAAGTGTACAGCATCTCTCTGACTTATTTTTAACTTGTCGAAAACTGCAGCTAGTCTTGACGTTAAGACACTTTGCTTTTTCGTACAAGAAGTACTGCGAAAACGTTTTGCCTCAATTGAACATTCAGAATATTCTTCCTCTGATGTTGCAGCATCTTCAGACGCGGAAAATTCAATCATATTGCAGGCTGAAATAAATTTTGTCACAGTTCAGTACTTCCAACAAAAATTTAAAACAACGTTATTTAACATTTAATTACATTTTTACCTGATGAAGTTGATGGTAATTCGTCACTTAATTTTTTACGCAACTCTTCTTGTTTTTTGCGATTTCTTTTTCTTTCCTCTTTTTTTCTTAGGCCCCTATCATGGTTCTCAACTAAATTCAGTTTGGTCGTCTAAGAGTAGACCAAACTTACACACGACCAAACTGTGTTTTAGTATCATGAACCACAACTGTCTTTTAGTTGAAATTGTCAACGTGTTGCCAACTTAAAATATCAAGTTTGACAGAAAACAATTAATTTGTGAGTAAATTTAAAAAACACAAAGTTTTAGAAAATATATTTTTTTAGTGTTTTAGTTCAAAGAAACCATCCCAAATAGATAAAAATATGTGTAAATTTATTTTATGAGGACGAAAATGTGCTACGTATCAAAAGAAAAATTCGTGGTGATTCCAACCCTCTTGAACTACCTAATTCAAGGTAAGGAATAATCAAAATAGGGAACGAATTCCTTAAAAAATATTTTGGTGGGTTTTTTAGTTATTTCTGGCAGAACAAAGAAACGTTTTGTTATAAGTTGGATCACCTAAAATCACATTTGAAGAAATGTTTTTATGTATGTTGCACCCCCGATACTGAAACTGTTAAAAATATTTCTAGTTGAAAATTTTCCATTTTTTCTGCTTTTTATACCGCACCAACTTATAGTTAGAAAATCACAACCACAGACCCAACTACTAAAAAGCAGTTGTGTATACTCAACGTTTTTCTCAACCAAACTTACACTGAGTTGTAAATGACGATACCAAAACACAACTGAAAAGTCAACTGTTAATTTAGTGGAGAATGGCAATGCAAATTTATCAATCCCAACCAAACCATTTTAAAAGTTGAAAACCGTGATAGGGGCATTAGATTACAGTCGACTCCCAACATACAACCTTCGCGACCTTTCATTCTTTGTTTAATTAAAAATTGCTTGTCTTCTTCTAAATCTATTAGTTCCAGTGGATCGGTACGAGCAATATCGAAGAGATCGCCTAAATTATCGCTCCACAGTTTTCTTCTGTTTTTATGAATGTCGGACACTCTAGATATATTTTTTTTTAAATCTTTCCATTCCTCATACAGACGCAACATTTTTTTTGTACACCAGTGCAAATCGTGAACAGGAATACGGGCCTTTTCCCAAAAAATTATACACTCTCTTACCACAAGATCAGCACTATCTTTTGCAGTTAATTTCGTTGTCCTCATATTATGAAAAAAAACTTTGAGGCAGTCACCCTTCGAGGGCATTGTTATATATTTTTACAAAATTCACAAAAAATCTCTAACCAAAAGCACTTTACACAAGTAATTCACACGACTGAATGCAATTTATATAATTTTTGGGGAAATACATAATTCAGTCGTATTTTAAAAATCTAGTAGGCCTTGAAATTTATCATTAGAATCCGTTAAAAATAATGGTTGTTGTCTAGGAAATTAGCAATTTTAAAATTTTTGCCATGTAGATGGTGTGATTTAATACAAACAAACAAATGTGTTTTTGTAGTTAACGTTTTTGAATAAAAGCATCTATTAATTTCCTGACATAAAGGAAAGGTTAATTACCAAAAAAGTTCTTTTTACTATTTTTTCACGAAAATATATAAATCCACATTTTTTCATTAAATATTGAAAAAAAATAAACGAGTTCAAAAATTTATTTCGTATATATTGTAAAATATGAAAATACCTGACCTTTGACCTGGATGCGCGTCCAGAAAACGTTGTCCGATTTGGCTCAAATTTTCGTCACAAAACTTTTGGACCTATTGGCACAATATTCCGTTGAAAAAGCTTTAAAATTCGCGAAAAAAATTTTGGCTGTCACCCTAATGTACATATAACTTTATTGGACGTAATTCTCCCAATGATCTATCTTGCGGGCAATATTATTTTAGTAATAAAAATAAAATGTAAAAAGTTATAACCAGTGACATAACAATTATAGGAGAAATGACAAAAAGGTTATATTTAACCTTAAAATTGATTAATTCAAATAATGGTTACAATCAACGATTATCGTAAGATATCGTCGCCTTAGAGTGCAAACCTGCTAACTCACTTCAATAAAATTTTACAGGAGAGACAAAATACTGTTAACATTTTCTATACATTGGTTAAGAAATTAACCTAACCTAATACGTCAAGTTTTTTCGACATGTAGAGTTTCTAATTAAAACAAATATTTAGGGCAATCGATGCGGAAAGTTTTTCTCTATCGAACGACATTAAAATGTCATATCTTATAAAAAGTGTCATTTATGAAATTTTGATGAGCCTGTGGAAGATTTTATGCCATCAGTTAAAGGTTTGCCACACGTTTAGTTCCATACTTAAGTGTTTGACTTTACTAATTCAACGAAACATTTAATTTATGATTTACATGTATTTAATACATCGCACACTAAATCATAATGAGTCACAACTCAAAATTTCTTTTGCAATACAGTCTTCTTGAAGAATATGAAATATCGTTATGCTTGTTTTTATGTCACATGCTTGCGTCATTTGTACAATATCAACAGTTGTTTGCAACTACTCAGCATCTGACATTTTTTGAGTTGTGACTCTTTATGATTTAGTGTGCGATATACAGGGTGTTTTTTTAGAGGTATAGAACTTCGAATTGAAATAAAACACAAGAAAATCGTTTTAATGTCCATCAATTTGGCTTTATTGGAAGGATAATTTTATGCCATTAATGTTTAAATATGATTTCGGGCATGTGGCCGCCGCGGCTGGCTCGAATAAAGCCAATTCTACAGGTCCAATTTTCAACCACTTTTTCGAGCATATGGGGCCGTATGTTGGCAATAACGCCACGAATGTTGGCTTCCAAGTCCCCTAACGTTTCTGGTTTGTTGGCGTAGACGAGCGGCTTCACATATCCCCAAAGAAAATAATCCAATGGTGTCAAATCACACGATCTTGGTGGCCAATTGACAGGTCCATTCCGCGAAATTATGCGCTCATCGAATGTTTCCTTCAATAAATCTATTGTGACGTGCGCTGTGTGGCATGTAGCGCCGTCTTGTTGGAACCACAACTCATCCACATTCATGCCATCCAATTCGGGAACAAAATAGTCGGTTATCATGGCTCTATACCGGTCTCCATTAACGGTAACTGACTCTCCAGCATTATTTCGGAAGAAGTATGGCCCAATGACTCCACCAGCCCATAGAGCACACCAAACAGTCAGTTTTTGTGGATGTAATGGCGTCTCAAGGGTCTCACGTGGATTCTCTTCACTCCAAATGCGGCAATTTTGCTTGTTGACGTAGCCATTCAACCAAAAATGAGCCTCATCACTGAACAAAATTTTGCGATGAAAATCAGCATCGAGATGAATCTCATTTTCGGCCCATACACCAAAATCACGACGCATTGCATGGTCTCGCGGCTTTAATTCTTGCACAAGCTGGATCTTGTAAGGTCGCAAGCCAAGATCTTTGCGCAAAATCTTCCATAAAGTTGATGGACAAAGCTCCAATTGCTGTGCACGGTGGCGAATCGATTCATTCGGGTCCTCTTCAACACTTTGCTCTACAGCGGCAATTGTTTCTTCGGTGCGCACTGTTCGACGTCGCTGCGGATGCGTATTATCACATAGAGTAAACGTAGTGTGAAAACGATCCATGGTTAACCGAATTAATTGCTCTGATGGACGATTATGTCGACCATAAAATGGACGGAGCTTGCGGTAAACTTCGCGAACTGAACCATTATTTTCGAAATAAATTTGCACGATTTGCAAGCGTTGTTCTTTTGTCAACCTGTTCATGATGAAGTGGCAAACCAAACTAAATATTAATCACTTGACAGCTGACAAAATGGCCGCCAGTTAAAAAAGTGATGCCAACTTAAAGTTCTATACCTCAATAAAAAACACCCATTATAAATGACAAACAAAATACTTTTTATATAATTTTTTAATATAACACGAAATGTGTACAAAATATTTATGTATGCAACGTGATTATCAAAAGTGTAAACTATAATATTCTTTCCACTGAATAATTCGAGCAAAATTATATTAAAATTACATATATATTTTGTAATTCAAATATAGTTGAGGAAAAATTGGTTTGTTCCATGTATAGATAATATCGCAGAATTCGGCAACACTGATGTTTTGTCGTCGGTTGGCTATTGGTTTGCGGCACGGTATATTCAAAATACATTATGTTTGCAGCAAACCAGAAACCAACCGACGATGTGTTGCTTTATACTCTCAATAATTTTCTCTCTTAGTTACTTTTCTCCCACCGAAAACCAATTTTTTTTTTAATTTCACATCTTTATGCTATAAACACAATCAAAGGCTACCGACCATCGACTACCGACTACAAAAGTAGCTGGCTACAAAAATAGCCAACTCGCCAGCTACTTAATTCTTTTAACGACTACCGACCACTAACTACAAAAAATAAACAGCATTACATTAAACATCATTACATTAAACTATATAATAAATACATATTAACAGTAAAAATGGCTATTATATACTTACCAATTTCAATAAAAAAACCAAAAAATAAATATAAATGAAACAAATGAACAAATGAACAGATGATTATTATTTTTCAATGGTGCCACTATAATAGTTTTTCGCGTTTTTAATAGCGATATTTAATGTATTGAGTTTTTAAAACCACCATTTCATGCATTTATTGTATTGGCAGCACTAATCTGTTTTTCGTAGCCAAGAAAAATAGAAATTAGCCTAAGTTGGCTACGGGCTACAAAAGTAGTCGTGTAGCGGCTAAAAGAATTATTCTCATAAGCACGCATGTATTCTATTTTTCACATCTTGTAGTCGATGGTCGGTGGACATGATTGTGTTTATAGCATTATATGAACATCCATTCATACATGCATGCATGAATGGATATACATAACTTTACAGGGTTTGCTTATGAAGCACTAACACTTTGGCAAAAAAACACTAAAATATAATTTATTTGCACATAGATGTACACAACAATTTTAATTTCAATGATATGACCGTCAAGCAGAGTGCTTTATAAAGTATTTTACTTGAGTTGAAAAATCATTGTGATTCTAATCGCGTAGTGTACATGTAAACATATACAAAGTAGAAAGTTGTCATATCTTACCCTTTGTATAATACATTAAATAATGTACAGTTTATTTTCGTACACTGGTTTGAACATTAATTTTTGTTTCAGTTGACTGAAAAAAGTCTCCACTTATATTTATAAATCCCTAAGATAGGCAATAAATTTAAAAAATTCCATGTATTTTTCTTTTGAAAGTCCGTACTAGCAATTGAAAATTTCTTTATGAAATTTACCAACCTGAATTTTCGTAATTTTTTTTTACATACAGTTTGTATGAGAACCTGAAATTCCGTATGAACTCCGTACCAGGCTTTATATACATAAATATTCCTATCTTAAGCCCGGTACGGAGTTCTTATGGAATTTCAGGTTTGTAAATTTACATTTATTTCTACACGGAAAAATAATCGTGTAGCCTTTTGTGTAGAATTATATTTGAATCAACACAAATTCGTTTATTTATGAATTTACAACGCACAAAAACACTAAAAATTAATTATAATTTGATGAAAATTAGAAATGTCAAAAATTCCGTCACCAAACAATTGTTTGAACCAGGGACCGAAAATAATTGTTATTTTTTTATTATAAATGAAAAGGTTACTGTAAAATGTGTTTTATTTGGATTGGGTTATTTTTAACCATTATCGTAAGAGATATTTTATTTTGGTTATTGTAACCAATCTAAGTGAGAAATATTTTTTTTGGTTACGAATAACTATTATAGCAACCAAAAAATTTTTTTGGTTACCAATAACAGTTATCTAAAGAATTTTAATTTTTTGGTTACATAAGTAGCAATTATTGCTACCTAAAATACGGTATTTTAGATGTATAAGATGCATTTGTAAAGGGTATGCAGGACAAAAAATTTAAATATCTTTGGCAAAGTTGACAAAACGGGCCGTTTTATTTATCAATTTCATAATAAAACAATTCAGGTATTTAAACTAATTATTTTGCTTTTTACTTTTCTTTTTCGACAAAATACTGGGTATTTTTCTTTTGCAAATTTCTACTAAAACATTACATATTGCAAAAGATATACTAATACGCAAGGGATTAAAATAATCGAATAATCTCCCAAAACTGATTATATAGACCGCCAAAATCGGCAAGAACTTGCGAAAATTTGGTAAAAATGCGAATATGTTAAAAAAAACTTCCAAAACCGCAAAAACTGTGAACAAAAAAAACTGCGAAAATTCGCGAATAATTTCATAATTGAGAAAATGCGATAGAATTTATTAAAAACTAGAGTTCGACCGATTAATCAGCTTCGGCTTCGGCCTTCGGCCAAAAATTGGTAATCGGCCAACATTCGGCCTACGGCAAAAATCGGCCGATTAGCCGAAGCCGAATATTTTTCATACCAAGCTTGAAAAATAACATTATTTTTGGTCGTTGCTCGCCGACAGTTTCTATTGTGTTTAACGTTTTTGTGAGTGATCATATGAAAAAGCAATCTAGAAATTGCAAAATAGTTTTATTTTTCTTGTTATGTATCCAATAGATATTACAGCTATTTCAGTGATCTCAAAAAAGCAAACTTTTTTCTTAATTCATATAAAACAAGTATCATTTTTAAAATTTAAAACATTCGGCTTCGGCTTCGGTTTTGGCCGAAGTTTAGGATTTTAGCCGAAGTTCGGCTTCGGCTTCGGCCAAAAAAAAACACCTTCGGTCGATCTCTATTAAAAACCCTTAAAATTGTAAGGAATTAAAAAACTTGAAAAAATTTGCGACAATGATAAAAATTCCCAAAAACTTGGTAACATTAAAAAGATATCAAAGTCTGATACTTATTAAAAATAGTTAAAACTGCAAAAGAAAATAAAGAATTGGGAACAATCACTTTTATTGCGATATTAGAGAAAATCCGCGATAAATTGCAAAGTAGCAAACAAGCCCTAAAATTACTTAAAAATACGTAAAGACATAAGAAATTCCAAAAAATGGGGAAAATTGCCAAAATTATAAAAATGCACACCAAATTGCTAACATCAAATAGATATGTAGATGGATTAAAAATCGGTAAAATGCTAAAAAGGCAAGATTTGGCTTAAAATCACTTTTATCGCGAAAATTGGCGACAAACTGCATACCCTAAAATTCTTTAGGTAAAATTATAAGGAATACCAGAAGTTGGGCAAAAATCGCGAAAATTACGAAAATCTGCAATAACTTGCTAACATCAAAATGATAACAAGGGCTGATAATATTAATTAAAAGTCTGCAGAACTATAAAAAGGGAAAACCTGTAAAAAAAATAATTCTATCAGACAATAACGTGAATGGGTTGAGTTACCCCTAATTTGTAAAAATTCTGAACATGAGATATAAGATTTATTAAAAATTACCTGATTCACAAAACTTACTAAAACTTGCAAATAAATACTAAAGCCATAAATTTTAAAAGGAAAAAAATTTTGTTTCACATAGATATTGCAAAACTTACAAAAATTCGGAAAAAGTTTTCGGATACAGGTAGAAGCCGTTGAATAATTTTCTCATATTTTTGCAATAACCAAAAAATTAAAATTCTTTAGATAATAGTTATTGGTAACCAAAAAAATTTTTTGGTTGCTATAATAGTTATTCGTAACCAAAAAAAATATTTGTCACTTTAATTGGTTACAATAACCAAAATGAA
Source organism: Tachina lurida (assembly GCA_944452675.1). Lineage (NCBI taxonomy): Eukaryota > Metazoa > Arthropoda > Insecta > Diptera > Tachinidae > Tachina > Tachina lurida. Next base: position 106,070,350 of record OX101753.1, on the reverse strand, counting down.
ATATATCCTACAATAATCGTTGAAAATAACCAATATTTTAATTCATCAATTTTAATGGTTAAATATAACCTTTTTGTCATTTCTCTTATAACTGTTATGTCCCTGGTTTGAACATTAATTTTTGTTTCAGTTGAGTGAAAAAAGTCTCCACTTATATTTATAAATCCCTAAGATAGGCAATACATTTCAAAAATTCCGTGTATTTTTCTTTTGAAAGTCCGTACTAGCAAATGAAAATTTCTTTATGAAATTTACCAACCTGAATTTCCGTAATTTTTTTACATACAGTTTGTATGAGAACCTGAAATTTCGTATGAACTCCGTACCAGGCTTTAATTCAAATTGGGTTTTAGAACAAGAACTTTATTTTATTTTAACTTTTAAGCCCGGTACGGAGTTCTTACGGAATTTCAGGTTTGTAAATTTACATTTATTTCTACACGGAAAAATAATAGTGTAGGCTTTTGTGTAGAATTATGTTTGCATAAACACAAATTCGTTTATTTTTGAATTCACAATGCACAAAAACACTATAAATTAATTACAATTTGATGAATATTAGAAATGTCAAGAATTCCGTCGCCAAACAATTGTTTGAACATTAATTTTTGTATCAGTTGTATGAAAAAAGTCTCCACTTATATTTATAAATCCCTAAGACAGGCAATAAATTTCAAAAATTTTGTGTATTTTTCTTTTGAAAGTCCGTACTAGCAAATGGAACTTTCTTTATGAAATTTACCAACCTGAATTTCAGTAATTTTTTTTACTAACAGTTTGTATGAGAACCTGAAATTCCGTATGAACCCCGTACCAGGCTTAAGTTTTTAAATTCCTTAACACTGATAGGCAGATGAGTCTTCACGTAGCAATATCGATTGAGGCAATTGTCAAATTTGATTGCGTCCATGAAATTTCCTACGTGTAGACAGCGATTGCCATAAGTGTCAATCCATTGATCAATGAATGCTATGCTGATTGCTCGAGCAATTATTGCCAAGCAATATGCTGTCACTTTTGTTGTATTTTTCATTAATTTTTGCAAAACAGTGAAATGGAGGAAAATATAAAAGTACATCATCCGAAAACATAATATAAGAAAAACTAAACAAATTTTTCGTATTTTTACATTGGAAATATATATTTAAAGCAATACCTGCCCTAAGAATGTGTAAGAATTGTGGGAAAAAATTGCCGTACGTGCTCGCCGCTTCAAGCAAGAAGCAAAAAAAGTTAAATTATTCTGCCGACATTATTGCTTGTTCTCAGCAATGAAATTGCTACGTGAAGACCCAGTGTAAAGAATTTTTCCAACACGAAAAATGTTGTTATATAAGATCAAAAAAGTAAACTTACAAATATAAGTAATAACATAATAGTTAATAAAAACGAACATAAAATAAAAAATACTCAAGGTTTGAGATCGAAAACAGATCAGTAGATTTGTTCTTAAAAAACGTCCATACAATTAATTGAGTTTTTCATGTAAAACAATTTTATTATAAACAAAAAAGAGAATAATGATTTCAATAAATTACTTTAAAACCGGAGACAGAAAATAATTGTTATTTTTTTCTTTTTGAAGAAAAGGCTACTAGAAAATAACCATTATCTACTTTAGGTTATTATTAACCATTATCGTATGATATCCATATGTTATTATGACCGATTTGTTAACTTTTCCAAAGACATTTTAATATGTTGCCGTAGAAATGCATCCACTACATCTAAAATACGATGTGTATTCTTGTAGCGATAACCGAAAAATAAAATTACTTTCGATAATGGTCATTGGTAACCAAAAAACTTTTTTGGTTCCTGTAATAGTTATTTATAACAAAAAATATTTCTCACTTATATTGGTTATGATTATAAACATTATTTATATTCAATAAATTGTTATACAAACTTTCGCCATTTCTCTTATAACTGTTATGTTCCTGCTTAAAACATCAATTTATGTGACCAGATATATCTTTAAATATAAAATTTGTTAGAAAAAACGCTGCTCGCAATATATTTTCACAAATGCCAAAGTGAAACCAGTTGTTTTCTATATGTAAAGTAGTCAACTAATTGTTTTATTATCTTCCGGGATCCCGCAGAAAAAATTCCGGGAAATCGGGAAATTTTAAAACTGGAATTCCCGGGAGAAAACCCTAGTGTCCGTGTATCTGTGTGTCGGTACGAGTCCACGTACAGACCAAATGGCTGGACCGATTTTGATTTAGTTTTTCTGTTTGAAAGAGGACTTGATCGAGAAGGTTCTTAAGAAAAACCGTCCAGCCGCTTAGAAGATATCACATCTTCTCTAGATATATTCGCGGGTTTTTTAAATTTTTAATTTTTGTTATTACGTACCATGGTGTAATTACACAAGTGACTGCGTAAGGATTTGTTATACACAAATACGGCAACCATAGCTGTGTAAAGAACCGAAGAATGTCAAAAGCACAAAAATAATTGTACCAAAACCAAAACAAAACGAAGTTTTTGACATTCGTTAGCTACAAAGCACATAGAGCAAAAAATTATCAGCTGAAGTAACGCTGCCACCTGTTTAAATACACCTTGTTACGTACGTATACATGTTTTTTTAACAAAGAATTTCAAACTTTTCAGTTTTCCTTTTTCAGATGTTTTTTAAATAATTAATTTGACAACAAAACACACAACAGGTGTTTGGATAATTCTTGCAAGTAAAAATTTTACTAGTAATAATTTGTAGGAATTTTTTTGTCTCTCAATTTTCTCTCTCTTTTGACGCTCTCTCCTTGCAAACTTTTTGAGTTAATGAACAGTTTGCAGCAAAAATTAATACAAATTCGTAACAATTTTTTGTAAATAAACAAACCTTATGCAAATTGAACTCGAAGGTCAATTCGAAAAATCAATTGAGTCAATTGATTTGCAGAATAGACGTTTATGTAATTTTAATTGACTAATTTAACTTTTTTCAGTTATCAACAATCTGTGTTACCGGTCTTGCAGGAGTGTAACATTGGAACTAGGGATGGACAAAAAATATCGATATATCGAAATATCGACATTTGCGAAAATAAATATCTATATATATCGCCGATATTTAAAAATCCGATATATCGATACATCGATTCTTATTTACGAGTAGGGATGGGCAAATGAAAATAAATTGATCGATATATGTCGTATCGATGTTTTTGAACAGTATCGATATATTTATTTATTTATTAAACATACTATACAAAGTAAATTTGCATAGTATGGTGTTGCACGAATATGGGCGGAGTAACTAGACCATATGCCCAAGATGTTATTAACAGTATTTTCAAAAAAGTTCCATGACTGACTGTACGACCTATGCCTTCACATAGGAAATAGCAACGTGGTTGTTAAAGAAATTCCACAAAAAACCGCATGATTATACGGTTATCCGTGGCAGATCAGTCAACCAGTGCGAGCGAGACGAAAAACTCTCGAAGGCCTAACAACACAACTAAGCCTGACCGCACTTAAGAAATAATTACGATGACGCGAAATGATGTTCTTCGAACCAGAGCTGCTTAACGACTGAGTATCGATATATTTTTTTTGAAATCATCGATATTTCGATATATCTACATTTTTTGCCTACAAATCTTGCCAAAATATTCCAAATCTAAAATAAATGAACATACTAACACATCGTGCCATAACCGCCAAAAAAAGTTTAAGCGACATAAGTTTTGAACAAATATTGAGCCCTTATGGGTTTTAAGGGTTCTTAAAAAAGATTTCCATAAAAAAATTATGCCGATTAAGCCTTTAGAAAGCCATAATAATTTGTATAAATAAGGATGTTAATCATTGATTAATGAATGCACGTGTTTAACACTTCAAAGTTCATCATTGCGGAATACGAGAAATATCCACTTTGCATCCAAACAATAATATTTAAAGAAATCGCGAACAACTAACTTAAAACTTAATGAACTCCATGAGTGGAGAAACACCAAATTGATATTGGTATTGAACAAGGAAATAAATTTATCCATACATCTGTATGCTTAATTTGTATTATACGATAGTTTCTGAAAAACTGCATTTATTTCGAATGCACAATTAGTCAATTTAAGAAATGTAATACAAAGGAACTACGTATGTTAAGTAATACGTAACCTACAGTAGTTCCTTAACGCTTCCTTAGTTTTTACTTTATGTTGCTGTGCCGTTCTGTTTATAAATTTTAATAGTTACTTTTTCTGTAATAAATTAGCTGTTTCTGACTAGAACAGTCACAGTTTTCCACAAAAGTGATGAGTTTTGCTTCGTCCATTGTTATATTTAAATATAATTTTCAGCCAGTTCCAGAATGTCGAAAGAAAACTTAGGCGAAAGATAAGCAGTCACTCACTTTCGTGGGAATCAGCGCCCCAATAACATTCGACTTTTCGTTCGCCTGGTTTTACGTTTCTAACGTAAGCCGTATACCCGTTGTCAAATATCCATGTTGCCACATCAACAATTTCACATATTCATCGTCAAATGGGTATAAAAAATCGTTTAAATGTGTAAATTGTGCTTTAAAAAATGAAACTCTGCTCTAATTTTAACCTGCAACAAGTGGCTCCCAAAAATAAATTCAGAACAAATTTTGTTAAGTATAAAAATTACACATAATTCAAAAAAAAAAAAACACAATTCATGCAAAATTTTGTGAAGAATCAGCCAAATGGAAAAATTACCAACAGCCCATTTATTTAGGTAATTACTCATTGTCATTTGGGTGATTGTCATTATCTTTAGGTCTTTCAAAAATACCAACAGACCAAAAATAGTGTCCTACCTAGCCGGCCTTTGGGCGGGTGCAATAATTTTCTCTTCTGTGCATACCTATGTATATATGTACTCGTAAGTACACATGTATGCGCAACGGCGACTTCGCAGAGTAGAAGTATATTTTTTGTTAAACTGACCTTCACCCGATCTTAAGAACTTCTCCTTTAGGTATGGAGATATGTAAATACATATACATATATTCTTATTGTATTTATGTATTCGGTATATTATTACCAAATTCCGGCTCCGCTCAGTAAGTTTTCTGTATAGCCGGATGGCTTAAGTCCTGGTCCATACAGTGAAACATTTGCTGCGAAACATTTTTGATTTCTCTTTAAAACTGCATTCGTGTCCACACTGTGAAGTTTTTGTTTTGCAGCTAAATACATTTTCTCATATATTTCTCATGAGAATGAGACGAGAATGACGTACTCAACAAGAACTTCATGTACATGAAACAAAGTACACTTTTCCATTCCTCTTTCCTCGTTCATCGACAAACTCCAAAGTTTTGCAGCAAATGTTTAACTGCATGGACGAAGACTAAGGATATTCACCTCTGTGTATGTAGAACAACTGCTTAGATGAATAAATACGGCCTTATGTATACGAAACAACTGGTATGAAATCAGCATAAGTGACGACATTGAACTAGGTGCTAACGAGTTCCTCCACACAATTTGGCATTAAAAATCGGCGCATAATGTAGTTTTCACCCACTATTAAATCCTAATGTGATTTATGCTAACTGCTTGGCCGTTTTTTCTTATACATAAGACCGATAGCTTCTAACCAACTTTCATTATAACTAGCGGAAGTGGTGGTAGGAAAGAAAATCTTTAATCATCGAAGCTGTTGTCGAACACACATACATACCTAGAGAAGAGTATCGCAAAGACCTGCCAAAGGACGCAAAACGGCTTACTTACAAGCCCAGACGTAGGGAGACCGCCAACGACGCGTTACTCAACAAATCCATTGCCAGCGAAGCCAATATAATATTACTCATTGGCAAAGCAAAATATTTTATTTGTGTAAATAAAAATAATTTGTTTTATTTTGTCTCAGTCGACAATTAAAATACAAGTGCCTGCTTTTGACATTAGAGTTCGTACAAATGACTGAAAAAAAATTTATTGGGGGGCTAATTTGTATTGAAATGCTTACGTTATCGTTCGCACTCATTTTCTTTCGACTTGTCGTCCTAAAGACTTTTAGTGGAACGCAAAACAGCTGTTTGTCGTTTAAAATGCGTACGAACGAACATGAGTGACATCCTGGAACAGGCAGTTTATGTTTGTGTGGTAAAAGTTTAATTTTTTAAATTCTTAAAGCACAATCACAGTTTATTTCGAAATGTTTTTATTTTATTTATGTTGCCACTTACTCTACAAGAACACTACCCAATTGACTGCTCATTTGATCGGAAGTCAGGCAGGATATATTCATCATTGCGTAGAACAATTTCCATCACATTTGTTAAGGTTGCTGTTAAATTCTAGGTACATAAACCAAGAATTTGTTTGGTGTCACAAGGTACTTGGGACCATGTAACAAAGAAAGGTGCAGTAAAACAAGTCAATTTGTCTACTACGCTATGTCTTTATTTTTCTTCTATATTTATACAAAATATTATAGCTAACTAAACTTATACGCTAAATAATTAGGTCACTTATTAATGCAAGGTAAAAAGAAAATAACTAAAAATGCTGAATTTCTAAAGTCGCTGACCACTGAAGACATTGAACTTATGTTCTTTATTGTGGTCATTGACTGGTGTTGAATAAACAAAAAAAAAAAACTTATTGGTAATATGACTACACATGTGTATGCATGGGTGTATGTTATGCTGTGACTGCAATATGATTCTTCGGTCACTAACCATTAATGCATTGCACTTATTGTTTATGTTTTTTTATAAACAAATAATTGCAAATGCATTTACATACATACACATGTGTTTGGATGTTTATGAATTTAATTTTAATGAGTTGAATAATTATGATGAACTTAATTTAAGGGTTGCCAATATTCTCCCCCGTTGAACCATGTAATGTTCAAATACTGCCGCTGCACTTCAGGTATCTTGTAGTTCGATAACGTATTTGGATGGTGAGCTTTGTCGTTGAGTTGGAGTAGGTATCGCTTCGGGTTGGTCCTTCCTTCTACAAGATGATCGGTTTTTCCAGACCAGATAAAGGACAACTAAGGCGAAAACTAAGCTGAGCGTAAAGTAGCTTATTGCTTGATGGTGCAGATTTTTGTTGTTGATGAGTTTATGCAGTTGTGACATGTCGGCCTCCTGAAGTTGGGCTTGTAGCTCATTTAGTTGATCAGTATGAGTTTGTAGAACCTGCCGCGTGCTGTTGAATATTGTTATAGGCTCACTTATGTTTGTCAGAGCATTAATATTTTTGAAACGGAAGTACGATGTTTGGATGTTACTGGATACGTCATAGTGTCCCCGAATGGTGACATCGGCTGTCTTTAGAATACAGGTTGGTTCAATCTGAAGTATACCAGAACCGTGCAATGTGAATTGCATTATTTCAGTTCCACAAACAGCATAAACTTCAGTGCTATTTATTGTGGAATAAATCCATTTGTTTTTGTTCTCTTGATGTAACTAGCTTGCAATTTCTAGCAGGTTTTTGATTAAAAAAATTAATTTCGCAGGACGAAGCCATTGATCCTTTTCCGAAGGTTGATTGTTTGTTGTCGAAGATAAGGACATCGTTGAGCCGGAATGAATTTGTTATATTATCATTCGACAGTGGAATGTATTCATCTCTGAGTGAATTAATTGCCAGATACGGTTTCTCCGGTACTATGACAAAAAGTGTGCCGTTCCTGTTTGAGGGAACTCCAAATATCTTTAAGAGTTCAAAAGGTTGTTGGTCGATCAATGGTAATTTGACTTCAAAGATGACCTTGTTTTCTGTGACTCCTGCCTTAGTTCGCATAAGTTTGTAAAGTTGAATCAAGTCGTCTTCTTTGACGGGTAGGACTCGCGACACTGGTAAATGTGCCTTGATCACGTTTAGTTCTCTCTGAAGCTGATTTGGTGATAAAAGAGAAGGACTAATTCTACCATGATGGGAGTCCGTTAAGACGTTTATTATTTCAGCTTCAATTCGGCTGAGTCGCGTTGCTGTTAAAATCAGCTCACTCGATAGAAATGTTGTTAAATATGCGATCTTTAATTGATGCTGGTCGTCCGTTACTCGATTTTGTAGCCTTGTTATTTCATTTTGTGTTTCATTTAACCTTGACTGCAACGAAAGTTCTGTTTCTTTGATAATATTAAGAGTAGAATCAATTATGGATGTTTGATTTCGTAGTAATGAGTAAAGATGCTCTCTGCCCGTTTCTGCTTGGCGTATCGTGTGTTCCATTTCGGTGGCATTATCAGAGTCGAGAACACCAAAGAGGCTTCTTGCTACGTTCCCGATGGTGTTGAGGGCACCTCTACGCGAACGACCAGACATGATCACGTTCTCATCTTGTATCAGATCGGCCTGAAGCTGTTTTAGGTTGCTTATGAAATCGTGACACATGTTTGCTTGTGGAGAAAATTTGCAAAGATTGGAAAACGTCTCCAATGCGGTTGAAAATGCTTTAACTTCTGATCGGAATGGAACAAGATCGTAATACACCATTATTTTCCATTCTGCTGTGATTGTTCTTGCTGTGAATATCCCTTCAAAATACAGGCTGGGATCCTTGCTGAATACCTCAGAATTTATTGGTTTGCCGAGAACAGCAGGGAGTAAGAGAAGGGTGAGCAAGGTTGTGTATAGTAAGCTGCAGCCAACAGATTTAGGTCGATTGGTGGGAGACGAGTCTGGTTCGGGTGACCTCTTTAAGGTTTTGTTTGCAGGTTTCTCATTTGTTTCCTCATTCATTTCCTCATTCATTAATGGGGCCAAGCGATGACTTAATACCTGATGACGTTTTGACCTTGACTACTCGTACGAAGCCATCATGACCCTTGCAGATATTTACTATTCGACGAAGGGGCCATTTCATGACTGGTACATTGTCTTCTTTGATGATTACAAGTTGACCTTCTTGAACGTTTGATGAAGCTGTTCTCCACTTATGTCGTTGTTGTAATTCTGAAAGGTATTCTTTTGACCATCGATTCCAAAAGGCATGTTTCAAGTGAGACACTAGTTCCCATCTTTTCGCGAGTGATGAGGTTGGCTCTTTTGCCTGTCTGTCGAATTGAGCGGTTAATGGTTCTCCTTGAGTTCAGAATGGCTTCCACTTCTATTACAACCGTTTCCAACTCCTCATGGGTCAGAGAAGCCTCGGCGGTCGTTCGAAGAAGTGTTTGGCTGATTTCACGGCAGCCTCCCATAGACCTCCAAAATGGGGAGCTCTGGGCGGGATGAACTTAAATTCTATTCCTTCCTTGGAGCAGGCATTTTCTATTTTTTCTTGGGAACTGGAACTGAATATAGCTGTCTTAAGCTCTTCAAGTTTGTTTTTAGTTCCAACAAAGTTTGTTGCATTGTCGGAGTACATCGTTTGGCAGCGTCCACGGCGAGAAATGAATCTTTTCAATGCCCCTATGAATGCATCAGTGGTCAAATCAGTAACTACCTCCAAGTGTATCGCCTTGGTGGCAAAGCAACAGAATACTGCAATATACACCTTATGAGGGCGCTTTCCTCTGAGCTTATAATGTACCCAGAAAGGGCCACAGTAATCTACCCCAGTTGTGATGAACGGTCGACCTGGGCTTATTCTGCAACTTGGTAAATTGCCCATTATTTGATTGAACATTCGTGGCTTAGCTCTTGTGCAACGTATACACTGATGGACCACAGATCTTGTCATTGTTTTCCCTTTAAGAATCCAAAACCTTTGTCGTGCTGTAGCTAGTAATTGCTGTGGTCCACAATGATGACTTTCATTATGTAGGTTTACCAGGATCAGCCTTGCAATAGGATCGTTATATGGTAACACGAGCGGATGTTTGGCGTCGTATGACAGCTCTGATGCTTCTAAACGCCCACCTACTCTTATTAGGCCTGCTGAGTCTAAGAAAGGGCACAAACTTTTAAGCGGACTTGCTCCTTCGACTATCTGAGACCGTTGAAGTGTTTTCAATTCGTCTGGGAAATCAGATTGTTGCATTGCTCGCACTATGATGTGAAAAGCATTCTCCAGTTCAATGGCAGTGATGCGACTTCCAGTTTGGGTTGAGGTTTTTCTGATTATCTGAGCGAATTTTAGTACATAGGCTACAGTGTGTTGAAGGAAGATAAATGAATTTCTGTGGTTGATGCTGTAAACCCAGTCTTCGACGTTGGATGATGCTGCAGCAGTCACGATTTGATTCTTCATCTTAAACTCCAAATGGATAGCGTTCTGAGCGTTCTTTTTAAATGGTCCCGGCCAGATACATTCTTGGCCATGCAAAAATGGAGGGCCATAGAACCACAAGTTCAAGCTTGGTAGTTTCTCTGGAGTTACGCCTCTCGAAATGAAGTCAGCTGGGGTTTCCTTTGATTTGACGTGTCGCCATTGACAATTGATGGTTATGTCTTGTATCTTTCTGATTCGGTTAGCCACAAAAGTCTTGAGTGATGAAGACGCTGAATTTATCCAATATAAGACAATTTCTGAGTCAGACCAAAAGAAAAGCTGTTTGTCGTCGTACCGTAATTCCCTTTTTACTTTGTTGGCTAATTCTGCTCCTAGAAGTGCTGCGCAAAGTTCTAGCCTTGGTAGGGATAACCTTTGGAGAGGCGCAATTCTGGACTTGGAGCACAACAGTCGGACTATTATTCCTCCATTTTTGAGCTTGGATCGAACGTAGACTGCTGCTCCATAAGCCCTTTCTGATACGTCTACAAATACGTGCAATTGGACGTGCGAGGCTATTTGACCATTGAAAACATGTCGTGGTATAGGAGTGTTGTCTAACGTGTTTAGTGACTTACGGAAATCAAGCCATTTCGTTGTGAGATCTTTAGGGAGTTCCTCATCCCAAGACCTTTTACCTTCCCACAGTTGTTGAATGAATATTTTGGCTAAAACCACGACTGGGCCTGCAATACCCAAAGGATCGTAGATTCGTGCCACATCTGATATGACAGATCGTTTTGTTATACTTGAGGTTGGCTGAAGATTTGCCTTTAGGCAAAATCGATCCGAAGATGGGCTCCATATTAGTCCTAGTGCCTTGATTGATGCATTTCGAAATCAAGGTTGACTTCTTGATCTTCTTGTGGTATATCTTGGAGTAGATGGCGATGGTTTGCACAACATTTACGTAACTTGAAACCAGCTTCCTTGAGCAAGTCTGTTAGTTGGGATTGCATTTCCTTAGCTGTTGCTAAACTATTAGAACCGCTTATTCCGTCATCAACGTAGAAGTCCTGGCCCAAGATCGTTGCACCCAGCGGATATTTGTCCATACGAGTGGCCGCTAGCCTTTGTAAACATTTCGTGGCCAGGTACGGGGCTGATGATGTGCCATATGTAACGGTGTTTAGTTGAAAATGGCGTAGAGGCTGGCCAGGATTCTCTCTCCACAGAATTAGTTGAAGATTCCTGTCTCGTTCGTCTACGAGGATCTGACGGTACATTTTTTCAATGTCTGTGGTAAAGACAAATCTGGGTAAACGGAAACGTAGAAGCATTCCGAAGAGGTCCCCCTGCACGGTTGGACCTGTAAGTAAAATGTCGTTTAATGAACAATCTGTTGATGTTTTTGCCGATGCATCAAAAACGACTCTGAGCTTAGTTGTGCTACTTTCTGGACGCAGAACACAATGATGTCGAATGTAGTAACGTGGGCCGCAGAGAGTTTTTGGGTCGATTTGAGTCATGTGACCAAGATCTTCATATGACTTCATGAAGTCCTTGTATTGTGTTTCGAGCGTTTCATCTCGTCTGAATCGTCGCTCCAAAGCACGGAATCTGGAATATGCTGTTGGTTCTGATTCGCCAAGTGCTTCCGCGTCTTCAGATAAAGGTAAACGAACAACAAATCTTCCATTGGGATTTCTGGTTGTTTGAATAAAGTGAGTTTCACATGCTTGTTCAGCGGCTGTATAATTGCATTCTGTAGGAACATCTTCAACCTTCCAGAATTTTTCAATTAGTTCGCCAGTTGACACATCCTCTTCACTTAAAACTGCGCATATCGCTTCAGTTGTGCTGTTTTCCGATACTCTGCCACTGGCGATCCATCCAAGTTTTGTGTTCAACAATATTGGAAGATTATCGGCCAACTCTATTTTCCCGTTTTGCATAATACTGAAGTAGTATTCGGCGCCTAGCAGAATATCCACCTTTCCTGGTTGGTCGAAATATGGGTCAGCTAAGTCTACATTTGGGATTTGCCAATTTGACATGTCAATTTGTTGATTTGGTTGTGGAGGGATGATTGTAGGGAGAACAAAAGCGTCTAAGTAGGTTGCAAAATTGTTATTTCTGGCTTGCAATTTAACATTTATGCGCTTTGTGGCCCTTCTTCGTGCGTTTCCAATACCATCAATGCATAAAAGGGCTTCAGCTGAAGATAAAGACAATCTTTTTACGACACGCTCGGATACTAGATTCACCTGAGACCCGGAATCCAATATTGCTCTAAATTCTCCCGAATTTCCGTTGGCCGCTGTTAACCTTACTCTTGCTGTTGCAAGTAGTACATAACCCTGGCGCAACGGCGGGTTGTTTGTGGCAGCTGATGTAACAGTCACATTAGTAGTGTTAGGTGCAACATCTGTTTTCCGTATATCATTTGAGTGCTGATCTGCGGTTTTGACTTGATTACCATGTTTTGATGAATTGTGTGGATTGGAATTTGAACCAAAATGCAATAATGTATTATGTTTTTTGTTATATTTTTTGCAAGGTCTTGATGTGCAGGTTTTCGAACTGTGATCAGCTCTGAAACAGTTTACACACAGTCTTTGTTGTTGTACCCAGGTTAGCCGCTTTGCTTCTGATAGTTGTAGAAATTTCTGGCAATGGAAGAGTCCGTGGTCGCCGGCCTTGCATAATTTACAGGAAACATAGTGTTCATTGGCAGTGGTTGCAGATGATGACACAACTTTAGGTGATGACTTATCCCTTTGGCGGATTGATTCCATTGATTGAAACTCAAATTCCAAGAATGATAAAAAGTCAGCTAGAACTGGCACGTTCCTTGGATTGGTTAACGATTGCATGTACCTTACATGTGTGCTTCTATCAAGTTTTCTCATCAGAAGCTGAATAAGAATTGCATCCCATGAGGCTGTTGCAATTCCTAAATTGTTTAAAGCCAACATACACTCCTTGGTGGTGTCATGAAGAGTTTTAATCGCTGAAGCAGATGACGTAGCTGCAGGCTGATCAATTAATTTCTCTACCAGGTTTGCCACAAGAACTCTTTTATTGTTGTAGCGGTCCTTGTGTGTTTGCCAGGCAGTGGCATAATTTGTTTCTGATAATGACAACTGACTTATTAGACGTTCAGCTTCGCCGGATAAGTTACTTTTCAAATACCACATTTTCTGAATAGCTGGTATTGGTTGCTTGTCTACCATTTCAGAAAATAAGTCATGGAATTGACGCCATTTCAGGTAATCCCCACTAAATTGAGGTATAGTTAAATTTGGCAGTTGTAACGACTTGGCTTTACAACTGTTTGTCATTAATTCTGGTGCTGCTGTTTGAGTGTGCATATCATTCGGTTGAAGGTTGTCTGCCTGCACGAAAAGATTAACTAGAGTTTGCTGCATGAAATCATATAACGCTTCATATTCATTCTGATCAAGTCCATGCGCAGCTGGAATTGTAAACTGCTCATGAACTTCATCATATAGAATTTCTATTTTCTCCCATAATTTCTTTATGTTACTTATGTTCAGGTCAAAAAACTGTTTTGGTTTGTCCTCTATGAATGTCAATGAATTTAATAGCCGTTTCAGAGCTGCTAAACGCATATTTAATTTGCGGATGATGCCAGGAATACTATTAGGATCGTCAGGCATCGGTGTAACTCCTTGTGCTTTAGTTGTAGCCTTCGAAATTCCGCTGGACCTAGTGGCAGCTTCAGGTTGATCTTTAGGTTCAGCCCTGAGACGTTTAGTTTCCTTATTAAATATTTCCAAGTATTCCTCGGCTATTTTTTGGATTTTGTCATAATAGCCCTCCGCGAAGTAGTCTAATTTCATTGCGTCATCGCAATCTTCCCGAATATCCGAATCCGCGTTTTGAAATTTATCCCAACACTCCTGAAGACGTCTCGAACGTTTCTCGAAGTAAGCCGCTGTTTTTCTTTCAGCTGGGTCTTTTTGAAGTTTCTTATTATTATCTGGATATCTTCGCCCGTTGAGATTTGAAGGTCCAATAATTTTTTAATTGTCTCCATTTTTACCCAGATTATTTGTTATAAAAACGTTTTGTATCACCAATGTTAATCAATGAATTGTCCTGTTAAGGTGCTTGATCGCTCAGGTAGCGTGTTGAATTTAGCAATGAGTGCTTACAAGATCCTTACCGCTGGTGGGTGGAACTTGAAGTTCAGAGCTGTTTGGGGTCACCAATGTTATGGTGCTTGATCGCTCAGGTAGCGTGTTGAATTTAGCAATGAGTGCTTACAAGATCCTTACCGCTGGTGGGGGGAACTTGAAGTTCAGAGCTGTTTGGGGTCACCAATGTTATGGTGCTTGATCGCTCAGGTAGCGTGTTGAATTTAGCAATGAGTGCTTACAAGATCCTTACCGCTGGTGGGTGGAACTTGAAGTTCAGAGCTGTTTGGAGGCACCAATGTTAAGGTTGCTGTTAAATTCTAGGTACATAAACCAAGAATTTGTTTGGTGTCACAAGGTACTTGGGACCATGTAACAAAGAAAGGTGCAGTAAAACAAGTCAATTTGTCTACTACGCTATGTCTTTATTTTTCTTCTATATTTATACAAAATATTATAGCTAACTAAACTTATACGCTAAATAATTAGGTCACTTATTAATGCAAGGTAAAAAGAAAATAACTAAAAATGCTGAATTTCTAAAGTCGCTGACCACTGAAGACATTGAACTTATGTTCTTTATTGTGGTCATTGACTGGTGTTGAATAAACAAAAAAAAAAAACTTATTGGTAATATGACTACACATGTGTATGCATGGGTGTATGTTATGCTGTGACTGCAATATGATTCTTCGGTCACTAACCATTAATGCATTGCACTTATTGTTTATGTTTTTTTATAAACAAATAATTGCAAATGCATTTACATACATACACATGTGTTTGGATGTTTATGAATTTAATTTTAATGAGTTGAATAATTATGATGAACTTAATTTAAGGGTTGCCAACAACATTATTAAAGGCAAAAAAAATGTGATGGAAACTTCTGTGTACGTGTGATGTTCCATCTTTCTCTAACTAATGAATATAACATATAGTTGAACTGCTCACTCTAGTGCTTTTTAGTAATCAATGATAGCACAAATATTACTCAAGTTTGTCTGATCATAATTGAATAATATATCCCCCACAATTGAGCAATCATACATTATTGATATACTGACAATAAATATAATTTTTATTATTTTAATTGTTTTTCTTTTATTATAAAAAGTCACTTAAAAGTATAAAAGCACATAAAATATTTAAAAGGAAAGATATAGCTCAGCAAAACCAAAATATCCTAGGCGGTATCTAGCCCTATTCACACCTTTTAATCAAGAACGCATCTTGCTTTTAACAAATATCTAAAATTTTGTAAACAAATGCATTAAATTAAATTTTCTAAATTTCTTTTATTCACTTTTTACTTATCTTTTTAACACATAAATTTTAATTTTCGCAGACAATGAATTGTATATTTTTTTAAATAAAACTCGATGTTTTAATGTATCGGGTTTCGATATTTTTAAGAGCTCTACAAATTTTAGCCGGTTTTTAACTGTACGATATTGGCATCCCTGCTAGTAATGCGAAGAAATAAAGAGAAATTTCATAATAACAAGGCGCATCTATAAGGTGACCCCACTAAGCCAGGTGACTTTTATTTGTTAACTAAAGCCCCGTTCAGACTATTATACAAGTATTAATACTTTCATAACATTTTACGATACAGAAATCTAAATACATTCGTTGCGACTGTCAAAAAATTTAACGTAAAATCATATATTGTGTTCAGACCATCACACTTCAAATAAAATGTGTAATACAAGCAGAAACCAAAACAGCCGTTCAATGAAAATATTTGTGCTATTCATTGACTAGCGGTGGCAAAGCGGTTTCATGTAGGCGCAGACGTGCCGGCACTTGCAAAGATTCAGCAGTTAAAAATATTCTATGTAAATAACAGAAAAAATTTAAGAAAAGATATTACAAAAACGTTAAAAAATTACGTCAACGAAATATACTTCCATACGATTCACTTATTCAAAATTTTGAGCCGATATGCATACATATGACAAAACATTACATCAATGACGACACGCTATCTGCGGCGAAACAGCCGACTTGGAAATTTGGTTTGTTTGAAAATGCAACCCTGATCTAATGAAAAGTATTATCGTTTAGAAAATTTTCTAAGAACGAAAAAGTCTTATGGGATGTCAAAATTTTTATCATATTATTTGCCACTTTGATGACATTTTGCGTTCAGACTATCACACTTGCACGTATTATTTGAATTTTTGACAAGTATAAATACAAAGTATAATAGTCTGAACCCGGCTTAAGCTAAATGCCAAATTTGATTTGTGTGGGTATAAGCCTGAAGACAGAATTAGTTTTTGCTATCTGTGGTAGTTACGAATCAGCTAACTCTTTTTTGTTTATAGAAATCTTATACAAGCCGTTTGTTTTTCTCTTTCGTTCTGGGGCCCGTTCCTGAAATCTACAAGTTACAAACCTAAAAATAAAATACACATAAAACCATGATATACTCGTAAATATAGAAGGTACTTCCATTCTCTCATTTTTTCTTGACATTCACCTTCTGACAAGGATAGGTATTCTGAAGTTTCCAATAAAATCGTGCTACCGTATTAATTTAATATTTCCCCTCTGTTTCCTGTTTGTTTGAAAATTTAATTGAAAAATTATTTCAGATTTTTTTTTTTATAAATTCAAACAATTAAAAAAAATTGTGATGATAAATGTTTTATTATCTTGAAAAGCAATGAAATGCATTGTAAATGTATTGTTGTGTTAAAGAAAGCGAAAATGAGCTGCATATTACAAACAGTCGACGTACAACATATCATTGTAAAAATATGAATTTGGCATTCTTTGAGTTCTCTACATTATCTGGTGTCCGCCAACAGTGTCTAAGAGCCTGAAAAATCTCTGAAATAGACTTGCCAAAATTATCCGATCGGGTATTTAAGTAATTTTTTTTTTAAAACATGTTAAAATCAACAAGAAGCGAATTATATAGATTAAACAAGATGTAATATTAATCAATATTTGTTAAACTTAATGAAAATTCATTGTCAACTAAATCAAAATCATCAATCAATTTGCATGAAAATATAGTTAAAATACTTATTTTAGGCAGAAAATTTAAAAAGATGCGCCAAGTTATTACATAACCACTTTTTAAACATCACAGATGTGTAGTCATGTATATCACTTTATTTATTCGCAACTTTTGTTAAGATAATTACACATTTCTGTAAAAAATTTTAGGGGGAAGACTTATATTTTTTACGATATGGGAACATTTCTTTTATTTCTCTCAAAAAACAAACTTCAAAAATACTTATTTTTTAAAAACAAAGAGAGAATGCAAGGCAAATTCATTTCCAGGTAATATCAGGATTACAAAAACAATGAAAAAATACAACAATGAAAAAAACAACATGGGTTTTAGTTCATCCAAAACTTCACAAATAGAATTTGTTTAACACAATAATAATAAATATTATTCACATAAATTTGAAAATATCGTATCCACTGCAGCCACCACTAACAAAATTTGCAACGTTTACCACTTCTCACAATTTTTTAATAGTTTTTTCATATTTTTAAATTTGTTTTCACAGAATTTTTTTAATAAAATATTTTTCATGTTGAAATTTTTTTACATTTTCTTTTAATTTCTCTTTCGTAAAACATTTTTGAAGTTTCGGATGAACTATAATTTGAAAAAAAAAAATAGCTCAGCTGCATTTCCGCTACTACCTTGTGAATGTGCCTTGAGAGAATGGAAGTACCTTCTATATTTATATCATGTATAAAACAACAATAAAATGTGTAAGTGTTGTTGTTTTCTGTCTATTTTACTTGTAAATTTGGAACTCGTAGGTTTGAGAAACGGGAAATAAAATTATTTCGAAATAAACTGTGATTGTGCTTTAAGAGTTTAAAAAATTTAATTTGTACCAGAAAACCTAAAATTATATTTAAATATAACAATGGACGATGCAAAACTCATCAATTTAGTGGAAAACTGTGACCATTCTAGTCAGAAACAGCTAATTTATTACAGAAAAAGTAACTATTAAACTATTTAGAAATAGAACGGCACAGAACAGCAACATAAAGTAAAGACTAAGGAAGCGGTAAGGACCTGCAATACGTTACGTATAACTTAACATAGGTAGTTCATTTGTATTAAATTTCTTAAAGTGACTAATTATGCATTCGAAATTAATGCAGTTTTTCAGAAATTATCTTATACAGTATTTTTCGGTTAATTGACCCTACGGTTAATTGGTTTCCACGCTTAAATGAACCATATGATCGGGCAAAAAAATATTGCTTACGAAAGCACATGTAAATTTCCTCGGATAATTGAGCCCGGTTAATTGATTTTCACGCTTAATTGGTTCAAAATTCATGTCACAAAAATAAATTTCCTCTTACTTTTACCCGGTTAATTGCATTATTATTGAATAATAATCTAGCATATTTGCACATACATATTTGACATCATTTGTGAAAAACACTGGGTGGCATCTCTACTAATTGAAATAATAATAAATACCTGCGTATACACATATATTAAAGTCCTGCACAAGACTATTTATAAGACCTTTCAAGACATGCGACATTTTTCAAACGCTTTACTACAGCGAAATATTCTAAAACAAACGCTAAAAAACACTGTTGGCAAGACAAAGAAATTAAAAAAAAATATTGCCAACAGTGTTGTTTAGCGTTTATTTTAGAATATTTCGCTGTAGTAAAGCGTTTGAAAAATGTCGCATGTATTGAAAGGTCTTATAAATGGTCTTGCGCAGGTCAATAACATATATGTAAATTTTTTTCTGCTACTTGCATTTTTTTCGTTTAAGGAAAAAAAATTATTTTGAAAAACTTGAAAGTGCACATATGCGATTTCTTTTAATTCATTAGTAGTTCCAATTATGCGTGATTTCTGTAATTGAACAAAATGTTCAATTAAACGGGATTCTTGTAATTGAACGAATTGTTCAATTAAGCGGGTATCGGCTAATTGGTTCCCCGGTTAATTGAACAAAAAGTTGTGCAAATTTTGATGTGCAATTAACCGAAAAATACTGTAATACAAATTAAACGTACTGATGTATGGATAAATTTATTTCCTTGTTCGATACCAATATCAATTTGGTGTTTCTCCACTCATGGAGTTCATTAAGTTTTAAGTTAGTTGTTCGCGATTTTTTTAAATATTATTGTTTCGATGCAAAATGGATATTTCTCGTATTCTGCAATGACGAACTTTGAAGTGTTAATCAATGATTAACTGCCTCTTCCACTATGTCGAAAGAAAACTAGTCGCTCGAACTTTAATAAGTTTTCATTTCACTATGTCGTCAGCTTTCTTTCGCTTGTGATTACATATGTCAATTTTTTGTTTTACGTGTTTGTAAATCAAAGTAGTGACAATTTGTAACTGAGTAATTTAAAGAAATTACTCTCAATAAAAAAGTTTGTATATAAAAGTACGTGAACAGAAAAATTTTAAAATCCAGTAAAATATATACAATAGCTGATTGAGAATTTTGGCGCTAAAAAATTATACATATGTATGTATGTATATGCAAAAAAACCCTGTATATAATATTGGAGTACGTGGTCCAATCTAGATGAAACAGACTAGTTACATCATGGTTCCATCTAATGCAGTCATGGATCATATAGTTTTCATACAAGCATTCAATGCTGCATGATAAGTATTCGTGTTTAAACGATTATGATCGCAGTCTGTAATTATTCTAAATGGAGCAGTTTTGGGGTTAGTCCGATGTAATGCAAAGTTGGACCGTTTAGTCCAACCCTAGGACATAACGTCCTTTTTTCATATATTTGGAGTAGTTTTGGAGTGTTCCTACTCCTCTTTGGAGTATTTACATGCATGTATGGGCTAGTCGCATTAAGTGCAGGGAATATACAAAACTATACATACAAATGTATGTATGTATAAAATATATACATACATATGTACATATCGTCGGGTACCCAGCTAAAATTACTGCTTCCTAGAAGCGTTTTCGTAAGGGAGACAATGTTAGAGAATCACTTGCTGTTGCGCAGGAATAAGTAGTTTGTTTTTGTGCGAGATGAGTCAGCTGGAAGCAATACATTCAACTTCCAAAAAGCCATAATTTTTTGCCTTACCAGTGTTTCACAGAAGCAATAATATATAGTTTTTGTGTATTCAGATGCAAAAGTTACTGGCTTGTAATTTTTTTTTTAATTTATTCTCTATTTTGTTATAGAGCCTGCCTTATGTTAGTGCTTTTCAGAAGCAGTTTTCGAAGCTTTTGTAATCAAGTAAACAATACATTGCTTCCCTTAGTTGTTAGTGCTTTCAAATCAGATTTTTATTTTTTTGCTGGGTAGTTACTGGCCAGCCGCATGGAAAAACTTGGTGTTTTTGAGAAAATCGATGCATATTTTCTTTAATAATAAAAGTAATAGATACATATGTATGTTTTTATTTGAACTTACGGTCCTAGCCCACGATGTCGACAAGAAACTTTTTTATTTTGTTTTCAATAAGTATGGGATAGAAACTTTCTTGTCGACATCGCCAATCATGACAACAATATTGTTCACTTCCCTTCAAGTAGGTCCAATAAGTGCATTTATTAAGAGAAATATAAAAGGGGAAAATAACTTTATATTTCAAGATATCGAAAAAATGAAAACAAATTTAAGAAAAGTACACACTAATCATATGTACATATGTATGTACATATATAATCGATCAATAACTAAATTTGTTTAAATGTTCCATACGGGGAACCTGTAACCGTCCGACGGTATGTATAAACAAAAATTTAACTATAAAAATCTATTAACCTTATTTACGTTTAAAAACAATCCATTGTGTTCTGCATTCCACGTGAAACTACATCGTTCGGAAATTGTTGTTATAAATACATACATAAATATGTACACATTTCCAACAATTCTATAAAAATTCCGCTCGTTTTAATTGCACGTGGAATACATAACAACCCCCAATACTTTTCTGGGATCAGACTTAAATAAACGTAATATTGTTTATAACTTATGCCCCTATCACGGTTTTCAACTTTTAAAATAGTTTGGTTGGGATTGATAAATTTGCATTGCCATTCTCCACTAAATTAACAGTTGACTTTTCAGTTGTGTTTTGGTATCGTCATTTACAACTCAATGTAAGTTTGGTTGAGAAAAACGTTGAGTATACACAACTGCTTTTTACTAGTTGGGTCTGTGGTTGTGATTTTCTAATTATAAAAAAAGCAGAAAAAATGGAAAATTTTCAACTAGAAATATTTATTATGCTTAATAACAAAATTTTTTAACAGTTTCAGTATCGGGGGTGCAACATACATACAAACATTTCTTCAATTGTGATTTTAGGTGATCCAACTTATAACAAAATGTTTCTTTGTTCTGCCAGAAATAACTAAAAAACCCACCAAAATATTTTTTAAGGAATTCGTTCCCTATTTTGATTATTCCTTACCTTGCATTAGGTAGTTAAGAGGGTTGGAATCACCACGAATTTTTCTTTTGATACGTAGCACATTTTCGTCCTCATAATATAAATTTACACATATTTTTATCTATTTGGGATGATTTCTTTGAACTAAAACACAAAAAAAATATATATTTTCTAAAACTTTGTGTTTTTTAAATTTACTCACAAATTAATTGTTTTCTGTCAAACTTGATATTTTAAGTTGGCAACACGTTGACAATTTCAACTAAAAGACAGTTGTGGTTCATGATACTAAAACACAGTTTGGTCGTGTGTAAGTTTGGTCTACTCTTAGACGACCAAACTGAATTTAGTTGAGAACCATGATAGGGGCATTAATACACTTGTTTTTTGTTATTTTTAAAATTTTATCAAAAACCAAAAATTTTTGTTCCCATTTGCTTTTGTTTGTTTATATTTAAAAACATATGGTTTCATTTTACTGGCAAAAATTTGTCTAGTAAAAATTTGCATTTACTCAGTAAATTAACTGTAATTTTTCGCTCTCAATTCGCCTCTCATTTACTGGATTTTGTGTACGCGAACGCAATCCAGTAAAAAATAGTAAAAAATTGTACAAATTTTTGAGTTCTCGAACGCACTTATTGACATGAAAATAAATACAACCATATTGAACAATGCAAAATAATTCAACAAAATAAGGTGTGTTCCACAAGATTTTGTTAAAGTTCGGACTAGTTAACAAATAAAAGTCACCTGACTTAGTGGAGTCACCTTATAGATGCGCCTTGTTATTATGAAATTTCTCTTTTTTTCTTCGCATCACTAGCAGTGATGCCAATATCGTACAGTTAAAAACCGGCTAAAATTTGTAGAGCTCTTAAAAATATCGAACCCGATACTCGTAAATAAGAATCGATGCATCGGTTTATGAAATATCGGCGATATATATCGATATTTATTTTCGCAAATATCGACATTTCGATATATTGATAATTTTTGCCCATCCCTATTTACGAGTATCGGGTTTCGATATTTTTAAGAGCTCTACAAATTTTAGCCGGTTTTTAACTGTACGATATTGGCATCCCTGCTAGTAATGCGAAGAAATAAAGAGAAATTTCATAATAACAAGGCGCATCTATAAGGTGACCCCACTAAGCCAGGTGACTTTTATTTGTTAACTAAAGCCCCGTTCAGACTATTATACAAGTATTAATACTTTCATAACATTTTACGATACAGAAATCTAAATACATTCGTTGCGACTGTCAAAAAATTTAACGTAAAATCATATATTGTGTTCAGACCATCACACTTCAAATAAAATGTGTAATACAAGCAGAAACCAAAACAGCCGTTCAATGAAAATATTTGTGCTATTCATTGACTAGCGGTGGCAAAGCGGTTTCATGTAGGCGCAGACGTGCCGGCACTTGCAAAGATTCAGCAGTTAAAAATATTCTATGGAAATAACAGAAAAAATTTAAGAAAAGATATTACAAAAACGTTAAAAAATTACGTCAACGAAATATACTTCCATACGATTCACTTATTCAAAATTTTGAGCCGATATGCATACATATGACAAAACATTACATCAATGACGACACGCTATCTGCGGCGAAACAGCCGACTTGGAAATTTGGTTTGTTTGAAAATGCAACCCTGATCTAATGAAAAGTATTATCGTTTAGAAAATTTTCTAAGAACGAAAAAGTCTTATGGGATGTCAAAATTTTTATCATATTATTTGCCACTTTGATGACATTTTGCGTTCAGACTATCACACTTGCACGTATTATTTGAATTTTTGACAAGTATAAATACAAAGTATAATAGTCTGAACCCGGCTTAAGCTAAATGCCAAATTTGATTTGTGTGGGTATAAGCCTGAAGACAGAATTAGCTTTTGCTATCTGTGGTAGTTACGAATCAGCTAACTCTTTTTTGTTTATAGAAATCTTATACAAGCCGTTTGTTTTTCTCTTTCGTTCTGGGGCCCGTTCCTGAAATCTACAAGTTACAAACCTAAAAATAAAATACACATAAAACCATGATATACTCGTAAATATAGAAGGTACTTCCATTCTCTCATTTTTTCTTGACATTCACCTTCTGACAAGGATAGGTATTCTGAAGTTTCCAATAAAATCGTGCTACCGTATTAATTTAATATTTCCCCTCTGTTTCCTGTTTGTTTGAAAATTTAATTGAAAAATTATTTCAGATTTTTTTTTTTATAAATTCAAACAATTAAAAAAAATTGTGATGATAAATGTTTTATTATCTTGAAAAGCAATGAAATGCATTGTAAATGTATTGTTGTGTTAAAGAAAGCGAAAATGAGCTGCATATTACAAACAGTCGACGTACAACATATCATTGTAAAAATATGAATTTGGCATTCTTTGAGTTCTCTACATTATCTGGTGTCCGCCAACAGTGTCTAAGAGCCTGAAAAATCTCTGAAATAGACTTGCCAAAATTATCCGATCGGGTATTTAAGTAATTTTTTTTTTAAAACATGTTAAAATCAACAAGAAGCGAATTATATAGATTAAACAAGATGTAATATTAATCAATATTTGTTAAACTTAATGAAAATTCATTGTCAACTAAATCAAAATCATCAATCAATTTGCATGAAAATATAGTTAAAATACTTATTTTAGGCAGAAAATTTAAAAAGATGCGCCAAGTTATTACATAACCACTTTTTAAACATCACAGATGTGTAGTCATGTATATCACTTTATTTATTCGCAACTTTTGTTAAGATAATTACACATTTCTGTAAAAAATTTTAGGGGGAAGACTTATATTTTTTACGATATGGGAACATTTCTTTTATTTCTCTCAAAAAACAAACTTCAAAAATACTTATTTTTTAAAAACAAAGAGAGAATGCAAGGCAAATTCATTTCCAGGTAATATCAGGATTACAAAAACAATGAAAAAAACAACATGGGTTTTAGTTCATCCAAAACTTCACAAATAGAATTTGTTTAACACAATAATAATAAATATTATTCACATAAATTTGAAAATATCGTATCCACTGCAGCCACCACTAACAAAATTTGCAACGTTTACCACTTCTCACAATTTTTTAATAGTTTTTTCATATTTTTAAATTTGTTTTCACAGAATTTTTTTAATAAAATATTTTTCATGTTGAAATTTTTTTACATTTTCTTTTAATTTCTCTTTCGTAAAACATTTTTGAAGTTTCGGATGAACTATAATTTGAAAAAAAAATAGCTCAGCTGCATTTCCGCTACTACCTTGTGAATGTGCCTTGAGAGAATGGAAGTACCTTCTATATTTATATCATGTATAAAACAACAATAAAATGTGTAAGTGTTGTTGTTTTCTGTCTATTTTACTT
Source organism: Tachina lurida (assembly GCA_944452675.1). Classification (NCBI taxonomy): domain Eukaryota; kingdom Metazoa; phylum Arthropoda; class Insecta; order Diptera; family Tachinidae; genus Tachina; species Tachina lurida. The sequence continues at coordinate 106,045,266 of OX101753.1, read as the reverse complement.
GTAAATTTGGAACTCGTAGGTTTGAGAAACGGGAAATAAAATTATTTCGAAATAAACTGTGATTGTGCTTTAAGAGTTTAAAAAATTTAATTTGTACCAGAAAACCTAAAATTATATTTAAATATAACAATGGACGATGCAAAACTCATCAATTTAGTGGAAAACTGTGACCATTCTAGTCAGAAACAGCTAATTTATTACAGAAAAAGTAACTATTAAACTATTTAGAAATAGAACGGCACAGAACAGCAACATAAAGTAAAGACTAAGGAAGCGGTAAGGACCTGCAGTACGTTACGTATAACTTAACATAGGTAGTTCATTTGTATTAAATTTCTTAAAGTGACTAATTATGCATTCGAAATTAATGCAGTTTTTCAGAAATTATCTTATAATACAAATTAAACGTACTGATGTATGGATAAATTTATTTCCTTGTTCGATACCAATATCAATTTGGTGTTTCTCCACTCATGGAGTTCATTAAGTTTTAAGTTAGTTGTTCGCGATTTTTTTAAATATTATTGTTTCGATGCAAAATGGATATTTCTCGTATTCTGCAATGACGAACTTTGAAGTGTTAATCAATGATTAACTGCCTCTTCCACTATGTCGAAAGAAAACTAGTCGCTCGAACTTTAATAAGTTTTCATTTCACTATGTCGTCAGCTTTCTTTCGCTTGTGATTACATATGTCAATTTTTTGTTTTACGTGTTTGTAAATCAAAGTAGTGACAATTTGTAACTGAGTAATTTAAAGAAATTACTCTCAATAAAAAAGTTTGTATATAAAAGTACGTGAACAGAAAAATTTTAAAATCCAGTAAAATATATACAATAGCTGATTGAGAATTTTGGCGCTAAAAAATTATACATATGTATGTATGTATATGCAAAAAAACCCTGTATATAATATTGGAGTACGTGGTCCAATCTAGATGAAACAGACTAGTTACATCATGGTTCCATCTAATGCAGTCATGGATCATATAGTTTTCATACAAGCATTCAATGCTGCATGATAAGTATTCGTGTTTAAACGATTATGATCGCAGTCTGTAATTATTCTAAATGGAGCAGTTTTGGGGTTAGTCCGATGTAATGCAAAGTTGGACCGTTTAGTCCAACCCTAGGACATCAACGTCCTTTTTTCATATATTTGGAGTAGTTTTGGAGTGTTCCTACTCCTCTTTGGAATATTTACATGCATGTATGGGCTAGTCGCATTAAGTGCAGGGAATATACAAAACTATACATACAAATGTATGTATGTATAAAATATATACATACATATGTACATATCGTCGGGTACCCAGCTAAAATTACTGCTTCCTAGAAGCGTTTTCGTAAGGGAGACAATGTTAGAGAATCACTTGCTGTTGCGCAGGAATAAGTAGTTTGTTTTTGTGCGAGATGAGTCAGCTGGAAGCAATACATTCAACTTCCAAAAAGCCATAATTTTTTGCCTTACCAAAGTGTTTCACAGAAGCAATAATATATAGTTTTTGTGTATTCAGATGCAAAAGTTACTGGCTTGTAATTTTTTTTTTAATTTATTCTCTATTTTGTTATAGAGCCTGCCTTATGTTAGTGCTTTTCAGAAGCAGTTTTCGAAGCTTTTGTAATCAAGTAAACAATACATTGCTTCCCTTAGTTGTTAGTGCTTTCAAATCAGATTTTTATTTTTTTGCTGGGTAGTTACTGGCCAGCCGCATGGAAAAACTTGGTGTTTTTGAGAAAATCGATGCATATTTTCTTTAATAATAAAAGTAATAGATACATATGTATGTTTTTATTTGAACTTACGGTCCTAGCCCACGATGTCGACAAGAAACTTTTTTATTTTGTTTTCAATAAGTATGGGATAGAAACTTTCTTGTCGACATCGCCAATCATGACAACAATATTGTTCACTTCCCTTCAAGTAGGTCCAATAAGTGCATTTATTAAGAGAAATATAAAAGGGGAAAATAACTTTATATTTCAAGATATCGAAAAAATGAAAACAAATTTAAGAAAAGTACACACTAATCATATGTACATATGTATGTACATATATAATCGATCAATAACTAAATTTGTTTAAATGTTCCATACGGGGAACCTGTAACCGTCCGACGGTATGTATAAACAAAAATTTAACTATAAAAATCTATTAACCTTATTTACGTTTAAAAACAATCCATTGTGTTCTGCATTCCACGTGAAACTACATCGTTCGGAAATTGTTGTTATAAATACATACATAAATATGTACACATTTCCAACAATTCTATAAAAATTCCGCTCGTTTTAATTGCACGTGGAATACATAACAACCCCCAATACTTTTCTGGGATCAGACTTAAATAAACGTAATATTGTTTATAACTTATGCCCCTATCACGGTTTTCAACTTTTAAAATAGTTTGGTTGGGATTGATAAATTTGCATTGCCATTCTCCACTAAATTAACAGTTGACTTTTCAGTTGTGTTTTGGTATCGTCATTTACAACTCAATGTAAGTTTGGTTGAGAAAAACGTTGAGTATACACAACTGCTTTTTACTAGTTGGGTCTGTGGTTGTGATTTTCTAATTATAAAAAAAGCAGAAAAAATGGAAAATTTTCAACTAGAAATATTTATTATGCTTAATAACAAAATTTTTTAACAGTTTCAGTATCGGGGGTGCAACATACATACAAACATTTCTTCAATTGTGATTTTAGGTGATCCAACTTATAACAAAATGTTTCTTTGTTCTGCCAGAAATAACTAAAAAACCCACCAAAATATTTTTTAAGGAATTCGTTCCCTATTTTGATTATTCCTTACCTTGCATTAGGTAGTTAAGAGGGTTGGAATCACCACGAATTTTTCTTTTGATACGTAGCACATTTTCGTCCTCATAATATAAATTTACACATATTTTTATCTATTTGGGATGATTTCTTTGAACTAAAACACTAAAAAAATATATATTTTCTAAAACTTTGTGTTTTTTAAATTTACTCACAAATTAATTGTTTTCTGTCAAACTTGATATTTTAAGTTGGCAACACGTTGACAATTTCAACTAAAAGACAGTTGTGGTTCATGATACTAAAACACAGTTTGGTCGTGTGTAAGTTTGGTCTACTCTTAGACGACCAAACTGAATTTAGTTGAGAACCATGATAGGGGCATTAATACACTTGTTTTTTGTTATTTTTAAAATTTTATCAAAAACCAAAAATTTTTGTTCCCATTTGCTTTTGTTTGTTTATATTTAAAAACATATGGTTTCATTTTACTGGCAAAAATTTGTCTAGTAAAAATTTGCATTTACTCAGTAAATTAACTGTAATTTTTCGCTCTCAATTCGCCTCTCATTTACTGGATTTTGTGTACGCGAACGCAATCCAGTAAAAAATAGTAAAAAATTGTACAAATTTTTGAGTTCTCGAACGCACTTATTGACATGAAAATAAATACAACCATATTGAACAATGCAAAATAATTCAACAAAATAAGGTGTGTTCCACAAGATTTTGTTAAAGTTCGGACTAGTTAACAAATAAAAGTCACCTGACTTAGTGGAGTCACCTTATAGATGCGCCTTGTTATTATGAAATTTCTCTTTTTTTCTTCGCATCACTAGCAGTGATGCCAATATCGTACAGTTAAAAACCGGCTAAAATTTGTAGAGCTCTTAAAAATATCGAACCCGATACTCGTAAATAAGAATCGATGCATCGGTTTATGAAATATCGGCGATATATATCGATATTTATTTTCGCAAATATCGACATTTCGATATATTGATAATTTTTGCCCATCCCTATTTACGAGTATCGGGTTTCGATATTTTTAAGAGCTCTACAAATTTTAGCCGGTTTTTAACTGTACGATATTGGCATCCCTGCTAGTAATGCGAAGAAATAAAGAGAAATTTCATAATAACAAGGCGCATCTATAAGGTGACCCCACTAAGCCAGGTGACTTTTATTTGTTAACTAAAGCCCCGTTCAGACTATTATACAAGTATTAATACTTTCATAACATTTTACGATACAGAAATCTAAATACATTCGTTGCGACTGTCAAAAAATTTAACGTAAAATCATATATTGTGTTCAGACCATCACACTTCAAATAAAATGTGTAATACAAGCAGAAACCAAAACAGCCGTTCAATGAAAATATTTGTGCTATTCATTGACTAGCGGTGGCAAAGCGGTTTCATGTAGGCGCAGACGTGCCGGCACTTGCAAAGATTCAGCAGTTAAAAATATTCTATGTAAATAACAGAAAAAATTTAAGAAAAGATATTACAAAAACGTTAAAAAATTACGTCAACGAAATATACTTCCATACGATTCACTTATTCAAAATTTTGAGCCGATATGCATACATATGACAAAACATTACATCAATGACGACACGCTATCTGCGGCGAAACAGCCGACTTGGAAATTTGGTTTGTTTGAAAATGCAACCCTGATCTAATGAAAAGTATTATCGTTTAGAAAATTTTCTAAGAACGAAAAAGTCTTATGGGATGTCAAAATTTTTATCATATTATTTGCCACTTTGATGACATTTTGCGTTCAGACTATCACACTTGCACGTATTATTTGAATTTTTGACAAGTATAAATACAAAGTATAATAGTCTGAACCCGGCTTAAGCTAAATGCCAAATTTGATTTGTGTGGGTATAAGCCTGAAGACAGAATTAGCTTTTGCTATCTGTGGTAGTTACGAATCAGCTAACTCTTTTTTGTTTATAGAAATCTTATACAAGCCGTTTGTTTTTCTCTTTCGTTCTGGGGCCCGTTCCTGAAATCTACAAGTTACAAACCTAAAAATAAAATACACATAAAACCATGATATACTCGTAAATATAGAAGGTACTTCCATTCTCTCATTTTTTCTTGACATTCACCTTCTGACAAGGATAGGTATTCTGAAGTTTCCAATAAAATCGTGCTACCGTATTAATTTAATATTTCCCCTCTGTTTCCTGTTTGTTTGAAAATTTAATTGAAAAATTATTTCAGATTTTTTTTTTTATAAATTCAAACAATTAAAAAAAATTGTGATGATAAATGTTTTATTATCTTGAAAAGCAATGAAATGCATTGTAAATGTATTGTTGTGTTAAAGAAAGCGAAAATGAGCTGCATATTACAAACAGTCGACGTACAACATATCATTGTAAAAATATGAATTTGGCATTCTTTGAGTTCTCTACATTATCTGGTGTCCGCCAACAGTGTCTAAGAGCCTGAAAAATCTCTGAAATAGACTTGCCAAAATTATCCGATCGGGTATTTAAGTAATTTTTTTTTTAAAACATGTTAAAATCAACAAGAAGCGAATTATATAGATTAAACAAGATGTAATATTAATCAATATTTGTTAAACTTAATGAAAATTCATTGTCAACTAAATCAAAATCATCAATCAATTTGCATGAAAATATAGTTAAAATACTTATTTTAGGCAGAAAATTTAAAAAGATGCGCCAAGTTATTACATAATCACTTTTTAAACATCACAGATGTGTAGTCATGTATATCACTTTATTTATTCGCAACTTTTGTTAAGATAATTACACATTTCTGTAAAAAATTTTAGGGGGAAGACTTATATTTTTTACGATATGGGAACATTTCTTTTATTTCTCTCAAAAAACAAACTTCAAAAATACTTATTTTTTAAAAACAAAGAGAGAATGCAAGGCAAATTCATTTCCAGGTAATATCAGGATTACAAAAACAATGAAAAAATACAACAATGAAAAAAACAACATGGGTTTTAGTTCATCCAAAACTTCACAAATAGAATTTGTTTAACACAATAATAATAAATATTATTCACATAAATTTGAAAATATCGTATCCACTGCAGCCACCACTAACAAAATTTGCAACGTTTACCACTTCTCACAATTTTTTAATAGTTTTTTCATATTTTTAAATTTGTTTTCACAGAATTTTTTTAATAAAATATTTTTCATGTTGAAATTTTTTTACATTTTCTTTTAATTTCTCTTTCGTAAAACATTTTTGAAGTTTCGGATGAACTATAATTTGAAAAAAAAAATAGCTCAGCTGCATTTCCGCTACTACCTTGTGAATGTGCCTTGAGAGAATGGAAGTACCTTCTATATTTATATCATGTATAAAACAACAATAAAATGTGTAAGTGTTGTTGTTTTCTGTCTATTTTACTTGTAAATTTGGAACTCGTAGGTTTGAGAAACGGGAAATAAAATTATTTCGAAATAAACTGTGATTGTGCTTTAAGAGTTTAAAAAATTTAATTTGTACCAGAAAACCTAAAATTATATTTAAATATAACAATGGACGATGCAAAACTCATCAATTTAGTGGAAAACTGTGACCATTCTACTCAGAAACAGCTAATTTATTACAGAAAAAGTAACTATTAAACTATTTAGAAATAGAACGGCACAGAACAGCAACATAAAGTAAAGACTAAGGAAGCGGTAAGGACCTGCAGTACGTTACGTATAACTTAACATAGGTAGTTCATTTGTATTAAATTTCTTAAAGTGACTAATTATGCATTCGAAATTAATGCAGTTTTTCAGAAATTATCTTATAATACAAATTAAACGTACTGATGTATGGATAAATTTATTTCCTTGTTCGATACCAATATCAATTTGGTGTTTCTCCACTCATGGAGTTCATTAAGTTTTAAGTTAGTTGTTCGCGATTTTTTTAAATATTATTGTTTCGATGCAAAATGGATATTTCTCGTATTCTGCAATGACGAACTTTGAAGTGTTAATCAATGATTAACTGCCTCTTCCACTATGTCGAAAGAAAACTAGTCGCTCCGAACTTTAATAAGTTTTCATTTCACTATGTCGTCAGCTTTCTTTCGCTTGTGATTACATATGTCAATTTTTTGTTTTACGTGTTTGTAAATCAAAGTAGTGACAATTTGTAACTGAGTAATTTAAAGAAATTACTCTCAATAAAAAAGTTTGTATATAAAAGTACGTGAACGGAAAAATTTTAAAATCCAGTAAAATATATACAATAGCTGATTGAGAATTTTGGCGCTAAAAAATTATACATATGTATGTATGTATATGCAAAAAAACCCTGTATATAATATTGGAGTACGTGGTCCAATCTAGATGAAACAGACTAGTTACATCATGGTTCCATCTAATGCAGTCATGGATCATATAGTTTTCATACAAGCATTCAATGCTGCATGATAAGTATTCGTGTTTAAACGATTATGATCGCAGTCTGTAATTATTCTAAATGGAGCAGTTTTGGGGTTAGTCCGATGTAATGCAAAGTTGGACCGTTTAGTCCAACCCTAGGACATAACGTCCTTTTTTCATATATTTGGAGTAGTTTTGGAGTGTTCCTACTCCTCTTTGGAATATTTACATGCATGTATGGGCTAGTCGCATTAAGTGCAGGGAATATACAAAACTATACATACAAATGTATGTATGTATAAAATATATACATACATATGTACATATCGTCGGGTACCCAGCTAAAATTACTGCTTCCTAGAAGCGTTTTCGTAAGGGAGACAATGTTAGAGAATCACTTGCTGTTGCGCAGGAATAAGTAGTTTGTTTTTGTGCGAGATGAGTCAGCTGGAAGCAATACATTCAACTTCCAAAAAGCCATAATTTTTTGCCTTACCAAAGTGTTTCACAGAAGCAATAATATATAGTTTTTGTGTATTCAGATGCAAAAGTTACTGGCTTGTAATTTTTTTTTTAATTTATTCTCTATTTTGTTATAGAGCCTGCCTTATGTTAGTGCTTTTCAGAAGCAGTTTTCGAAGCTTTTGTAATCAAGTAAACAATACATTGCTTCCCTTAGTTGTTAGTGCTTTCAAATCAGATTTTTATTTTTTTACTGGGTAGTTACTGGCCAGCCGCATGGAAAAACTTGGTGTTTTTGAGAAAATCGATGCATATTTTCTTTAATAATAAAAGTAATAGATACATATGTATGTTTTTATTTGAACTTACGGTCCTAGCCCACGATGTCGACAAGAAACTTTTTTATTTTGTTTTCAATAAGTATGGGATAGAAACTTTCTTGTCGACATCGCCAATCATGACAACAATATTGTTCACTTCCCTTCAAGTAGGTCCAATAAGTGCATTTATTAAGAGAAATATAAAAGGGGAAAATAACTTTATATTTCAAGATATCGAAAAAATGAAAACAAATTTAAGAAAAGTACACACTAATCATATGTACATATGTATGTACATATATAATCGATCAATAACTAAATTTGTTTAAATGTTCCATACGGGGAACCTGTAACCGTCGGACGGTATGTATAAACAAAAATTTAACTATAAAAATCTATTAACCTTATTTACGTTTAAAAACAATCCATTGTGTTCTGCATTCCACGTGAAACTACATCGTTCGGAAATTGTTGTTATAAATACATACATAAATATGTACACATTTCCAACAATTCTATAAAAATTCCGCTCGTTTTAATTGCACGTGGAATACATAACAACCCCCAATACTTTTCTGGGATCAGACTTAAATAAACGTAATATTGTTTATAACTTATGCCCCTATCACGGTTTTCAACTTTTAAAATAGTTTGGTTGGGATTGATAAATTTGCATTGCCATTCTCCACTAAATTAACAGTTGACTTTTCAGTTGTGTTTTGGTATCGTCATTTACAACTCAATGTAAGTTTGGTTGAGAAAAACGTTGAGTATACACAACTGCTTTTTACTAGTTGGGTCTGTGGTTGTGATTTTCTAATTATAAAAAAAGCAGAAAAAATGGAAAATTTTCAACTAGAAATATTTATTATGCTTAATAACAAAATTTTTTAACAGTTTCAGTATCGGGGGTGCAACATACATACAAACATTTCTTCAATTGTGATTTTAGGTGATCCAACTTATAACAAAATGTTTCTTTGTTCTGCCAGAAATAACTAAAAAACCCACCAAAATATTTTTTAAGGAATTCGTTCCCTATTTTGATTATTCCTTACCTTGCATTAGGTAGTTAAGAGGGTTGGAATCACCACGAATTTTTCTTTTGATACGTAGCACATTTTCGTCCTCATAATATAAATTTACACATATTTTTATCTATTTGGGATGATTTCTTTGAACTAAAACACAAAAAAAATATATATTTTCTAAAACTTTGTGTTTTTTAAATTTACTCACAAATTAATTGTTTTCTGTCAAACTTGATATTTTAAGTTGGCAACACGTTGACAATTTCAACTAAAAGACAGTTGTGGTTCATGATACTAAAACACAGTTTGGTCGTGTGTAAGTTTGGTCTACTCTTAGACGACCAAACTGAATTTAGTTGAGAACCATGATAGGGGCATTAATACACTTGTTTTTTGTTATTTTTCAAATTTTATCAAAAACCAAAAATTTTTGTTCCCATTTGCTTTTGTTTGTTTATATTTAAAAACATATGGTTTCATTTTACTGGCAAAAATTTGTCTAGTAAAAATTTGCATTTACTCAGTAAATTAACTGTAATTTTTCGCTCTCAATTCGCCTCTCATTTACTGGATTTTGTGTACGCGAACGCAATCCAGTAAAAAATAGTAAAAAATTGTACAAATTTTTGAGTTCTCGAACGCACTTATTGACATGAAAATAAATACAACCATATTGAACAATGCAAAATAATTCAACAAAATAAGGTGTGTTCCACAAGATTTTGTTAAAGTTCGGACTAATGAGAGTAAAAACAAAATTACTCTCTGAATGTGCAAAAGTAATCCAAAATTGCTGGAACGCAAAAAACCATAATTGACCATCTTGAAATACTAGTGCTGCTTACTTTTTAAATTAAATTTTATTTTAGTAATTTTAGTCGCTTAAAACGCATAACATTATAAAAACATAAAATTTGCATCATTGACAACAGCTGCAAAAAGTAAATGAAAAAAATCTCAAAAAAAGTAGACAGTCGTAAAGCAGCTCTGGGCGAGTCAACATCACGCGTCGTTGGCAATTATTTCTTAAATGCAACCAGGCCACTGTTGTTTATTGGCCTTCGAGAGTTTTGCGTCTCACCGCATGTGATTAGTGGTTGGCGTCGGTTAACGGTATCCACCGCAATATCCCGTTGGTTTCCATTAACCACATGCAAAAACAATTATAAGAAAAATTATAAAAGAATACTGGTTGGAGAACCAAACAAAAACTCATTTTTGAAGAAATTAAAAAAGGAGAGGAATTTGGAGGTTCCACCTTCGTATGCGACGGTGTATGTCGTTTGGAATTTTCTCGGAGGAGGCTCCTTAATGAGACTAACCTGGCATTTTGTGAATGTATAATATTCCGCCAACCTTTCTAGAGATAAAAAAAAAAGTAGAAGTTACGTGAATTATTTAAAAAATCATAAAAATCATTTTTTTTATATTAAAGAAATTGAAAAATAAACACAAATGTACTTACAACTTATCCTTTATTTCAAAAACCTTCCATTTTGCTTTTTAATAAATCTGTGTGTATAAAATCTTTTTCTATATTTGCAAATTTTCTGATTAATATTTCAGTTTCATATGTTAACAAAAAACAGCTGATTATTCAATTCTTGTCCGAACTTACTCAGAAGAAAAAGTTCGTACTAGTTTGTACAGGAAATGAAAAAAATTACTGTTCCATTCGCTCTCAAAATTGCACAAAAATTGCTTTCTGGAACGCTTTTGGATTACTTTGTACAAGTTCGGACTGTTTTGTTATGCATCTGGAACAGACCTATAGTCGCACAGCAACAGCATGTTATTACTGTTTTGCTTTCCAACTACATTCTTTACGTTAGAAATATGCGAGTACTTTGTATAATGAATATAAAACAATAATCAAAACAAAAATGTCCAATAACATTTTGATGAATATTTTATGACTTTTGTCTACAAATAAAAAATAAATTTAAGTAATTTGAATAAAAAAATAATAATAAAGTAATAACACAATAATTTCATAAATTTTATCTGATTGTTTGCAAATAAATATTGCTAGTCGAAAGCAAAATAATTGATATAGATTTATGAATGATGAAGTCAAAAATTGTTACAAAACAGTAAAGTATGCAAAAAAAATTCTGCCGGATATATCAATTAGAAATTTACAATACATTTTTAATTTACTTACCTCATATCGTCTGTCTTATGATCCAACAGTACACGCGTTGGCATCTCACCATTAACAGTACACACCAAATGATAGAGTTGAGCCAAATCATCACTCAATGCCACCAATGTTGATCGTGCTGAACCCAAACTTTGTCCAGCATTTTGTGAAATATTTGTGAGAGTTTGAACATCACTTTGCAAATCTAAAGATTTTTGTTCAGTGTTCATTAACTTGTTTTTTAAATTCGTTATTTCATTGCGCAATGCGGTCATAGCATCGGTATAGTTCAGGCCTTTCTGTAACTCATTTAAATCAGCTTTGAGACCATCAATTTCCTTCGAAGACAAGGTGAACCAATTGCCATATTGTGTCAAAGTATCACGCAACTGCTGCTTTAGATTATCCTCATTTTGTTTCTGTTTAATAGCCTCTGGTGAAAATTCTTTATGATCGTATTGTTTCTTCAATTGCAATAGAGCCTCCACATGTGCTGCTAAAACTGCTAGGCGGGCCATAAAGTTTTGCAGTTCGTTTTGCGATTTATCGAGATTCGTTTGAGCTTCGCGCAAATTGGCAGTCAAATGAGTCTTTTCAATTTCCATCGACTCCAATTGTTTCTCAAGCTTTTTCAGTTCGTTCAAATGAATTTCTGAGAAAAGATCGCATTTAGTGCCGTCGGGTGATTTCAGCTCCGTTGACAAGTTGGCCTCGAAACGCTTCAGTGCCAAGTTGTCCTCCTCGCCGTCACTGTTTGCGCTTGTATTGTCATCACATATTGTCCCGCGTATGTTGTATGCCATATTGGTAATATGATACATAGACTCACGATTCAAGTGACTGTCGAGTTCTTTTTTGAGGGCATATTTAGTTTCACGTTCTCCCTAAAGAAGCAAGTTAGCCGAAAAGTTAATCGTAAATATATTGGAAAAATTAAATAAAAAGCTTAAAAGTTTTTAAACTTTTGTAGGAAAAGAAGTACATAATTGAAAGTTGACTTCTTTTTATAAAGTATTATTAGTTTATAAATGATTTTCTAATCTTTATCACATACACACCTGCAATGCTTCCAGAGCTTCTTCCATTTGCTTTTCAGCAATTTTCTTTAGATTTGTTAGTTCATCTACTTGTTGATTTAACAACTCCAATTCCTCAGTGAGACGTCTTATCTCATGCTTGGCACCTTCAAATTCAACCTATTGTATGTACACAAGAAATGTAAAATTTAGAAAATAAAATTTTAGAAAATGTCTACGCAATTTTTCTTTACACACCTGTGAACTTCTTAAACTTGAAACTTGTTTTTGTAACGATATGTTTTCCTCCTCCAACTCTGAGTACTCAGTGAGCATGCGAGTCTCACGAAACTTAAGTTCTTTAAGCTCAGCTTTAAGGCGCAATTTTTCCGCTTCATTATCGGATTTATCACGACCGATATCGGAATTTTCCTGCAACATGCGATCGCGTTCATTGCGAACGCGTTCCAATTCGTGACGCAACTGTTTAACTTCATTTTCTAAATCGAGAATTTGTAGATTCAGTGATGTTTCTCTGGCAGCTGATTCATTCAGTAGAGTCTCCTCTTGTTCTATGCCAGTTTTTGTCGTCACTTTCTGTGATGTTTGGTATTTGGTAAGAGCCTGTAATTGAAAAAATATATTAATTAATTATTTACAAAAAGGAGAAATATGTATGTCTGTATATGAATGTATGTACATTAGGTATGGCGTTAATTACGATTTTTCGATTTCGACTTCCAAGAACCCCTCATTTTGTGAGGTTCGGAAAAAAATATTCGAGCCAAAAAATGGTGGCGGTCGGATGGGGGCAAAAGGGTGCCGCATCGTCCTCAAAGTTAAGGGTAAAAGCAAAAAAAACTACAAAAAATCATATAACTTTCCCGGGGTCACCGCTACCAGGGTCAAATGTATGACGAGCACCCATTAATTTTCTCCGCCCAACATTTTTTTTAAACACACCGACCGCCTAGCTCCTCTCCTTAAGGGGGCTCCCATACAAAGGGGAAATTTTTATAAAATTTACTCGCAGGGCTCTAACTGCCCCTAGGGCGTACCTATCGAAGTCAAATGTATGATTGACCTCCAATATTTTTTCATTACGAAGATTTTTTCTGAACATACTTATCGTCTATCTTCAACCATTAAGGTGGTCCCCATACAAAAAAATAATTTTTTGAATAATTTTTTTTTAAGAAATCCGCTTTTTCCGCTTTTATGTTGCCTCCTAGGAGGGTAAAATGTAAGACCAATCCACAGTAATTTTTTATTTTCAACATTTCCTCCGAACATAACTATGTCCTATCTCGACTCATTAAGGGCGCCCCCATACAAAGGCGGAATTTGTACAAAATTTACTCGCAGGGCTCTAATTGCCCCTGGCGCGTTCCTATCGAAGTCAAATGTATGACCAACCTCCAATATTTTTTCTATACAAAGATTTTCTCTGAGCATACTTACCGTCTATCTTCAACCATTAAGGTTGTTCCCATACAAAAAAAAATTTTTTTTTGTCAAATAACTAATTTATTTTTGGCATGTGTTGGATACATTTTTCTATTTTGGGCAACGACTTGAAGTAAAAATATTTTTTCTTCTTCGTCGCGGCATAAGGCACTGCTATAATCTTCTATTAATTTTACGCCTCTTTCGGCAGCGTCGTTGACAACATGGCGTTTTTGCAATATCCTTAGCGCTTGCTTATAGTCTTCACGTTGTTCCCAGGTTTCTGGATCGCTATTTAAAAAAGTTGTTGGTAATCCAAAGCGTGGAAAAAAGTTTGCTTTCCCAGGTGTTACATAGTGGCTCAAATCCTTCATTACTTTTTGTAGTACTTCTGTGGGAGCTAAGTTAATTCGCTTCACACCTGTGAACCCAATGACTGGGCGAGAACGACCTTTCTCTTCAATGGGGCCGCTATTTATTTTGTCGTCTTTTGCCTCATTATCATCTACGCCGTCTGTGTCTTCGTTTGATGATTCGTCCTCCTCTTCGTAGGACAACTCTTCCTCATATTTTTCTCTATCTTTTTCAAAAATACGAATATCATTCGCCATTTTCCTTTTGATGTCACAGTTAACATTCTGGTCAAATAATGCGAGAGCAACAGGTTCATCACTAAGGTACCAGAGGTGTCCACAAAATTTCTTCACCAAACGCTGCGAAACTGTATTATCAATTGCATCATAATGAGCAATGGCTTTTAAAAAGCTCAAATCGTTATTTGGAGCTTCGATGGCCTTAGTCGCACTAAACCAAGCTTTTACATAAAGTGTGACGATGAATATACTGACCTCGCGGACTCCATCAAATTCATTCTTGGTTAAACCCAGATATTCCCGAAATAAAAAAATTTTAAGGCAGTATATCCCTTTCGCCATCCAACGAGCATGACAGATGGGTCCTGGTGGTGCGAAATGAAGCTTTTTTATACCTTCACCTAGAAACAGTAACACCATTTCAAGAAATTCCTTGTAGTCGCCTCTGGGTTGTTGTTCGTCGGATTGAGTACGACAAAACCTCTTGCTGCTACTTCATCATCTTCTATGCCAGGAATATATGGTTTGGTTTTAATATTTTCCCATTGATCTTTAAAACGTGAAAATAATGGCACTCCTGGCGCAGACATTTTGCCGAATTTAGCTTCGAACACTTCTTTCAATAGCAGTTCGTAAATATGATGTCTGCAGGGAAGATAGAGAACGTCTCGTTCTAGCATTTGCTGAAGCAACAATGATGCACCTTGGTGTTGGCCAGTGTTCGTTGACGTGGTGTCGAAGGAAATAGCTTGAACACGGTCAGCAATTTTCCACTCAAGCAAAAGCTCGTAAATAGCTTCCGCCATATGTTTGCCTTTTCCTTTACCGGATCGTATTTTCGGTACGCCTAAGAGTTGCTCGTCCCCATCAAACGTGACAACAACAGGAAGTCGATCGACTTTTTCCCAACGGCTTGCAAGTCTGGCAACATTTTCCCATCCCAGTGCACATTAAAAAATGCGGCATTAGCAAACTAAAAACATATATTCCAGTATGTACTATTATGTATGCATTTATGTAAAAATTACCTTTGGACTTTCCATCAAAAGTTTTGCAATCTGCTGTCGGTTTTTTGTACGAGCTTGTCGAAGAGATGTTCGGTTAATAATCACCCTTATCGTGGTTGGCGTTATCGTGGCGAAAATTAGGCGTTTTTATAAAATGGTATCGTGGTTGGCAAAAACGCCAGTAAATGCGACACTTTTATGAAATCTATTACAAATAAGTCGATTAAATAGTACCGCGTTTGGCGTTTTTGCCTGTCAAAAGTGGCGAAAACAGTCGTTAAGATTTTTGTTGCCGCCATTACAGAACTGCCTTTGGCAACTACTGGTAACTGCCTTTGGCAAGTATTCTCATTGTTGCTGATAGTTTCAACAATTTTGATAGACCAGAGTTAGTTCTTCTTTGGGGGTTGTTTAATTTGGATGATATTTTTTTTAATACATAATTAAAACCATTCTTATTTAATCTAATATAAGTAATGAATCTGGGAAAAAATTTTTGTGTATGTACTAAATTAAAAAAAAAAAACAAATGTAAACTTACTTTCTGTTTGATAGGACAAATATGTATGTATGTATATTGTTTTTTTAAGAGATTAAATTCTTTTTTGTCACACATTTATGCGTCTTCAGAAGACGAATAAAAGAACACACTTAATATTATTAATTATTTTCAAAAATTAACAAATAATTAATTTATTTATTGTTTTGAACCTTCTACGACAGGAGATATTTTTGACAGTTGTCATAACAGGATGTTTCATAATCAAATAAAATAGAGTCATCTATTACAATATGACTCTTTTACAAAATAGTTTTAGGCGAAAATTTTACACGATACCACTATAATAAAAAATCTACTACAAATACGCCAGTCGTCGAAATACGCCTACGCCAAACACGATAAGGGTGAATATACTTTTTAGGGTCACGTTGAAAAGCTCGTGCCGCAGCAATGAATATACGAACTGCTTGTATATCAGATGTCTTACATCTGTCGAAAACAGCTAACAGATCCGGAGTAATGCATTCGATTTTGCCTATTGGTTCCTTTGCCACTTGCTTAGACACAACCATTTCATCATTGACAACTTTGTGGTCGGCCAATTCGCTCGATTCGGTAGATGAAAACCTAAATACTGAAATTATGTGGTAAAAAATTGTATATATATAGTTCTCTCAAATAAGTATTTATAATAATATATATATAAGTACTAAATATTAATTTACCCGCTGTTATGACTTCGTTTTGAACTTTTGAGCGTTTTGTGCGTTCTTTTTCTTGCTCCTCTCTTTCCAGTCGCCTTTTTTGTGTTTTACCTAGAAATTTGTCAACACCAATCATGCACCCAGGACGCCCTTTTTGTCTTTGCAATTGCAGAAATGTAGCATCTTCCGGATCGGTTACCATTTCGAGAGCATTAACATGTGCGATATCAAAAAGGTCATCCAATGTGTCGACGAACTCAGCTTCTTTTTTTCTTTGTGTTGCGCTCCCTCTCAAAGTACTCTTTTGCAACGCTCTCCATTCAGCTATCAAACATGTAACTTTTTTTTCACATCGATTCGGTGTTTCGTTGAAATAAAGGCTTGACGCCAGAAAATTATTACTGTATCCGTTACCAAGTAAGCACTTTCAGAAGCAGTAATTCTACGTTGTCCAGTGCCATAAAAAAACAGTTTAAGCACTTGTTTTCTTGACGGCAATTTCGTTCCCATTATATTTGAGCACGATTGACCTATTAAAAAAAGTTCAGTATTCGATCTCAAGCTGCTTGCAATGTTAGTTGATGCTGACGACATTTTATTTTGTTTTTATTTTAAGAACACAAAAAAAATACTTATATCACACACACACAGATAAAAAGAACACCATATATTAAGAGATTGTGATAATAAGATTACATAGAAAAAATGAGAAGTGAATAGGAGGCAGTTTTAATAAAACTCCACAGTAATGTATTATCTTTAGAAAAATGTTACTGACAAATAATAAATATTTTCTGAGAAATATATAACATCATTGTTCGAGGTCACTTATATATGTATATGTTTGACTCCTATAGCCGCGTCCACAAAACTGTTAAAGGGATAAGAGTAGTTTTATACAAATTTCGCCTTTGTATGTGAGCCCTCTTAAGCAGTCGAGATAGGGCATAGGTATGTTCGGAGGAAATGTTCAGGATAGAAAATTATTATGTGCCGGTCGTACAATTTACCCCCCCCCCCCAGTTAAGGCACCATAAAAGCGGAAAAAGCGGATTTCTTAAAAAAAATTATTCAAAAAATTATTTTTTTGTATGGGGACCACCTTAATGGTTGAAGATAGACGGTAAGTATGCTCAGAGAAAATCTTTGTATTGAAAAAATATTGGAGGTTGGTCATACATTTGACTTCGATAGGAACGCGCCAGGGGCAATTAGAGCCCTGCGAGTAAATTTTGTACAAATTCCGCCTTTGTATGGGGGCCCCCTTAATGAGTCGAGATAGGACATAGTTATGTTCGGAGGAAATGTTGAAAATAAAAAATTACTGTGGATTGGTCTTACATTTTACCCCCCTAGGAGGCAACATAAAAGCGGAAAAAGCGGATTTCTTAAAAAAAATTATTCAAAAAATTATTTTTTTGTATGGGGACCACCTTAATGGTTGAAGATAGACGATAAGTATGTTCAGAAAAAATCTTCGTAATGAAAAAATATTGGAGGTCAATCATACATTTGACTTCGATAGGTACGCCCTAGGGGCAGTTAGAGCCCTGCGA
The DNA here is from genome assembly GCA_944452675.1 of Tachina lurida. Lineage (NCBI taxonomy): Eukaryota > Metazoa > Arthropoda > Insecta > Diptera > Tachinidae > Tachina > Tachina lurida. The sequence goes on along the minus strand of OX101753.1, from coordinate 106,027,312 downwards.
GTAAATTTTATAAAAATTTCCCTTAAGGAGAGGAGCTAGGCGGTCGGTGTGTTTAAAAAAAATGTTGGGCGGAGAAAATTAATGGGTGCTCGTCATACATTTGACCCTGGTAGCGGTACCCCGGGAAAGTTATATGATTTTTTGTATTTTTTTTTTGCTTTTACCCTCAACTTTGAGGACGATGCGGCACCCTTTGCCCCCATCCGAACGCCAACATATTTTTGCTCGAATATTTTTTTTCCGAACCTCACAAAATGAGGGGTTCTTGGAAGTCGAAATCTCCTTACTAAGAATTCCCATATAAACTATGCCATAGCTAATGTACATACTTATGTACATATATAAATCTAAATGCGCTGATTTACACGGGCATAGTTGTGCTGGCATAACATGCCAGTTTGTTGGTGAGAGAGGCAAAGAGAGGGGTTTTGTTTCGCATAATTTTTCAACCAGGTACAACCCCGCATTAGCAGCGCAAAACCAATACACACACAACTTAAAAAACAGCAAATGTTAAATGAATACGAAAAATACTAACACACACAGGTCTGTGTATACGTATACATTTTATACCAGATGAATTAAGCCGGGTTTACATGGCACACAAGCGTAAAAAAAGCGTAACCAACTAATTACTAATGAAAAACTGTTAGATTCAGACACGTATACATAACTAATAGACAATTTTATAGATTTCAACATGATCGGAAACTGTTTAAATCAATAAATACATGTCTGAATCAAACAGTTTTTCATTATTAATTCGTTGGTTACGCTTTTTTGGGCAAATGGCACACAAAAAATGCCAGATGAAATCTCAGCCTTAGTCTCGTGTAATTTGGAAAAGAACAAAAATTGTGCGGCTTAAAAATTGTTCTCGTGTAAACTACCTCAATGGTAAAGTAGTGCGCAATTGCAATGACAAAGAAGTTATTCCGAAAAGAAATCATAAAAACTGTGTTGTCGTCAGAGATGCAAGTTGTGTCGGCGCGGCTGACGGCAAGGCGCGCCGCCGATTATTTTTCTTAAGTCAAGCCGCCGCCGAATCCATCGGCGTATCGGCGGCTTATGGGCAAGCCGATTTTTTCGGCTTCGCCGGGTTTTTTTAATTCTCTTTTAAAGGGGTTTTTTCATTTTCTTTCAAACATCAAATCATCAGTAGACTTCAACCATGCATTTTGAATAGTGACAAACCATTTATCTTATGCACAGATTTTCAATAATCATTTGAGAATAATTAGGGCTGTTATTTACTTTTTTTCCCGGACACTGTACTGTTTGTTTGGGATCTTTGTCCTTGGAAAAAATTGCGTCCGGGAAAGTCCAACTTTTTTAAGACATTTTATTTTTGAAAAATGGTATTTACTTAAAACCAAGCTGAAAATTAAAATAATTGGTATTGTATGTCCAGCTTAGTTATAAATAACACTGTCCATGAGGTTTGTGCTACGTTATCTTAAGACGTGGAATTATTAAGATGTATTCAAAATAAGACATTTTAACCAAACAATGAAAGTTTATGTAAATTCGGTAGCCCTACCGTTAGAGATACATATTTGGTATGTAATCGGTTGAACTTCAGGTTCTCAGTTGATGAAGAACTGGGTCCTAATCGTCGCTTTCGATAACGTTTTTTTCAGTTTTAGATCGAACAATATTAGGTGAGTTTGAGTAATTTTCTAGCAAAATCCAGTAACTGAGTAAATACTGAGTAATTTAAAGAAATTACTCTCAATAAAAACCTTTGCATATAAAATTACGCGAACGGAAAATGGTAAAACCCAGTAAAATATTTACAACAGCTGATTGACAATTTGGCGCTAAAAAAATTATACATATATATGTATATTAGAGTTCGACCGATTAATCGGCTTCGGCTTCGGCCTTCGGCCAAAAATTGGTAATCGGCCAACATTCGGCCTACGGCAAAAATCGGCCGATTAGCCGAAGCCGAATATTTTTCATTCCAAGCTTGAAAAATAACATAATTTTTGGTCGTTGCTCGCCAACAGTTTCTATTGTGTTTAACGTTTTGAAAGGGTTGCTTTGAAATACAACCCTGTTGTTTTCTATTTTCTTTTACTTGAACGTTCTTGTGAGTGATCATATGAAAAAGTAATCTAGAAATTGCAAAATAGTTTTATTTTTCTTGTTATGTATCCAATAGATATTACAGCTATTTCAGTGATCTCAAAAAAGCAAACTTTTTTCTTAATTCATATAAAACATGTATGATTTTTAAAATTTAAAACATTCGGCTTCGGCTTCGGTTTTGGCCGAAGTTTAGGATTTTAGCCGAAGTTCGGCTTCGGCTTCGGCTTCGGCCAAAAAAAACGCCTTCGGTCGATCTCTAATGTATATGCATGTATATGCAATCCTGCACGTACATAATATTGGAATACGTGGTCCAATCTAGATGAAACAGACTAGTTACATCATGTTCCCATGTAATGCAGTCATGGGTCATATCGTTTTCACAAAAGCATTCAATGCTGCACGATAAGTATTCGTGTTTAAACGATTATGATCGTAGTCTATAACTATTCTATATGGAGCAGTTTTGGGGTTAGTCCGACGTAATGCAAAGTTGGACCATTTAGTCCAACCCTAGAACATCAACCTCCTTTTCTCATATATTTGGAGTAGTTTTGGAGCATTCCTACTCCTCTTTGGAGTTTTTACATACATGTATGCACTATTCGCATTATCTACAGGGAATATACAAAACTATACATAATACATATGTACATATGTATGTATAAAATATATACATATCGTCGGATACCCAGCTGATCATATATGATCAGAGATGGAAAGTGGCATTTTTTTATTTGTTAATGAAAAAAAATTAAAAAACTATAAAAAAATGCATAAAAATACATGAAACTGTGTAAAGAATTTCATATTAAATGTCAAAAAATTGCAATTTAAAATACTGTCAAACAAAATACATCAGAAAAAGTACAATTGTATTATGATTTTCATTCATGGTTCTGATATTAATAAAATTTTCTTGCAAGTTTTTACAAGTAAAGCGTTCATTTACTTTTTCATATTTAAGCGACTAATTTTGTAAATTTATGTCTTACTCTCTCGTTGCTAGTTTCTGTTGGGAAAGTAAATGAGCAGACCTTTTATAAAAAAATATTATAAAATATAGTCAGATTAATTTGATAGATTTCACAGACAAAATTAAATTTTGAATTTGATAAAATATATATATATATATTTGATATATATATGGGGTTTTATGTCAAAGATTTTCTTGCCGATTTCCGAAATTAATGTGCAGAAAATTCCGATGATTTTACAACATCTTCTGGCAGCCCTGGGTGAATGTAGTAATTTCAAACTGAAGAAACGTATTCGAATCACCTCGTTATCGAAAGTGACGATTAGACACTTTGTCATTCCGTTTGTAATTTCTATAATATCAATAAGCGACCCATAAAGTATATATATATTCTGGATCCTTATGCATAGGGAAGACGAATAAGCGATGTCCGTCTGTCCGTCTGTCTGTACGTGAAATCGGTTTTCCGAAGCTCCCAGAAAAGCTAGAGACTTCGTTCTTAGACTGGTGTGTTATATTTTGCCATATAAAAGTAACTACCAAAATCAAATTTTTATTTTTTTAATAAATAAACTTATTCTACACTTCAGTACGACTAAAATTGGAATTTTAAATTAAAAAAATATAAAAATATTAAAAAGACGTTTCCAGAGTTGGAAAACTTTAACTTTTTCTGGTATATAAAAACTAATTATTTCTTTGGTTATTATATATATTCTATATTTAAAAAAAGAAATAAATTAATATTAAGAAACAGAAAATTTAGAAATATGGTTTCAGGTTGGAGATTGAAAAAAGTTTCGGTAAAAAAAGAACTAAAAATATTTTTTTTTGCATTTAAACATATATCATGTTTTAGGAAAATCATTAATCAAGATTTTTTATACATGTTTAATTTTTTATGGATATCTAATTGAAGTATAAACGAAGGTTTGTGCTTATTGTGCTCTCAGCACAATAACTTAATTTTTAGTAAATGGAGATAAAACTAAAATTTATCGCTAAAGATAAATTAAAGGACATGTTCCGTTTCATTTTCCTGATACCTTTCCTTTCTGAGAACAAATTAAAAAAAAATCCTGTAGGAATAAAACGTTTAAATAAAATATTCAACTATTGCTAATATCGAAAATAAAATAATTGAATCAAATTCTTTAATCGAAAAATACTGAAAGGTCGGTCACTTATTATTAATTGCTTTAGTGAAAAAAGAAATAAATTTTTTCGGAAAATAAATATATGTATATGTATGTGTCTGTATATAATATATATGTACGTACGTTGGTAAAGGGTATATAAGATTCGGCACAGCCGAATATAACACTTTTACTTTATTTATTGCGCTGTTTTTGTATCATGATGTACATCAAAAACAATTGTAAATTAAAAAAAAACTTGCCTTTGTTGATAGGAATGAACGAATTCAAACACAATGATTTCTTGCTTTTTGTACTTCAATGTTAATCAAAATGTTGTGTGTTGAATGGAAAAGGCAAGTACACGAGTTGACAAGTTTGATTCGAGTTATGAAAAAAATATGCGAGTGTTCAACCTGCAAGTGGTTCGATTGCCTAAAAATGAACAACGCAAATAAAAGTTTGAACAAGTTTGATTTATTAATTCATTCCCAGTTTAAAGAAGATTATTTTTATGAGTCAACCGATGTGTAAACCATCTGAACTAACAGAGAGGCATTTGTTCGGTTGCTTTAAAATTATCAACAAAAGAGAGTGTGTGGGCAGGTTTGATCATTTGCAAATAAAAGACAAGTTTGTTGTGCCTTTGTTATTGTTGAACCGTTTTTTAATCAACAAGTGAAGTTCTCTGATGTACACATAAATAACTAAAATTTTTTAAAAAAATCTGTAGAACAAAAATAAAATAGATACTTTTTCTTCGGCGCAGCTGTCACATATGTGACAGCGCATAGAGAAAAGTACCTAAGGGTAAAAAAATCAATTTTCACTTATTTTTTTTATGTGGACAACATCTGAGCATCGAATGAGATAGATCCCATGCCCCAAAAGTGTTCCCTCCCAGAGATATACGCGTTTTATGAAGTTGATGGTACACCAAAGATACACGTATTTAAATCTTTAATATTATTCCATTTGCAATAAAGTTTAGTATATAATAAACCCCTGCGCAAATGGATTTATACTTCAGAAGTACATATAATCTAGCTAAGCATGAACACTTAATCGACCAATACCAAAAAACTATGTACATGTTTTTGAGAACAACAAAATGAGAGGATAATTATTGGTTGCTACTCCACTGTGTGTGTGCTAGTTAAGTACTTGTTTGTTTTTCGCTATGACTTGAACATTCATAAAGGAACATGGCAAGTACCATGCGACAGCCAAACTTCACTAGGTACTTGCAGTACTAGGTGAAGTTTGCCAAAAAAAATTTTTTCTTTGCATTCATCGCCACATATTATAATTATTAATATTGTTAGTCTTTGTTCATCGCTATTTAACTGCAGTGTGTGATACAAACAAAAAATTTAAATAAATGAGGCAAGTTTACAATTTCATTTATTTAAACTTTTGTTATTTATTCAATTATTTATTAAAATTAACAGGTATAAGTAGAAATTAGTATGAATTGATAAATATTAGTTTAAAGGTATTTTCATAACTAATCTCTATTGCATGTAAGTATGTACATTAGAGAGTGGCCGTTAGTTGTATGTTTTGTTGATTTCTTTTATTCTCACCCCCAAATCGGTTCAGTTTTATGTAAAAAAATACAAAAAAAAAATTCATGGTGATAAGTTGTGTTTTAGGGGGTGCGTCAGGCCATCAAAGTTAGCCCGCAAGCCCATATATTCAATGTATTTTTTTTTTGGTTAATTTTTTTATGACTATACTTAATATATGTATGAAATAAGTAGTATAAATGTAGGGAAACTGGCTCAATGTATTTTTTCCATAAGGATCATATAAATGTAGGGATACTGGCTCAATGTATTTTTTCCATAAGGATCATATAAATGTAGGGATACTGGCTCAATGTATTTTTTCCATAAGGATCATTCTAATTAGCATATATGTGCATTCCAATACATGTATTTTTCCCATAAGGAAGGATATTCCAATACATGTATTTTCTCCATAAGGAAGGATATTCTAATACATACATACATATATTCCTACAACAAAGTTAACTTCAAATGAGAATATATTTTTCTCATAAAAAGTTTAACGAAGACATTTTTGTAAATGGAACAATTCGAATGAGATTCTCATTTGAGTAATTATATAAAAATGAGAGTTCTATTGACTGAAAAATATGTATATAAAAGACCAATTATAGTTTAGTTTTAGTTATTGTTATTCAAAGATCCTTGAAATTACGTTCAACAACAATGGTAAGAATGAAGTTTAACATAACATTAGAATTTTTTTATTTATTATATGAAAGTTTAAGAAATACATATAAAATTTAACTAATTTTTGTTTGTTTTTAGATCTATCAACAAATAATTAACATTGCGCAAGGAATAAAATCAGAATACACAAAAATTGATGATATTCCCTTAAATGAACCTTACAAGATTTTAAATTTTGAATGGAAGGTTACACAATATGGATCCAAAGTTATTGCATATTTAAACAACAATAAGTGGTTTTATCTTCCGCAAAGAATCGTTAAATATTTAAACAGAGAGGATCATTACTTATCAAAAATTAATGACAAAATTTGGACAATTATTTACAAAGGACGTCAATCACCAAATGTTTCAGCAATATTCGAACTAAACTATAGCTAAATTTTTTATTTGTTATAAGAAATTTTATGAAGTTACACAATTTTAAAACAATAAATATATTTAGTAAAGTGAAGTGAGCCCCTATTATTTATTGATTTTTGTTTTTATGTTAAACATGCGCATGCACGCTAACAAAGTGAACTTGAAATCCATTTCAGGAAAATTTAGTTTGAAAAAATTAAAATGCATATATTTCAAATTCATTTTAAATTTTATGAAAATGAGAGTTTATGTTTAAAATAAGTTATCTTATTTTTCTGTGCAGCCACGCACTTCATCAGCACCCATGTCTATCTACTGGGGTAGAGGTTATTATTATCATCAGCTATTAAACTTAAATTTCTATGAAATGGAATATGAGAATTGATTGTGTATACAATTATTGATTTGCCTTTGGCAAACACATTTGTAAGTATCACTATTCATTTTCTGTTTTTCCATTTTCTATTTAGGTTAGCACGAAGTTATATCACTCTACCTATGTATGTTTAACTATTCTTACTTATCTTTTACGATCATCACATTAATTATTTTTACTTATTCGATGCACCATCGGTACATACATATAAGTATTATTGTAGTGGCTTTATGTTACTTTGTTACTGCTTCAGAATGCTGGAAAGCTAAGTCAACTGTAGAAAGCAAAAAGCCACTACAATAATACTTATATGTATGTACCGATGGTGCATCGAATAAGTAAAAATAATTAATGTGATGATCGTAAAAGATAAGTAAGAATAGTTAAACATACATAGGTAGAGTGATATAACTTCGTGCTAACCTAAATAGAAAATGGAAAAACAGAAAATGAATAGTGATACTTACAAATGTGTTTGCCAAAGGCAAATCAGTAATTGAATACACAATCAATTCTCATATTCCATTTCATAGAAATTTAAGTTTAATAGCTGATGTTAATAATAACCTCTACCCCAGTAGATAGACATGGGTGCTGATGAAGTGCGTGGCTGCACAGAAAAATATCGGTATTTCCCCCAGCTAATAGTGTCTAGTTTAATTTTTCTTCTATTCTTTAGATACTCACATTAATTAATAAAAATATTTCATTCATAAGAATTGAAATTACTGAACTCAAGCCTGATTAAGAAATTATTTCTGATTAAAAATTCACTATAGTTCAATTAAATCTAATAATGTCTCATTTAATTCATCATGGGCACGTGACAAAAATATGTTCACTTGGCGATCACTGTTCACTTGGCCAGAACTGCTTCCGAATGCTGGAAAGCTAAGTCAATTGTAGAAAGCAAAAACAAAGTAACATAAAGCCACTACAATAATACTTATATGTATGTACCGATGGTGCATCGAATAAGTAAAAATAATTAATGTGATGATCGTAAAAGATAAGTAAGAATAGTTAAACATACATAGGTAGAGTGATATAACTTCGTGCTAACCTAAATAGAAAATGGAAAAACAGAAAATGAATAGTGATACTTACAAATGTGTTTGCCAAAGGCAAATCAATAATTGAATACACAATCAATTCTCATATTCCATTTCATAGAAATTTAAGTTTAATAGCTGATGTTAATAATAACATCTACCCCAGTAGATAGACATGGGTGCTGATGAAGTGCGTGGCTGCACAGAAAAATATCGGTATTTCCCCCAGCTAATAGTGTCTAGTTTAATTTTTCTTCTATTCTTTAGATACTCACATTAATTAATAAAAATATTTCATTCATAAGAATTGAAATTACTGAACTCAAGCCTGATTAAGAAATTATTTCTGATTAAAAATTCACTATAGTTCAATTAAATCTAATAATGTCTCATTTAATTCATCATGGGCACGTGACAAAAATATGTTCACTTGGCGATCACTGTTCACTTGGCCAGAACTGCTTCAGAATGCTGGAAAGCTAAGTCAACTGTAGAAAGCAAAAACAAAGTAACATAAAGCCACTACAATAATACTTATATGTATGTACCGATAGTGCATCGAATAAGTAAAAATAATTAATGTGATGACCGTAAAAGATAAGTAAGAATAGTTAAACATACATAGGTAGAGTGATATAACTTCGTGCTAACCTAAATAGAAAATGGAAAAACAGAAAATGAATAGTGATACTTACAAATGTGTTTGCCAAAGGCAAATCAATAATTGTATACACAATCAATTCTCATATTCCATTTCATAGAAATTTAAGTTTAATAGCTGATGTTAATAATAACCTCTACCCCAGTAGATAGACATGGGTGCTGATGAAGTGCGTGGCTGCACAGAAAAATATCGGTATTTCCCCCAGCTAATAGTGTCTAGTTTAATTTTCCTTCTATTCTTTAGATACTCACATTAATTAATAAAAATATTTCATTCATAAGAATTGAAATTACTGAACTCAAGCCTGATTAAGAAATTATTTCTGATTAAAAATTCACTATAGTTCAATTAAATCTAATAATGTCTCATTTAATTCATCATGGGCACGTGACAAAAATATGTTCACTTGGCGATCACTGTTCACTTGGCCAGAACTGCTTCAGAATGCTGGAAAGCTAAGTCAACTGTAGAAAGCAAAAACAAAGTAACATAAAGCCACTACAATAATACTTATATGTATGTACCGATGGTGCATCGAATAAGTAAAAATAATTAATGTGATGATCGTAAAAGATAAGTAAGAATAGTTAAACATACATAGGTAGAGTGATATAACTTCGTGCTAACCTAAATAGAAAATGGAAAAACAGAAAATGAATAGTGATACTTACAAATGTGTTTGCCAAAGGCAAATCAATAATTATATACACAATCAATTCTCATATTCCATTTCATAGAAATTTAAGTTTAATAGCTGATGTTAATAATAACCTCTACCCCAGTAGATAGACATGGGTGCTGATGAAGTGCGTGGCTGCACAGAAAAATATCGGTATTTCCCCCAGCTAATAGTGTCTAGTTTAATTTTTCTTCTATTCTTTAGATACTCACATTAATTAATAAAAATATTTCATTCATAAGAATTGAAATTACTGAACTCAAGCCTGATTAAGAAATTATTTCTGATTAAAAATTCACTATAGTTCAATTAAATCTAATAATGTCTCATTTAATTCATCATGGGCACGTGACAAAAATATGTTCACTTGGCGATCACTGTTCACTTGGCCAGAACTGCTTCAGAATGCTGGAAAGCTAAGTCAACTGTAGAAAGCAAAAACAAAGTAACATAAAACCACTACAATAATACTTATATGTATGTACCGATGGTGCATCGAATAAGTAAAAATAATTAATGTGATGATCGTAAAAGATAAGTAAGAATAGTTAAACATACATAGGTAGAGTGATATAACTTCGTGCTAACCTAAATAGAAAATGGAAAAACAGAAAATGAATAGTGATACTTACAAATGTGTTTGCCAAAGGCAAATCAATAATTGTATACACAATCAATTCTCATATTCCATTTCATAGAAATTTAAGTTTAATAGCTGATGTTAATAATAACCTCTACCCCAGTAGATAGACATGGGTGCTGATGAAGTGCGTGGCTGCACAGAAAAATATCGGTATTTCCCCCAGCTAATAGTGTCTAGTTTAATTTTTCTTCTATTCTTTAGATACTCACATTAATTAATAAAAATATTTCATTCATAAGAATTGAAATTACTGAACTCAAGCCTGATTAAGAAATTATTTCTGATTAAAAATTCACTATAGTTCAATTAAATCTAATAATGTCTCATTTAATTCATCATGGGCACGTGACAAAAATATGTTCACTTGGCGATCACTGTTCACTTGGCCAGAACTGCTTCAGAATGCTGGAAAGCTAAGTCAACTGTAGAAAGCAAAAACAAAGTAACATAAAGCCACTACAATAATACTTATATGTATGTACCGATGGTGCATCGAATAAGTAAAAATAATTAATGTGATGATCGTAAAAGATAAGTAAGAATAGTTAAACATACATAGGTAGAGTGATATAACTTCGTGCTAACCTAAATAGAAAATGGAAAAACAGAAAATTAATAGTGATACTTACAAATGTGTTTGCCAAAGGCAAATCAATAATTGTATACACAATCAATTCTCATATTCCATTTCATAGAAATTTAAGTTTAATAGCTGATGTTAATAATAACCTCTACCCCAGTAGATAGACATGGGTGCTGATGAAGTGCGTGGCTGCACAGAAAAATATCGGTATTTCCCCCAGCTAATAGTGTCTAGTTTAATTTTTCTTCTATTCTTTAGATACTCATATTAATTAATAAAAATATTTCATTCATAAGAATTGAAATTACTGAACTCAAGCCTGATTAAGAAATTATTTCTGATTAAAAATTCACTATAGTTCAATTAAATCTAATAATGTCTCATATAAGTTATCTTATTTATTTTCATTTTAAGAAAAAGGATAGGACATTTAAAAATTTAATGAAAGTTAAACATGCATGTGCAAGACACATGCTCATATGTATATGTATGCATTACAATGTTTTATTACTTTTTTCATTTATATGGAAATTTTCAAAATTCTTACCAAAAAAATTACATGAAAAAATATTCCTATAAGGAAGGATATTTCCAATACATGTATTTTCCCATAAGGAAGGATATTTCAATACATGTATTTTTCCATAAGACATGCGTATGCATGCTTTTTCATGTCACAGCACCTAGATGTACTTTGCTTTACTCTAATTTTCATTTTAAGAGAAAAAAAGGATAGGACATTTAAAAATTTAATGAAAGGTAAACATGCACATGCAAGACACATGATATTAAGTATTAAAGTATTAAGAACGAGAGACATGCGTATGCATGCTTTTTTGTGCGTGTAGATTTACGTGGGTGCGTTGGTTAAATTTACATTTTATTGGTTCTGAGAAAAAGGGTACACGAAAAAAAAACGTGAAGGACAAACAAATATTTTTCCTTTATTGCTTAAACTCACTAATTTACAAGATCATAAATGTAGATAAATATGAAGATTTTCCAATCACAGGTAATTTTCTATAGATGAATGTATGCATATATTGTGTGCACAAAAAAAAGTATAAAATAAAACATTTTTCTGAACAAAATTCTAGTCTTGTGACATTATTCAAAAACGAAGTGTTGTGTGAAAAAAACTAAAATAATATTTAAAAATGAACAATAACAATTTATTTTGCCATATATGTGAAATAATTACTTTTTCTAGTAATTCAAATAAGAAACGCCATTATCAGAAGCAACACGGTATTAAATTAAAAACAAAAAAATGTTGGGATACTCCTTTATATAGGAGAATAATTAAAAAAAATAAGGATATTAGAGAAGCTGAAGCATTATCATCTATAGAAGCCACAACACCAACTACTGTAACATATACTGAGCCCGCAACATCAACATCAACATCTACTGTCGAAGTCGCAACACTTATTACATCAATTACAGAAGCATCAACACCAACAACACACGAGTGGTACCATCATCTATTAGAAGGAGATGAAGATGTATTTTTAAGCATCAAAGAGCCCATAGATATTAGGGAGGTAATAGTTTTGCCACCGTTGCAGCGTGACCGTTTGACCGACTAAAGTGGCAAATTGCCACTTTTTCGACTGTCTTGGCACTTTTTTGACTGCCTTGCCACTTTTTTTCTCCCTTTTTTTAGAGTGAATTATATAAAAATACATTGAAAATAAATAGTTTAATGTAGTTTTCTCGTTTTTTTTTTAATTTTGCCCCTTTTTTTTGATAAATCCCCTTTTGGTGCCACTTTTTGAAAAATGTCATCGGTCACCCTGCACCGGTGGATGTAGCAGCATATTTATTGTTACATGATGGGCAGGATGATATTCTTTTAGACGTATTAAGAAGGGTTGAAAATATGGGTTAAGAGAATCATGTAAAATATTTTTCTTATTTTTTTATTATTAAATAAATAAATATGTTTTTTTCTTTTAAATAAATATTTTTATTATCTAAACTTTTTGAAAATTACAGTTTTTACATTTACTGACATTATATACACTAGTCAGAATAAGTTTGCGTACAAGTCAAAGTAAAATATTAAAGCGGTCATAGTTTTTGTCGATAAACAATATTTGGTATTTTGTAACTTTATAATAGAATTACGATACAAACAACCACTTTCAACTGTTTTTATAAACATTTTATCATGTGGCAACTTTTAATTTTTCCAGTTATAATGACAATATGGTATTACCACCGCAGAAAAAGTTTGCGTACAATAGCAATGGGCGTTTGGTTGTGAAGTATTTTTTTTAAATATCGAGTCGAAAATAGTGATTTAGTGCTCAAAAGGATATTTTACAACTTTTTAAGCTATTTTTAAACGATTTTAAGAGTTTTTGTTTAAAATGGAAGCAAAAAGGAAGCCAATAAAGCAAGCAGAAAAGGATATAATAATAAAATTGTGGAATGAAGACAAAACTTTACGAGAAATTGGAAATATAGTGGGTAGAACTCATTCCTCTATTCAAAGAGTGATTGACACTTATAAATTAACTGGATCCACTGCTCCAAGGCCACGTTCAGGTAGACCTTCTAAGCTTAGTGAGCGAGAACATCGTTTTATTTTAAAGGAGGTGCGAATAAACCCTAAATTGAAGGCTTCGGATATCGCTAAGAACATTGAATGCCGGTTCCAAAAATCAGTTTGCAATGATACCATATGCAAAATACTAAAAAAATATGGTTATCATAGCAGAGTTGCTCGGAAGAAGCCATTTATATCCCAGGTTAATAGACAGAAAAGAATTGCTTTCGCTAAAGAGCATATTAATAAGCCGCCAGAGTTTTGGGAACGGGTTATTTTTTCGGACGAAAGCAAGTTCTGTGTTTTTGGAATAAAGGGACGTAAGCTCGTGTGGAGAAAAAACGGTACAGCAATTAATAAAGAAAATCTCGCACCTACAGTGAAGCATGGTGGTGGTGGTGTGATGGTTTGGGGGTGTATGGCTAGAAGTGGAGTAGGTAATATTGAGTTCATTGAATCAACTATGGACAAAAGAGTGTACCTGGACATACTAAAAGCAAATTTAAATAACAGCGTATCGAAATTGGGATTGTCTAGCGGATACATATTTCAGCAAGACAATGACCCAAAGCATACTGCTGAAATTGTGAAGCTTTGGCAACTATACAATGTCCCTAAAGAACTTCATACACCACCCCAATCTCCAGATCTCAATCCAATTGAGCACCTTTGGGATTTATTGGAGCGTAGGATTCGTGAGCACACTGTGTCGTCCAAGGCTATGTTGAAGGATGTTATTCTGGAGGAATGGAACAAGATTTCGTCTGAGGAAACATCAAAGTTAGTAAGATCCATGCCAAAACGCTTAGCAGAAGTATTAAAGCGTAAAGGGTACCCTACTAGCTACTAAATTAATGAATTTTTTTACAAAAGTAATTTTTTGAGCTACTTGACTAATTTTGTACGCAAACTTTTTCTGAGTTAACTTTTAATATAATGAAATTTTGACTTCGTTATTGCTTTGAATTAATTCTTTATGTTTTTAAAAATATGTATTAAAATAAGACTGAACTAGAAGCTTTAAATAAAGTACAATATTTTTGAATTATATGAAATTTTTGTTTGTTTTTAACATTATATTGTTTTTAGCACTGTTGTACGCTAATTTATTCTGACTAGTGTATGTTATAATAGAATTTCATTAGTTTGTTTGCTTCTTCCTCTATTCTCATATTTTGTCTTCTTTTGTATGAACATGAACAAGTGTCGGGTCCACAAGTTTTATTCTCATTAGGCCATGAACAATCTTCATAATGCTCTCCAAATTTGTTTTTCGTTGTTTTTAAGTTATTTACTTCTTCGAGATGTGATTGAATATTAATCAGTTTATATCTATCTTCGTTGGAGACAATGTGTGAACATCTTTTTAAAAATTCATATACATACAGTGAACAAAGAAAAAACTTGTACAGCAAACGCTCCGCTCTTCTAATCAAAATATCTCTGTTGCTTTGTAAGATTTTAAGATAAAACCAAAAGCGATTTCAAGGAAAATTAATCAGCTTTCTATGAAAATCTTTAATTTTATTAACAAATTTATTTTAATGCGAAAAAAAATAACCTAAAATATAATAACACTATTTTCCAGAGCAAAAAAAAACTTGTACACTAACTCTTCTTTCAGGAAGGAGCTATGAAATAAGGAATACACTAAAAATTAGTACTAAATGTGGCCACGTCTAGCACCTAATAGATTATTTTCATAGAATGAACTGGGTTTTTGGTCATTTTGGGAGCTATATGGTCCAATATGCCCTGGAGAGCACTTTTGAGTTAATTTTTACACATAATCTACAGCTCGCGTAATTTTTTGTTCACATACGCCCACAGAATTTCATTTGTACTAAGGCCAAGGATCTAGGGAGGATGTGCCTGCAATTTTTTTCCATTGAATGGAAGCCATTCTCTTATTATTGAAGACGAAAGTTTCGGGTATTTAACTCTAACTAATCAATAGTCTCCACTTACATTTAATTTGGCAGCTAACTGTGCTAAATTATCTCTTAGTATTTTTAAATAATTCATTTTATTTATTGTACGTTCCATAAAAACCGGATTTCATACACCACTCGATCCCATTGAGCCCCATACCATCATATTACACCCCCCATGCTTCACCGTGTTATTCAGGGTTTTATCACTAATGCTGGAATTCCTCTTCGCCACAAAAATCTACAACGATAACATCCAAATATATTAAATTTGGATTCAGCAGTGTCCCAAAAGTCATCATAGTGATTAATATAATCTTTCTTTGCGTGGCAAAGAAAAGTTCCAGCTTTAACGATAATAACCTGAATAACACGGTGAAGCATGGGGGGTGTAATATGATGGTATGGGGCCCAATGGGATCGAGTGGTGTATGAAATCCGGTTTTTATGGAACGTACAATAAATAAAATGAATTATTTAAAAATACTAAGAGATAATTTAGCACAGTTAGCTGCCAAATTAAATGTAAGTGGAGACTATTGATTAGTTAGAGTTAAATACCCGAAACTTTCGTCTTCAATAATAAGAGAATGGCTTCCATTCAATGGAAAAAAATTGCAGGCACATCCTCCCTAGATCCTTGGCCTTAGTACAAATGAAATTCTGTGGGCGTATCTGAACAAAAAATTACGCGAGCTGTAGATTATGTGTAAAAATTAACTCAAAAGTGCTCTCCAGGGCATATTGGACCATATAGCTCCCAAAATGACCAAAAACCCAGTTCATTCTATGAAAATAATCTATTAGGTGCTAGACGTGGCCACATTTAGTACTAATTTTTAGTGTATTCCTTATTTCATAGCTCCTTCCTGAAAGAAGAGTTAGTGTACAAGTTTTTTTTTGGCTCTTGAAAATAGTGTTATTTTATGTTAGGTTATTTTTTTAGTATTAAAATAAATTTCTTAATAAAATTAAAGATTTCTGTAGAAAGCTTATTAATTTGTCTTGAAACTGCTTTTGGTTTTATCTTAAAATCTTACAAAGCAACAGAGATATTTTGATTAGAAGAGCGGAGCGTTTGCTGTACAAGTTTTTTCTTTGTTCACTGTATATCGTTGAGTAACATCCTTACAAATAAGTGTGACTGAGTATGTAGACCAAATGTTTGTGAATAAACAATACTATAAGGAAGGATATTTCCAATACATGTATTTTCCCATAAGGAAGGATATTCCAATACATGTATTTTTCCATAAGACATGCGTATGCATGCTTTTGCATGCTTTTTCATGTCACAGCACCTAGATGAACAATTTACAAGATCATAAATGTAGATGAATAGGAGGATTTTCCGATCAAAGATAATTTTCTATAGATGAATGTATGTCTGTATTCTGTTCAGAAAAAGTATAAAACAGAATGTTTTTTCAAACAAAATTCTAGTCTTACAACATCATTCAAAAAAACTAAAACAATATTTAAAAACTGTTAAATTATATGAATATTATTTTTGCAGTGATAAGTGTATTCATTAAAAATAAATAATTTTCTTTAAAATTAACAACGAAAAATAAGAAAACTTTCAACAATTTTAAATTATATAAAAATTATTTTACCAGTGATAAGTTCAATTCCCAAAACTTTAAATTGTATAAAAATGGAAAACTTATATGGTTGTATTGAATGTGGAAAATTTATCAGTAATAAAAAAAATTTATTTGAACATGAAAAAACCCATGCTGGATCATCGAAACATGTAGCAGAATTCCCTATTCCTCAAAACGGTGTTAAGAGACTATATAGCGCATTCAAGTCTAGAATACAAACATTGCTATTTGAAAACAGTGATGATGGATGTCTCTTTCCTGAGGAATTTTTGAATAAGGCTTGGTTAGCTTTAAAACCCGAAATTAATTTGTGGTTGAATGTATATAAAGCTATGAAAATTAATATTGAGCTATCGGGATTATACGCCAAGCTTTCTACAGAAGATATGGAAAATACTTCATTAGAGATTAAAACATTTCAAACGAAAATGGAACCAATTTTTAATGAAAATAGCCTTAATGAAGTCTTTATCCATAAAATAAAAGAAGTTATAAATAAAATGGAGGAGTTCCAGGAAAGAGACAGTGGATGGACGTTGGTTCAAATTATAAAATTGGAGACAAACCTTAATAAATATCAACCATTGAAAGGTTCTACATATTTTCCACTACCACAGAAGCTGAGGAGTAGAAAAGCTTGTGTAAATGTGCAGAACAATGACCAGTTTTGTTTTAAATGGGCTGTAGTTTCCTCAATATATAATTTTAACAAAAATGCGAATCGTATATCATCATGTCCAGTCAACATAAATTTAACCCAAATAAATACACATAGAGGACTCTTGAATTTTGAAGGTTTATGCTTCCCTCTACAGATAAAAGATGTAGAGCTGTTTGAAGTGCTTAACGAATGGATAAGTGTAAATGTTTTCGGACATGATGAGGAACATAATATTGTTATCGGACCATATTATAAAACAAAAGAAGTTAAATCACATCATATCAATCTTCTCTTTCTTCAAAAGGAAATTAGCTCAAAAACAACAGGCCATTATGTGTGGATAAAAAAATATTTCAAGGTAATATAAAACATAAATTTTTTATAAATTCCTTTCAATTGATTATTTTGTTTGATATAATATATTATATAGATTAATTAGGAACCAAACCAGCAAGTTTAAGGGGAGAAATTATCTATGCAACTTTTGTTTGCAGCACTTTACAAAGGAGGACAGATTAACAAAACACATGTCAGAATGTAGAAAGCGGGTAGTATATCTTCCAAATGAAGATAAGGTAATTTTAGAATTTAAAGATCATGAGAAAGCAATGGATGTACCATTTGTTATTTATGCGGATTCTGAGTGCATATTTCAGAATTTTGAAACATGCATTCCGAATCCAAATAATAAAACAAACATATCCCATATGCTTTCTCATATTATTTAAAATGTAGTTATGATAAGAATTTAGATAAGTTTAAGTATTTTAAGGGGGAAGATTCACCCAAAGAATTTATAAGTGAACTAGTGAAGGATGTAATCTTCTTATATACAAATTATTTAAAAGATATAAAACCAATGATCCCTTTGAATGAAGACGAAGAATTACACTTTAGGAAGTCCACTATTTGTCATATTTGTTTAAAACCTATTGTTAATGAAGATAAAGTTAAAGACCATTGTCATTTAAGTGGGAAATATGGAGGACCTGCACATCAAAAATGTAATTTAAATTTCAAAGTTCCACGTTTTATTCCTGTTGTCTTTCATAATCTTTCTTCATATGATTCACATTTGTTTATAAAGGAACTCAATCATATTAATAATGGTTCAATAAATATTCTCCCATTAAATAAGGAATTGTACATATCCATTTCAAAAATTATCAGTATAGATAATATCAATATTGAAATTAGATTTTTAGACTCATACAGATTTATGCAGTCAAGTTTAGACTCATTAGCACATAATTTATCAAGAACTGATTTTACTACATTAAAGTCAAGTTTTGAAGATGAAAAACAATTTTCTTTACTAATGAGAAAAGGAGTTTTTCCATATAATTATTTAAATTCAGTTGACAAACTTAAAGAACGGAATTTACCAACGAGGGAACATTTTTTCAATATACTTACAGAGACAGAACGTTCAGTAGACGATTACAACCATGCCAATGAAGTGTGGAATGCTTTCAATTGTGAGACACTAGAAGATTATCTAATGCTTTACCTCAAAACTGATGTTTTACTTCTGACAGACGTTTTTGAGAATTTCAGACTATTATGTAAAAACATATATAAATTAGATCCATGTCATTATTATACAGCGCCAGGGCTTTCATGGGACGCAATGCTTAAAATTACGAAAATAAAATTACAACTTTTGACTGATATTGACATGATTACGTTCATCCAAAAGGGAATAAGAGGAGGAATTGTTCAATGTTCGAAAAGACATTCAAAAGCTAATAATAAATATATGACAGATTTCAACAATAAGCTTCAATCTAAGTATCTAATGTATTTAGATGCAAATAATTTATATGGGTGGGCTATGTCACAATATTTACCAGAAAGTGGATTTGAATGGGTTAGTGACATTGACGGTTTCTCCTTACATTCCATTCCCGACGATTCATCTGTTGGATATATTCTAGAAGTGGATTTGACATATCCAACAGAGATTCATGACCGTCATAACTTCTTACCATTTTGTTGCGAAAACAAAGTACCTCCAATGGCTAAAGATTCAAAGCTTATATTGGATTTGACTAACAAAACTAAATATGTTATATATTATAAAAACTTGCTACAGTGTCTAACACATGGTTTAAAGTTAAACAAAATACATAGAATATTGAAATTTAAGCAGTCCGATTGGTTAAAAAGTTACATATCTTTAAATACATTTCATAGGATGAATGCTAAGAATAAATTTGAACAAAATTTCTTTAAGTTATTAAATAACGCAATATACGGAAAAACAACGGAGAACGTAGACAAATGGAAAAATATAAAAATTGAAAATGTATAATTTCCATTATGATTATATGCTTCCTAAATATGAATCTAATGTAGAACTTAATTATATGGATACAGACTCCTTTATTTATACAATCTATACTGAGGATTTTTATAGAGAAATTTACAATGACATTGATGATAGATTCGATACGTCTGATTATGAAAGTGATAATAAATTTAATATTCCCCAGAAAAATAAAAAAAATTTTGGGAATGATGAAGGATGAAAATAATGGAGTCGTCATGAGGGAATTCATTGGTTTAAGATCTAAAATGTATTCTTTTAGTACTGAAGAAATAAAAAAAGCAAAAGGTGTAAAAAATAATTGTTGTGCTAAGTTAAGCTTAAGTGATTATAAAAATTGTTTATACAATAAACAAATTTACTATGCAAATATGTATATATTTAAGTCAAAGCTACACAAAATGTATACTTCCTTAATAAATAAAATATCTTTAAGCTATGTAGATGAGAAAAGATATGTTCGCAAAAATAATGTAGATACCCTTGCTTGGGGACATTATGAAGAACAATTTATGAATGATACTAACGATGATTCTCTAATGGAAATTGATTATATAGATGAACAAAGAATAAATAATTTTAGAGATATAT